>VYXC01010644.1:337174-510316 GCA_013397175.1 Platysteira castanea | reverse complement strand
CCTTCCCTCCTTTCTTCCTTCCTCCCTCCCTTCCTCCCTTCCCTCCTTCCTCTCTTCCTTCCTTCTTTCTCCCCTCCCTCCCTCCCTCCTGTTTCTGACCTTCCCACACCTTTCCCCTCGAGGCCGAGCTGAAGTTGGTGGCGCTGATTTGGGGACAGGTGAATGGAGAACGTTGGCAACCAAACCACACAACTCTTCTGCATAAACCTTACCGAGCCAGGCCACAAAGAGCAGGAGCTGGGCTCAGTCCTGGCCTTGTGACAGCGTTATCAGCCCCAAAAGGGCACCTGGGCTTAGTCCAGGCCTCGAGCATTATGAGGCTGCCAGGGCAGGATCTGTGTTTGCAGTGTGAATGTTGAACATCCCCTCCCAGAGCACCGAGCCCGCAGTGCCGGGCAATGTTCAGCACGCTTCAGGCCGGTCAGAACTCCAGTTATTTCATTCAACAACCTTCCCCTCCTCCCACATTCCAAAGCCTGCAAGAGAAGGAGCTATTTCAACCCTAAAGAGGGCATGAAATGGCATTTACGTTTTCCCAAGGCATTGGGGTGGAATCGAGGAACATCCCGTTGCCTGAAGGAGGTGTTGTAGTCAGTGAGAGGAAATAGGGACAACAAACTGCACCTGTGGCGGGTGTTCTACCCCCACACAGTTCGTGGAGTGTTTTATGGCTGTTTCTTGATNCCCTCCATGTTTGCTTTTTTCTTTCTCATTCCTCCATAAATCTAAAACCTACATACACCCAGTGATAAGATGAACTAATTACACACTTTCTTTCTGTTTTGTATTTCTTCCCTCAATGTGGGCAGCCTTCTCCGAGGACACGGATCAAACATGGAATTCTGTGCTTTTGTCTCGAGTTCCGAAACTGCCTGGCAGGACTCCAGACCCCCCTGGACGGTCAGAGGAATACTCTCGGCTGCCACAGGCACCTGCTGGCTCCAAAGTGGGCAGAGATGTGGCTGCTCATTATCCCAGCTGAGCGGAGCTGCCTGCATCCTCCGCCTGCCTCTGCCCTGTGCTGCAATATCAGGAGGAAGAATGATGAAAGCATAATGGG
Organism: Platysteira castanea; assembly: GCA_013397175.1. NCBI lineage: Eukaryota > Metazoa > Chordata > Aves > Passeriformes > Platysteira > Platysteira castanea. Next base: position 509,256 of record VYXC01010644.1, on the reverse strand, counting down.
AAAGCAATGAAATATGACCAAAGTCTTGTAATGATGAAATATAATGACTCGTAATGAAGCAGAGGTGGGAGAAAAAATAAGCTCAATTCTTGTGAAACACAAATAAGAGACAGGACGAGTGCGAGGAGGAAGGGGGGAGTGAGGGAGAGGAGAAAGGAAGCAGCAGCTGGAAATGACTTTTAACTTTTCCACTTAATGTTTTAAAACCAAAAAGCAATTACTGCCAGGCTGGCATTGCCTTTCTGCACATTAATTTCCTATTATGAATAAAATTAATGAGTTTAGCAATCTCCTTGTCCTCACAGAGTTGTGCTCTCCATTAGTGGTGTTAATAATCCGCCAGGGACTCCGGCTCCAGAGCTCGCTGCCACGGCCTGGTTTTGTGGAGTTTAAAAAAAGAAATCACAGGTAAGGTGGGGATGGAGATTCCAAGAAATGGAAAGTGATAAGAAGACCTGAGCTGAGTGCAGGGTGAAGGTCCCTCTTTATTCACTGACCCCTGTGGTTCCAGTCAGGGGGATGATGAGGGGGATTCTTGTATTTTTCTCTGGAAATCAGGAACCAAGGTCAAACCATCCCAAATGTTGCCTGGCAGATTTAGAGCTCTTGGAAGGCAGGCAGAGCAGGAATATCTTGCTTCTTATCTCTGCCTTCCACTTGGAAAACAAGATACCAGGGAGGGGACGCAGCCGAGGTTTAAATGGCACACAGGTGGCACTGGAGGGAAATTTCTCCCAGCTCTGGAGAATCCTCAGGCACAGGTGGTCCCCACGGCTGCTGTGTGGGATTTCTGTCTGCAGTCAGGCATTTAGAGCTGCCTGATGGCCCAGCCTCAAATCCCAGGCTGAGGGCAGCATCCCAAATCCCAGCACTGGGGCTGGGAGAAGCTGCAGAGGAAGGAAGGCTGGTTACTGAGGGTGCAGAGGGGTGCAGAGCCCTGGAATTCCTTCCCTAGAGGCCAGAGGGCTGGAATATGGAAAATTCTGTGAAAGCAGCTGAAAAACCCTGGATTCACCAGGGAAACCTGGCTGAGATGGCAGCGAGGTGTGAAGCAAGAGCTGCAGATCTTGCTGTGAGATTTACACCGAGGCCGTGCAGGGAGGGACCTGCACTGACAGGCTGGCATCACTGACAGGCTGGCATCGCTGCCAGAACCCCTCTTCCTGAGGGTCACCCTGCTGCAGAGCAATGAGAGGTTTAGGGTGTTGTGTCCCTCAGAGCACTGCCCCGGCCCTGCGGGCAGATTGCTCCTGGAGAGCAGCCCCTGATCCACTTTGATGCCTTCCCTCAGCCACCCAGAAACAGAGACCAGACAGGAGTAAGGGAATAAAGCCAGGGATTTATTTGAAGGCCTTCAAGGCACACCCTGGGGAGCCAGAGGCTGCTTCCATAAAATGGACCCCGAGATGGAGAGCGAGTCACGAGTTCTTGACACTGATATAGGTTTGGTCCATTTGCATATCAGCATAAATTCACCGATTAAAACTTTAGCTCTCTTCAATTTCTCCACCTCTTTCATGGTCCTGGTTTACACCTTTTGGGCCTAGGACAGCCCAAGTGTCCTTGAACAGCTCAGAGAGGCTTTGTTGTGTCTGTCTGGCCTAAGAGAGCAGCTAATGAGCTACAAGAAACTTCAGAGTTACACACTGGGCAATACAGGATTTGAAAAATATAGAAGTTAAAACCTAAGGCATCAACTTCACCCCTCATCGGCCAGCTTGGCTCAAGTGGCAGAAATTGTTGGGATGCTCAACTCTGCCTCCATCCCTCTGGGCCTGATACATCCAGGCCTTAACACCAGAACTCATGCAGAGAACAAAGCAAACAGAGTCACACAAGCTTAAGTAAGAGTGTAAATAAGTAGAAATACATTTTAAGTGCCTTAAGCAAAAAGCAGCTGCACTAAGCAGTTACAAAAGTCCTTCAAACCTAGTTAGAGGCCTTAATCTCTCCCTTTGCAAAGTTTTTCCCTCAGCTAGACAAAACCAAAGTACAAGCTGCTGTAGTTTACCATTTCTGTGGAATAACAAGATAAAATTATTTGTGAAAGCTACGAACACTATCGTAAAACAAATTCTAGTGAGGATAGGTTAGAATAGGTGGTTTGAAAAATCGTGTTAATTTCTCATTGGGTAATTTAGACATAAAGGTGTTTAATTTTGTGGTCTCTCTCTCTCGCTCTCTCTGCTGCTGCTGCTGCTGTTGCTTTGCTTGCTCACTACTGTTTATCCTGTAAACAAGGCTCCTGCCGCTCCTGGGCCTTGCCCAGGACTTTCACAGACTTTGCCAAAGAACAAACCTCAACTGCAAAGCATCTACCGAGCCGGCCTTTTGATTAACAAGAACAGCTCGTTAGAAATGATGTGTTTGCCGTGCCCTGGCGGGTGGGAGCAGCCTCCAGAGCACTCGTGTGAGACATTCCTGCCCCAGGCAGGCAGGCAGGAGGCTCTGGGACAGACACAGGTTCCAGGGCTGGAGCACTCCGACCTACAGAGCAGCAGGGCAGGGGGCTTCGTGTCACACGTTTGGGGCACAGCTCACGGCTGCAAGGTCCTTTATTAAATAGGATTTCCCTTGCAGCCTCCTCTCCAAAGCTTGGGCAGGATGAAGATCCCAGCAGCCCGAGCCTGTCTGGCTGTGTGACTGAACGAGGACTGGGCTTTCTAAACATCCTCAGAACAAGACTTGTAACCCAATTTTAATGCTGTCAGCATGGCACTGCCCTCAAATCTCGTGTCCTCACCACGGAGATGTTTACCTCTGTGAAGTGAACAAGCACAGCACAGATCCTTCACGGATCACAGCACAGAAACACATTTTCTTTACAATCCCTTCTGGGCAGAGGACTCCTGGTATGAAAACCCCGAGTTCACCAGGCAGTGGCAGGTTTAAGTCACCTCCTCTGTCCTCTCTGCACATTAGCATTTAAAACCTACAATAAAGAGGCTGAAAGGGGAACTTCAATAAAAACAATTTTTACATTTGTTTGAGATGTTTATATAGCACTTTCTGCACTGATTTTAACACCATTGATGCTCTCAAATACTCTTTTTTCTTCTAGACAAAATGCCTTCTTCCCTCAGCTCTGTTATTTCCTAATGGTATGGAAATTTCACGGCCTCCCAGATGCCAGACTCCCAAATGTCACCTCCTCCAAGCTGGAGAAAAGCAGGTCCCAGCCCTGAATAACCCCAGACTGGCACTGCCTGGTGCCGGTGGGGTACGGCATGAACTGAGTTTGCTGTGGCTCAGTCCCAGTATGAACAGAGAGGTCTCTACAGCCGGAAATTCCCACTCCACTCCACTGTCTCTGCTGGAAACGGGAGCAATTTCTCAGCTGCAGAGCCCAGAGGGGCAGGTTTGAGGCATCCTGGTGGGACAAGGTGTGGAGGGAGCATCGTTCCCTTCCTGCAGAGGGTTTCATCTGCCACCACCTCTCATCAGCTCTGATCTATTTACCAGAGTATTCCAAGCTCACAAACACCGAATCTCCATGGACATCTCTGCTGGAAAGTGTCTTTTCTTGTTGTCCTGCTTGTTTTTTAGCCTTCTGTTGTAACTTGGAGTCAGATATTTTCACACGGTTTTCATGTAAATAATAGCCAATGTTTACTTAACTGTCCTTTCTGTTTTTCATTCCATTGTGCTGAGGGAAAGTTTGACGAACATTTCTTTTGTCCACTGAATGGAAGAGGAGGTGACAATGTCCCTCCAATCCCTTGTGGAATTGGGAAATCTATAAATATAAGGATCTCAAATTTTTTCTTCCTCTTTCTGCTCAAGCAGGTGTCAGAGTGGTTCTTTCTCATGTCCTATAGTGACATTTTCTCTCTCTCCTGGGTAAGCAGAGGGCTCGAGGAGCCATCAGACAGGAGGCAAGGTGAGATCTCATCCATAGGAAATCCCAGTTCAGAGCACAGTGCCCAGGAATGCTCTGCTTGACCCAGGGAGGTTCCGGGCAGGAGGAGCTGTGAGCCAGCTGGGTCCTGCAGGGGCTGCAGCTCCCTCTCCTCATTTACAGTCCCTCTGCCAACAACCCAGAAACAGCCAAAAATTACTGCCCCAAAATATCCATTTAAAGCTTCGGCTGCACAGGAGGAAATGGAAGTGAAACGAAATTGAAAATATAAAAAAGTGGGGAGAGGAGTAAGGAAGCCTCCCATCAGCAGTCCACTCTTGTTTCTTTTCCATTTCCAGAGGTCAAATGCCACTTTTATTCCTGAAAATGCCATAAAGTGCCAGCCACTGGGATACAAGAAGCTTTTAGTAGCTCCTGGGTTTCAGACAGGATGCCAGAAGTGGGCCTTTCTTCCAGAGAAACACTCAGTATTCAATCCTGTGCTGCAAAAGTTTGTCCCAAATGTTCTTGTGCCCTGTAATTCTGGGCTGGATCTAATGGAAAGAAGGAATTCAAAGCAATTTGCATGCTTGTCTTCCTTAGGGTCAGCCCAAAATCTCTAACGATGATAAATTAATACAGAAGATTCTGCTGTGCTCATCAGGGGAGTTTTGAAACGTTGCAAATTGAAGCAAAATTAACTCAATCCCCTAGAAATCATTTCCATCCTCGGGAGCTCTCATTCCACCCAACCCAAGCTAAAAAAGAAGAGTCTTGTACTTCTGAGAAGAGCCTGAGTTTGGAAAATGGGGACGTCAGCTCAAAGGAAAATGCTGAAGGAGTTTTAGTGCCCAGGTGCTGCTCCTGTGAAAGGACCTGGTGCCTTGTCCTGCCTTTTTTTCAGGAAAAGAGCCCCAATTCTCTCTCCCTCTGTAGCTTCCTCACACTTGAGGGGGCTGAGATTTGGCCTAACTGCAAATTCCTGCAATTTTAAACCCTATTACCCCCTCAGCGTGGTGCTGCATAAACCCGAGGCAGGGCCTTTAATTTTCTAGACAAAGGTATTATTTAAGTTCCTTTCACGGCCTAATTATTACTTGGCAAATATCATGTTGTGATGAGTATTTATGGATAATTCTCGGATAATGCCTAATTATATGGTTAATGCTCATAATGATGGGAAAGCCTCAAATATTCAGAGTCCAGATTTTTTAGACTGTCTCAGAACTCCTTATATTTCAAAGCACTTGTAAGTTGAGGATTTATGGTTTTTTGTTTTTTTTTTTTTACTATTTCTAGCATGTAAAACAGCTTCTGCTACAATATCTCCCACTGCTCAGTGGAATTTGGATTCACAGGTAGGCTTGGACAGCTTTGAACTTCTGAGTGACCTGACACAGCTCTAAACCTGATTAACTCGCCAGATAAGCCTGAGCCTGTGGATAATTCATGTGAGTGAGCAGGCAGACCTTTCAGGAAATGCACTCCTGGGGGAAGCTGGGCTCTGCTAAATGACAGCAAGGCTTGACTCCATGGAAATTGCTGATTTTCAAAAGCACATGATGGGACGGGCAGGGCATGGAGAGGAGACAGGGTTGCTGGGGAGAATTGAGTTCTGTTCCTCTCGGTCCTTGTGGGTTTATTGCTGTTCCTGCTGGGGGCACTTCCCTGCCCTGCTGGGACCTGCAGGCTGGGGCTGCCCCAGCCCTGGGAGCATCCAAGGCCAGGCTGGATGGAGCTCTGAGCAACCCGGGCTAGGGGAAGGGGTTGGAATTGATCTTTAGGCTCGCTCCTGTTGTCCTGTTTTTGCTAAAGCCTTCTATTGTAACTTGGAGTTAGAGGATTATCTCACGGAGTTTATGTAAATAATAGACAATGTTTACTTAACTGTCATCTTTTGCTTACATTTTTGTGATATCAGAGACAGTTTGATGAGCATCCTTTTTCTCCAGTGGGATTGAGGAGGAAGTGACATGTCCTCCAATCCCTTGTGGAGTTGAAAAACCTATAAAGTACGAGAAATGTAAATAAAGTCCTCCTGTTGCCTCTTTCTGCTCAACCTAGCAGGTGTCAGAGTCTCTTTTCTTGCATCCTCTACTGACAGACCCTCCCACCCCAAACAGGCTGGGATTGTGTGCAGCACTGCACAGAGCCCAGCCCCAAACACAAACTGAGTTTCCTGTGCGCTGGAGCAGAGCTGAGCCCCGACCTCCATCACTCCTGGAGCTCCTTCACTGAACCACCCGCACATCCTGGGCAGCCCCAGACGAGGTTGGGTTTGACCAGGTAACAAACAAGCTCCTGGCCTCCGGGACTGGGATGTGTCAGTGCCTCTCCCAGCAGAGACTGGAGACGTCGTGGTTAATTCACTGCTGGCTGCCTGGGTCAATGGCCACATAAATACAGAAGGAATGGTGCCCAAAGGAGACCATCAGACACTGCAGTCTGGGGAGATGGGGAAACACGGAGATACCTGGAGAAGGGGAGGGTGACATTGTCAGGGCTGTTCTGAAAGGAGCAGAAGTGCTGACAGGGACCGGCAGTGAGTGTTCAAAGGAGAACAAAGTGTGTTCAGAGCAGCTCTGGACCTCCCTTCAAACCCTGGCGACGTGGCTGCAGCTAAATCCCTGTATTGCATCATTATCAGTGAGCCTAATCTTGGGAACACAAAGGAATGGGCAAGGACAAAGCTGTTTTTGTCACCTCCTGGTGTGGCCTTGTGCGAGTGTCGGGGATGCAGGGAAAGAGGGAGAATGTGGTGGAAACACAGAATTTGTGCCTGGGAAGGCCTTGGTTCCACTGGCAGCACCACCTTCGACTCCAGCAAGTGGCTCCCTATCTCTCAGCCTTGATTTACCCCTGGAAAATGAGTTTAACAGACTTTTCCACGAAGTAGTCTCAATTAATTAGCATTTGTAAAACTGCTCTGAGATTCCCAGATGAAAGCCTGGCCTGGAATGGCAAATTGCTAATGATAATTAATAGTTGTTCATGGTCTCTTCGCAGAATCTCAAACGATTTTCTGAGGGGAAGGAAGTAGGGATGGAGGCTCTCAAGGCAGAGATCACTAAAAAACCCCAGGACAGCCATCCCTGCCTGCCTGCTCCTCCTGCCTCCCCAGGATTAACGGGGAGAGCTGACCCCACCCTGGCGAGCAGAGGGAGGGGAGGTGAGGAAGGGCCCGGGTGCTCCTGGATTCACCCCACGTCCTCGCTGGGGCAGGGGAGTGAGGCAGGAGGGGATGAGCAGGGCTGTTCCAGCTCCCCCTCAAACGGCTGCAAAGGCAGCCCTAATTAAACAGATGTTCTTAATAATACCCTGACAACTGTCCCTGCTTTAATTTGCTTCGCAGTAAAGATTAATATAACAACACAACGCTGCTTTACAAGGGGAGAAAAGGGAGCTGAGCTAATAAAAGGCAGTAGCTTACACAGTATATTATTGTTTTTCTTTCTGCTTGTCTAGCGAATATTTACCTCCTCTGGGAGCAGTTTTCATATTTATTTGATCTCTCCTCCCAGCTAGAGCTGACTTTGTGGCACATTGCAACAGGATTAACGCCGGGGCCAAGGGTGCACGGGCATGGCAGGGGTCTCCATGGAGATTCTCCAGCCTCAGGGAAGATCCCAGCGGTGCTGGAGCCAGCGGAGCTGTAAAACACCAGCAGGGGATGGATTCCAGGCTCCTGTAGCAGGAAACTCCTGCAGCAGCACCGGGAGGATGGGAGGTGGTTCTCAGGCTGGTGCTTGGACCAAAGCAGGAGTTTGTCCGTGCTGGCAAGACAAGGGCAGAACCAGCCACAGGGGAGAGCATTCCTGAGCTCCCAGGAAGGTGTCAGGAATTCTGTGCTCACACTCTCAGCCCACAGATTTGGGCTGAATTAGTTCGCAGTGAGACCAGCTGGACTTCAGCTCCTCCTTTCCTGTGCCCGCAAGGTCAGGCTGTCACATCACCTCCTCTGCCCACCCCGACTCAAACCCCAGGGGTGTGGAGTGCCCAGATCTCCATCCAGCATCACATCCAGGCCTCGAGACACAGCGTGACACAGTCCTGGGGCAGGGTATTAAACAGATCCTCCCAGGCTGCTCTTCACTTTGATAGCAACTCTGACAAGGCTTGTTAAATATTAAATCATCCCTGGCTGAGCAACATCCGTGTTTGCTCAGTTTGAATTACACAGCAAGAAAGAAACCAAGCTCTACTCCAGTTTGAATTACACAGCAAGAAAGAAACCAAGCTCTACCAAGAGGGAAAGCCGTCTCCAGGATCCAGAGGTAAGCCTGGATCTTTTTTTGTTCAGGGCATTCAAAAATGGACCTTTCCACAAACAGGAGCAGACTGCTCCACTTATAAAAATAAATTCGTGCCTGAGTATGATGTCTCACACCTAATTCAGCATCTTCTAATATTCTGTGTGGGCCAAAAGCCTGGCCCTGAGAAGAGAGAGGAAGAGAGAGGTTATTGTGAGGGAGCCTGGTTTTGCTTCCCAGTGCCTGAACAGAAACAGCCTGGAGAGGCGATTTGGCACCTCTGCAAGTCCTGCCTGTCCCTGCTGCGTGTGCTCTTCCTTGTCAGCTGCTTCCCCCAGCTGCTCCCCTGCCTGTGGAGCTCCTCCGGGCAGGTTTACTCTGGGCACAGCCTGGGGTGGGCTTAGCTTGAGCTTAGCTTAGCCACGGCCCTGGGTACAGCTCTGCACCTCCAGATCAGACAGGAGCAGGATGTGGAAGTGTCTGTGTCACAGAGCTCTGCTCCCACACTTTGTTACCTACTGTTCAACCACTTAATGTTTGGAAGCTCTATTTGTTGTGCCATTTGTGGAGCTGTTTATGGCACAGAAGCCCTTAGACAATAAGCTAAAGGAAAGAGCAGGGGCTGGCAGCTGTGTACATCGCCCTTTGTTGGGATTAATGAGCCTTGCTTGCTTTGTGCCTTTTTCCAGCTCTCTGAAATGTCACGTGTCACCCAGAGTGCCTGGCCTAGATCACATCACCAACCTCACCCCACATCCACCCCCTCCACCCGGCTGTCTTCATCCCCATCCTGACTTTGCACCCCAAACCCCTTTCCACTGATGGACCCTGGAACGGAGTCTCCAAACTTTTTCCACGCTGGGGACGGACTCATTAGGAGGGGTATTAATTGCCATTACCATCGTTACACCAGAGCACTCCTGGAGCTGTTCCACCCCATGGAATCACACAAACACCCACCACAGCTGAAACTGTGTGCAGGACAAAGCTCCCTGGGCCTCTGCAGCTGCGAGGTTCCCTCAGTCCTTGCTCTCGAACAGGGACAAGGCTGTTCGTGTCTGCTGGAATCACCAGGGATTAACTGATGGATGCTCCAGGCTTGCACCGGCCTGGTCTCGTTCTTGGCAATTCCCTCGCCCAGCTCCAGGCTCCCTGTTCATGCCAGAGCTCTTCCCAACGCTCCCCACCTGCAGCATCTTCCTGCTGCTGCTCCAGATGTCCCTTTCTATGTCCAAACTCGCCCCAGCTCTGATGTCCTGGGTGCAGCGAGGGAGAGAAGCTTCCAGCAGCCACCCTGCCCCATGCCCAGGCACGGCTCAGCCCTGCAGCACATCAGGAGCCAATCCAGGACTGCAGGAGCAGCTGAATTATTCAGTTGTCCCCTAAATCAGGGGGTTGGAGTGGGCTCTGCACAGCAACAACCCTGGCCACAGCTCATTATTCCTGCCCTTGCCAGGGGTGCCAAAGAGGGACTCAAAGGTTAATGACAGAATGTCCGTGTCCCCTCCTGCTCACAGAGGATTTTTTCCCCCTCTGGCTGCAGCCGGGCTGAGTCAGAGCCTGCAGGAATCCAAGCCCTTGTGGAGGCTGAATCACGGCCTCCCACGCTCCCCAGTACCCGGAGCTCGCAGCCAGCTCTGGCAACAGAGCTCTGGGTGCTTTACCACGGATGGGAAGGCCTGAACCAGCTCCTCAGCCCTCTTTTTAACATTTTAATTCCTGTCTCCCTCCAGATAACTGCCCTGTTTTCTCCGTGTGGGCTGGCTGGTTCAAACCTCTCCTGCTTGTGTCCTGCCAGAGCTGTGGTGGCCCCTCAGTACAGATCTGCTGGGCTCCCTGGGGATCCCATCCTGCCAGCCTCACCACTGAAGGGAAAACCCTAAAAATACCCAGCCAGGTGTTCTAACTCTGCTGAGGGATGCTGGAAATGAACAGTCACCTCTCTGAGTCAATCAAGGGCCTCCAAGAGTTTTATATGGATAAATAAATCCAATTCCTCTAAGCCCAGGAGGATTCCCCAGACACACAGTGCCACGCTGGGCTGTTTCTCTTTTTCTGGCTGTGCTGTCCCCGTGCAAGTCCCTTCCAGCATCTCCAGGTGTGGGGGCAGAGTGGTCAATGGGAAATTCAGTCAGCATTTTGAGCTGATATTGAGTTACTGGCGGGTCTAACAGAGTTGTGCAGAGCCCTGGTTCCAGCTCAGCTTTATTCAATTAGCCCATTTTGCTGATTGCCATCTGGGTCACTGTTGTCAGGGTTACAGCTGGCTCGGCTCTCACCCGGAGATCACATTTGAAAATACACCTGGGGACGGGGGGAATATTAAAAAATAACAGACCTGCAGTGTAACATGATTTCCAAACATTCCCACAGCTGCTCGGCTGATCCTGGAGTGAAGTTCAGCTCATTAATTTAGAGCACCTCAAGTAAAGGTAGAACAAAACGTGTTTTCCGTGATCTCTGCACTGGCACTGGGTGTGGGGAGCAGAGAGGGGAGGCCTGGATGATTTTACCTGTCTGTAGTGAGTTATACACTGTAATTCCCACAAATCTAATGATCCTGAGGGATTGTGTCTGCCTGGGCAAGACTGAGTGTGGAAACACCACATCTGGAGGATCTGTGGGTGAAAGTGACTGGGTTTGTGCTCTCTGTGTGAAAACATGAATGGAAAAGGAAGAAAGGAAAGAAAGAAAGAAAGAAATCAACCAATCAATCAATCAATCAATCTAAATATTTGTACTTTGAATATTACTGCTTGTGAACTTGGCATTGTGTGTCTGACTCCAGCAGGACAGCACTGCCCACACCAGCCTGGCTGTTGGAAAGATTCAACCTGCAAGATACACGTCGTAAAACTGTAAAAATTCATGTGAGTGCAACAAGATGGGACAAGAAAGGGTGAACTGGCTCCCGTGAATTTGGGACTGTGTGCCTGAAGCCCAGGGGTGACTGTGCATCTGTGGAACAGCAGCTGAAGGAGGTCAGTCTGGGACAAGGCAGCTCCAAAAATAGGCTCCTGAGGAGGCCAGAGCTGCAGGGACAGAGCACTGGCACCGCTCACGGCTGCAGCCCCAACAATCCCGTGCCACAGGAGCACAAAGGGGTCGAGCTGGGCTCACCTCACCCTCAGTCCCTGGTGATGTGAGCCTCACAGGGGTGAGGGCAGCAGTCGTGCCAGCACTGACTGTGTTGCACTCCAGAGACAGAGGCAGCTTCCAGACAAGCTGTTTGTTTGCTAAAACCCCTAAATCCTCATTTCCACAGGGTTTACCACCGGCCTGGAGTTCCCAAGGTCTGGGCAAAGCCATTGGTCACAGCCTGGAGGGCAGCAAAGGCAGCCCACGCCTTCGAGAGGTGAGTGGGCACCCAGGGAGGAGTAGGGCTGAGCTGGGAGAAAGGCAATTGTTGCAAACAAATGCATAATGGGATGATGGAAACTGGCCCCTATTTCACTTCCAAGGAGAGATCCAGCCAGATATTCCCTGCTCTAGGAGAGAACCTCCTTCACTGGCTGCAGAGGCCTGAGCCAAAGACCATAATTGGAGATACAGCAGGAATAATAAATGCCAATTAGGGGGCATTTTCCCAAGCACCCAGTGCTGCCTGGCTGTGTTTGGAACCAATTTTCACTGCAAGTGAACTGGGCAAACATGGAGCATGTGTGAACTATCCCATCAGTTAATTCCTCCTGTATCCTTCTTCCCTGGCTGTTGGAATTTCACACCCCAGACAAAACTGGTCATGTGTATTTCACCTACGGGGTCAGGACAAAATTCCAGCTGGTGTGACAGCCCCATGGTCCCTGGTGCCACTGGGGACCGTGTCACACCGGGAGTGACCCAGCAGCATTCCAGGAGTCAGCAATGCTTCCAGGAGGAATCTCAAGGACGTGCCCCTGCAGGTGGGTGCTACAGCTCCTGGGAACCTGTCTGCAAAGGGTTCACCCAGTTTCCCAACAGGCAGCAGAAATCGCTGGGGAAAGGCCCAGAGATGAGCCCAGCCTCCTTGTGATGTCTCTCTCCTGCACAAAAACTGGAATCCCTGTACCCTCCACTGGGACGCAGCCAGCTCCAGCTGGGTGGAAGGTGCCAGCTCTGTAGGATGGTGCCCCACGGGCTGGGCTGGGAAGTGAGAGGAGCTGCAGCTCTGCAGGCCCGAGGGGAGCACAGGCAGGAGCAGCAGCAGCCTGCGAACCGGAGCTCTGCCGGGTGGCCGGTTCTCACACAGCCAGGTTTGTACCCGAGGAGTGGCAGGGATGAAACCGCCCTCTGTGACCATCCCCCTGTGCCAGGGATGTGATTAGAGGCACTTAATACACGGTTCCTGCTGGGCACCCCCCTTCCCAGCCATGCAGAAGCATTTGGGTTGGGAAGTCCTACCCTAAACCCTGATCGAACTCGACCCGCTCAGCTCAATAACAGCGGCCGCATTAAAAACCTCTCTCAGGCACCAATTTTGCCTCTCTCTATCCCCTGTCATGAGCTCATCACTAAACAGCTAAGCTGCAACTTGATTAAAAATGTGAAAAAAGATTTTCTCCTCCCAAGATTTAATGCAGAGCTGTTTTAAGCTCCTTCCCACAACAGGTTTTCACAACTTGTTGGTTGAGATCGCTCACACAGAACGCCGTCTATCCAAACACAAGCTGTGCTGCCCAGCCCAGTTTCTGTTCCTCCCACTAACACATCAATTTATCTCAGCTTTCCAGCATCTTTTCGATGATTTTAATACCTGGCAAAGATTTATGCAGAGGTGACTCACGGTCAAATATCAACAAGCAATTTGGAAGCAGCGTTTCCAAAGGGATTCTTGGAGGAGGCAGAGATCTCAGTTTATGAGGGTTTGATTTCTACCCTCTCAATACAGAGCTTTCAAAAATAATAATAAAAAAAAGGCAATTAGCAGATGCAGAACTGAAAGTGGAATAGCTCAAAAGCTGTTGGAAACACAGACTTAGAGGACTAATCCCTGCCTCTGTGTGCACAAACATCCTCTGAGGAGGACACCTAATGCATTTATTTGGGATTCTTTCACTGCTGCTGCCAAAGCCTCTTCAGTCCCTTCTTGTTCTGACCATGTATGACTAATGTTCAGAGGTTTGGGAGCCTCCAGGACAGATCCCTGCAGCAAACACTGTCTATCTGACCACAGAATTTAATGAGAACTCGCTGGAATGAAATATTTTTGAGGCGTTCTAGGGGCTGCCGCTGCCCTGATAATGATAAAAGAAATCATGTCCATATTGGGTTTTCTGTTCTCCTTTGAAATGTAATCCCGGGGCTGTGTGTAAAGAAGCAATTGTATTTGAAAAAGAGAAATGGGACCGTGTGAGAGCAAGCTTTGAGCAGCTCTGGGCACGGGCAGGGGAGATTTGAGTTGGAGTCTGAGGCAGAGGAAGGGATTGACAGGGACAGACAGAAGACAAAAGGTGAAGTGGAGAAAGAGGCACACGTGGAATAACAAGGCAGATGGAGCGATGGAAGTAGAGAACAAGAGGAAGTAGATATTAGAGAGTTGTCTGCACTCATCTATACCCAAATATCTCTATATTTACCTACCCACACGTTGTCCTGGTCTTCTATCCCCATCTGTGACCAAACCACTTCCCTGTCCTTTCTCCTCTAAACTCCTGCTTCTTCCTCTCTCCACCCTCCTCTCCTTCTAACCTTGCTCTTCCAGTGCCTCTCTGCTTCCAGTGAGAAGTTCTTCCCCCTTTGTCCATGCCATCCATCACAAATTAAATCAGAGCTCTCTGGACACAACGGAATTACAGTTCCCTGGTACATAAATAACCCCTGTTCAGGTAATCTCAGGATTATTCATTTCAAAGGGAGGGCAGCAAATGTGTCGAATTTTTATAAATGCTGGCATTTTAAAAAGAAACGAATGGGGTGCAACAGGACTTTATTAAAATACAAAGAGATTAGCAAGGTCTCGTTCCCTTTAATTATTAACAATGTACTTGTTCTCCAGAAAAGTACCCATGAAAATTTAAAACAGATGAAAATGGTTGTTCACTTAAAACTGCTCTGTTAATCTGTGAGGAATGTTTTATTCAAAGGCATTAAATGAATACTGCAGGGTTTGATATGAGATAATCCATCATTCATGTGGCACAAACATGGGGATCGATAAAGTGCTGTGTCAAGAGGAGAGGAGAACACGACATCTTCAGAGGATTTCTGCACGGGAGCCTTGTTCCAATTCATGGGATGGCCAAAATCAATATTAAGGCATAGATTTTACAAACTGGATGCCTTTTTGTTTTTCCATTTATAACTCTGCAGTCTCAGCTCACATTCCGGGGCTGAAATGGTGAAAAGGAGAAAACTCTCCAAAGCTTTGATATAAATTCCCACCAAAGGCCAGGAGACAGTTTTGGCATTGAGCTTAGGGATGCCCAAATCACTGGGAGTTGTGGATAATCACTGCACAGTGAGCCCACAAGGAAATCTGGGGTGGGTTACAGGTTGTGTTGGATTTCTCCCCAAAACCAAGCTCAAATTAAGATTAAAACCTTTGTCCTGGGTGTCCTTGGAAAGCACAGGGAGTATGGGAAGGATGGTGCTGCTGCTTGAGCCAAATTGGTTGAACTCCACTGTGTCTGGGAAGACACAATAAAGAGGCTCTCACACCTGCCAGGTTCAGCAGAAAGGAGGGGAATGACTTTTATTATTGACATATTTCACATTCTTATACACGTCCCAACTCCACAAGGGATTGGAGGACATGTCACTTCCTTCTCAATCCCACTGGAGAAGAAAGATGCTCATCAAAGTTCTCTTATCACAAAAGGAATGAAAAACAGAAAATACCGTTAAGTAAACATTGGCTATTATTTACATGAAACTGTGTGAAAGAATCTGACTCCAAGGTTAAAACCAGAAGGTTTAGCAAAAACCAGGGCAACACTCCACCTTGAAGAACTTCATTTTTATTGCTTCCACTGTTTGCACCAGAGCAGGGTCGAAAGAGAATCACCAGCACCACGGCCTTCAGAGCACGCGGATGTTCCTTTGTTCTGAGGAAAAACACCTCAAACAAACACAAAAGAAGGCCAAAACACGGAAAACAGAGGAAATCCGTATGAAAGGGGAGTGTTGTACCAGCGAGGCCGTGAGCACAAGGGCTTCTTTCACCCAGCCTGGTTGTTTTGGACACGGTGCACAAGGGTTTGTTTGAACAAAAAAATTCTTGTGAAATGCCATTTCTTTCTGATGGGAATGCACAACGCTCAGAAGAGATGTGCCAGGAACCAGAGCAAGCCCAGGGGCCTGGAGGGTGGAATCAGAGGGTGGAAAAGGAGGGTGGAATCAGAGGGTGGAATCGGAGGGTGGAACTGGAGGGTGGAATCAGAGGGATACACCTGTTGCCCTGTTCTTTTTAGCCTTCTGAATTTACATTTTTTGGAGTCAGATTCTCACAGTTTTTATGTACATATAGCCAGTGTTTACCTAACTGTCCTTTCTGTTTTTCATTCCTTTGTGGTGAGGGAAAGTTTGACGAACAGTTCTTGTTACCACTGAGATTGGAGAGGAAGTGACACCATCCTTCCAATCCCTTATCAAATTGAGAAATTTATAAATATAGGAGCTCAAATAAAGTTTTCTTCTCTCTTTTTGCTCAGCTCAGCAGGTGTCAGTGGTTCTTTCTCGTGTCCTATAATGACACCCACTGGATCCTCAGCCCCCTTCCTCCTCATGTTTCTCCAATTTTTGCAATTCTGTGCTTTCCAAGGTGAGATCAGGCAGGAACAAGGCTGCTGATCTAAGCACACAGATTAGTTTTATCTCGCGGGGATAAGGCTACTGAGCTGCTGATAGTCTGTTATCTGTACTGCTAATGAGCAGGGCTGTAAGGGAGAGGCACCGGGCTGCAGCGAGGGGCTGGAGTGAATCCTAAACAGGGCTGGGACTCTTCATCTTTGCCACCAAAGTGGGCACAGAGAGGCCAAGTAACTCCCAGAACCAGGGGCAGATGAGGCTGCCCTCACTTTAAGCCCAGGAAAATAAGAATTAAACAGAGAAGAGGCAGCTGCTCTTTGTTTAAATAACAAGACAGGTGACAGGGTACTGAAAGAGAATTAATATGCAAGGAAAGACCATCTCTCTTCACATCTCTCTGGAACTAATGATGGAAACAGCAACTGCTGTATCAAACTGACTTGAAAGCTGAAGGAGCCATGAAAGAAGATGATAATGCATCCTGTGATTCCATGATAAAAATTGTTGTCTTTCTGGGTTAATCTGATTATTGTGGAGATTTGCTGGGTGAAACAGGGTCTCGCCAACCTGTCCTCCCACATCCCCAGCATTACCCAGCTCTTCATGCCCCAGCTCATGGAATAATTCCTTCCTGGTGCAGAGCAGCCCAGGTACCCGGTCCAAGTGCAAAAGCTGGGGAATTACTTCCAAGGAAGAAGCAAATTCTTTTCCAGTTGCTCTGATCCAGAGCTGAAACAGCTCAGAATTATTCTGTGCAGAGGCTGTGAACTGTCTGGCCTCCCACAAACCTGGGCAGAGCAGCAACAGGGAGAAGAGGAGAGCTCAAAGTGCACAGAGCTTTCAAGTGTCTGCAGCAGCTCCTTTGGCTGATTAAAGAAGTGTTCACGTTAATCATATCTTGTGCTTAATGAACTAACACAAATTGCATCAAGCAGTGAGTGTTTCATGTGAGATGCTCCCCCACGAGACAAAGCTCTGCAAGAAAAGCAAAGCCAAAAGGAGCATCTGAGGTACCCCCATCCCTCACTGCGTGACAGGTCTGGGAAGGGTAGAATTAACACAGGGTCTCAGAGCTGCCAGTGGAATCCTTATTACTGAGTGCTACACGCCTTCTTCTGGGGGGAAAGACAACAAAGAGTAGGAAATCGGGGGAAAATACAGACAAGAACAAGGAAAATACAACCCAAGAGCAGTGTAAGCAGCATAAGGATGCCCGTTTGATCAGCATTTCCTCACACGCACAGAGAATCCTCGCTCTGGTGAGGGGTTACCGTGTAGACAAACATCTTCCACCGACTGAGTGAGGGCTGGTTTTTATCCTGACCTTTCACCATTCCTGGTATATTCATTGCCAGCCTACTCCTGGCTCTGTTCCCCACTCCCGGCATGAATTTGGATAAATCTGTTTCATTTTCTCCATGCCTCAGCTTCCTTTCAGTAACATTTAACAAGCTGAAATCGCCGGTAAGAGAGCAGGACTTTGAAATTCCTGGATGAAAGGGAGAGACTTGCTTCTGCTATAAAAGATGACCAAATTTGTGAATGAATAAACCTAGGGTCAGATAACATATTACAAATATACTTGTAAGAGATAATGGAGCATTTATTTATAGAGCCATCAGACGGCCAGACCTGGTCTTCTTGTAAATGGAAGCAACAGTCCATTTCTTTGGGCTCTGGGCCAGTTCATACACAGGCTGACACATTATTAAAGCCAGAATAGGTCTATTTTCCATTTCTCAAGGCTGCTTTTTTCATTACCATATGTTTCTGCTTCTTTATCCAGCTTTCCTTTATTTATTTTTTTTTTTTATTTGCAGAGCTCAGATACGGCTCTGCAATCTATTACCGTGTTCATCAGCCACAAAATCTGATCCTGGAAGGATCAGAGAGAATTTCTTGTGCTTCTTGTCACCTTCACACAGGCTTTGCTTGTCAATTTTTGCCCTGGACACTGGTGGCAGAGCAATTTTTTACTTGGTTTTTTTTTTCATGTGGCAAGGAATCATCAAATTCTCAGAAATCTGAACACCTGATCCCCTTTTAGGGTCAGTTCAGTGAAATGTAAGGGTCTGTGAGCTGCAAGGTTTGCAATTTGAATTCATGATCCCAAACGAAGGCTCAGTGTTCAGAGCAGCTAAGAATCCTCTTTTCCCCAGCCTGCTGCTGTGGATCTGCCTAAAAGCCATTGCCTGAGGATATTCTGGCTCTCATGTTTGCCTTGGGATCAAAAGCATCCCGTGGGCAAGGCTTATCAATAAACACCAAGCTGCAGGGCTTGGTTTGCTCTCTCTTTATCAATTTTGTCTCTTTTGCCGATGAAATTACCCTGGTGAGCAGGAATAAGCCCACCAGACAAGCACCACACTTGGTCTCCCAAATCTTCTCTGCCTGGGGATGTGAGGAGTGGTGGAGATTTTGCTCTTTGGCCTCTGGAAGCAGCTGGGATGCTCTGCCCTGCGGAGACCCTGCACACCATCAGTCGTGTTTGGTTGGTGATGGAGCAGCAGCCCCAGCTCATGGGTGGCTGTAGGACAGACCCTCTGTGTGTCTGGGAAAACACAATAAAGAGGCTCTCACACCTGCCAGGTTCAGCAGAAAGGAGGGAAAAGGCAACTTTATTTACATATGTCACGTCTTACACAATTTTCAACTCCACCAGGGATTGGAGGACATGTCACTTCCTCCTCAATCCCACTGGAGAAAAAAGGTGCTCATCAAAGTTCTTTTATTACAAAAGGAATGAAAAACAGAAAATACCATTAAGTAAACATTGGCTATTATTGACATGAAACTGTGCGAGAAAGAATTCTGACTCCAAGGTTAAAACAGAAGGCTTTAGCAAAAACCAGGGCAACACCTCTGTGTCACTTTGGTGACACCAGTGACAGGAAAATGAACAAATCTCTGCATTTTAGGGTGCAAAAGCTCCCATGGAGGACCCTTCCTTACTGAGAACCAAAGCACCTACCTCAGAGTTACAGCATCTCCATGGCCAAGGAAAAGTGGGCAAGGGGAGGAGCATTTCCACAGCTGCAGTGTGGAGCTGGAAGGGCTTCAAAAATCTCCTGAAGTTCCTGAATCCTCTCAGATGGGAATGGAGCAGGAGCTCACAAGCAACTTTGCTCTGTAGCTTTTAGAGTTTTGCTGAAATCCCCATAATTTCTGCAGGCACTTGTGCTGCAGTGCAGTGATTTCAGCCTGGTCACCAGCTGAAAAACAGCCTGGTGGCAGCACGCTCTGCTCCCCGTGTTTGCTTCAGGGAGGGTTTTATCCTCGTTACATTCTTATCAAAAAAGAATTATGCTGCGCAATATTCCCAGATTTAGGGAATCTCTCTGCCAGTTCAGCTCAGCCCAAGCCAATCCAATCTACCCATCCATATGCAAAGATATTTGGGAGCCCACTGGAGAGCTGGAAAGTGAGAGAATAATCATTTTCTGACCTGCAAAGATGTTGCTGTGAACAAGGTTAACTGAAGGAATTCATCTTCCCTGAGTAATGTTTTCCTCGTGAGGTTTTCAAGGCTGAGGACTGGGCTGCCTGGACACTGCATCATTTTTATCATGGCACTTCTTCATTTTTCGTTTTACTGTTGGCACTCGCCTCTTTTCCCTCCCTCTCTTTTAATTTTCAACCCTTTTTGTAAATGGTCCTGATTTATTTGGCCTCTCCACACCTCTCTCCCTGCCCTCCTCTCCGTTTAACTCTCCATAGGAAGAAAAAAATTGAAGTAATGGAGCTGCTTCCACCCTGGCCAGGTTGTGCAGTCAAAACTGGTGATTTGGAAGAGCTCAGATGCTCGGGGGGTGCAGAGGTGTTCAGAGAGATCTGAGAGCTGTCGTTCCCTTCTCACTCCCTGTTCCACACACCTCCACTGGCCAGGGCTGCCTTGGAATTCTGATTTCAGGTCCTTTTTCATTTTTAGGTGCACACAGCTTCATGTTACAGAGCTGTGCTTGCCACTGGAAGGTTGTAAATACCCAAATTTTTGAGCACTGCAAACATCATAAGGCCTAATTTTCCTCTAAATAAGCAAAACTGGCAGCCTGATAAATTCCAGGGATTTCCTTAGGAGGGGGGGCTTTTCCAAATGAACCCAGTGGGTGAATTCCATGCAGGGATTCCACTGGGAGCTCACTGGGTGCATGAGCACCTCTCATCCTGGACAGAAACACTCCCAGGCCTTAAATGCTTTCAGTGCTGTTTTATGTGCACAGAAGGTTTTAAGAACGACTGTAAAGAAACTAAAACTGGACTGCAAAAAGGGAGAGTGGATCCCACATCAAACTGTTCATCCTGAGCCCTTGGCTGATCAGAAATTTGAACATCTAACCCCTTCCAGGTTCATTATGCCTCAGCCAGAAGAGATTCAGTGCTGAGGGATGCAAGGAATTACAGGACTGCCAAGACCATTTCCTATTCTTTGCCATAAGGACTGGGAGTGTTGGCTGGCTGACTGCTCCCAGAGCATTCTGTTGAGCTACCCAATAACAGACTCAGTTTAAAAAGTTGCATTTCAAAGAGCTTTGCAAGCAGAGTAACTCTTCAAAAGAGCTTGCCTTGAATTTCTCAGAAAAAAAAAATAAAAAAAAAATCTGCCCACTTGCCAAGCTTTGCTGGGCTCTTCCCTGAGTTTCCCTCAGCTTTTCCCTCTGTAAATGCTTTTCCTGTCAGCCTTGGCAATGTTCCCATCCTCTGTTACCTGAAGAAGATTCAGCAGCTCAGCAGGACCTGAGCTGAAGTCCAATCCCTGCCTCACAGTTCCCCCCATCCTCTGGATCACCCGAGCTCAGCCTAAATCCCCAGCACCCCCCGCTCAGCCACCTTAGGGGTATTTCAGACAAGAGCGAGTTAAAAGAGCAGAGCTGAAATTCCACTGGAGCAGATTCAGTGCCTGGGATAATTCTGGGGATTGCAGAGCAGTAACCCGGGGATGAACCGAGCCCGGGAGCCAGATGATGCCACGGGCTGTAAATCCCCCTCGCTCCTGCTCCACAATATTTATTGTCTGGGCTGGTGAAGCAAGGAGCAGTGTCACATGTCCCTGACACAAACAGGCTGTCAGGAAGCCTTCTGTCCGCTGGCCTGCTTGACTCGGACGGGAACTCAAATATTAGCAGCTTTTATCTAAAAAAGGGGAGGGAAAGCTCCATTTGCAGGACAGAAGGCGTAATATTGAAATGATCCATCACAGCTGATGTGCCCAGATGGCTCTGGGAAGGCCAGGGACGGGGGATGGATTGCCCAGTTCACCACATTTAAAGAAACAAAGCTGAGGAGTAAATCCTTGTGCTGTCGGGCCCCAATTCCTGAGCAGGAGATGCACCTTCTGGAAGCCAAGAAGTAAAACAAAAATTACAGTTGAGGGTGGTTCAAAAGATTTCCTCGTCTTGTTTTAGTCCCAGCACAACTCTGGCGAACAAGAGTAAGACCAAGTGGAGAGATGGACAAAGAAAGAGTTAATCTTCAGTGCCCAAACTGACCTCAGCAGGGGCAAGCACTGGTCATGCACCCTGGTGAAATTTTCACATATTCCCATTTTCTCGAAGTGGATCTAGAGAGGCGATCAAACGCTCTGGAAAAAAGCTGCCGTGGAGCCCTGGCAGAATTGTCATTACTTGTCATGCTTTATGTGCTTTTTAAGTAATTTCCTGCTAAGGCTCTGGTATTAAATAAAATCATCCTAAGCACCACTGCAAGGTCACTCTATATATTTAATTCTTCCCATTAAAATTCCTCATCTGCCACGTCCGTTGATTGGTTTGTCTGTTTAATTAGCTACCACGGCTGTGCGAGCTGGGATTCTGTTGTCTGTCAGGGTGACAAATTAGCATATCCATGATGCAAATCTCCACTTCAGGACACCCATCACACACAAATGTTAAGTGACAGGCCCCATAATTACATGGCAATTGCTCTCTCCCTGCTCCCGGGTTCCTGCTCCTCGTCCTCCTGCCTCGAACCGTGTCAAAGCATTGCCTACAAATTGATTTCGGGTTTAGATCTGGTGCAGGCAGAGAACATTTCCAGCTCCCTCCCAGACTCCAGGGAAGTTCAGCACGTCCCAGGTCGCAGCCAGGTTGGGAACGGGGCACTCTGGGGCACGGCTATCAGCCCGCATCTTCCTGCTGCCACTGCCCCGGGTCCAGCAGCAAACACGCGAGAATAATGGCAGGAAATTACTGAATTATCAGACCGGAGGATAAGCATCTTCCTCACGTTTGGATGCTGGGTGATAAGCTGAGGCACAGCACTGATAGGGGACAGCCAGCTCGGGAAGGAGCTGCTGAGGGAGCCCTGATCTGTGTGCAGGGCCCTGGAGCTGTGGGGTGTGTCCATAACACCTGGAAATCGGCTGTCTCTCACTAGGGGATGCTCCAGGTGGAGCTGGGAGTTGTTAATCTCGGTTTTATTGTCGTCATTTATCCAGCAAGGGGAAGGAATCAGGCGTGTGAGGGAGGCCCAGCCCAGTGCTCCCTCATGGCCTGGAATCACACACACGTCCCAACTGGGCTCCTGCAGGTTGGCACCTCGTGGTCAGAGCTTGATCTGCTGCAGGAGCTGTGCCCCACTGTGTCTGGGAAAACACAATAAAGACACTCTCACACCTGCCAGGTTCAGCAGAAAGGAGGGGAAAGCCTTTATTGACATATGTCACATTCTTATACAATTCCCAACTCCACAAGGGATTGGAGGATGTCACTTCCTCCTCAATCCCACTGGAGAAGAAAGATGCTCATCAAAGTTCTCTTATCACAAAAGGAATGAAAAACAGAAAATACCGTTACGTAAACATTGGCTATTATTTACATGAAAATGTGTGAGAAAATTCTGACTCCAAGGTTAAAACCAGAAGGCTTTAGCAAAAACCAGGGCAACAGCCCCACCTCTGCCTGTCCCTGTAAAACCAGGGCAGTGCTTCTCCCGGCCGTGTGGACGAGGATCCTTTATTTAGTGAAACAATCAGGACTGACCTTTCTCTCTCAGCACAGTCACACAGACCGAGGTTATCATTTCAGCACCCTGGGCCAGAACCTCCCGTGCCCACTTCCCCCGGTGGGGGCTCGCTGCTGATGCTCTGACCCCGTGACAGGTCCCTGTGTGCCCTGCCTGCAGACCAACCTGCTGGGAGGCGTTTCCCTGCCTCCAGTGCCCCTCTGTTCCTGCTCACCCCTGGCTGGCTGCTCCCTGAGCCTTTTCTACTGCCCTACAGAGCAAGCACTGAAGGCAAGAAAGGCAGATTTGCAAATCTGCCGTGTTCTGCGAGCTGGCTGAGTTCCCCCAGCAGCCGGGGCAGTGTGTGTGTGCAGATGCCTTCGCTTCCCCTCGGTGCCTGAGCTTCCCTAGCACGGCACCAAGGATTATTCCCGTGGAATTACAACAGCCGAGGCAACGCCGTCTCTGCAGAGAAAACAATTTCACACAAGGCTACACCGGGTGAGGATGGGGAGCAGGGACACAAAGGCAGGGAAGCAGCAGCTGAGCACTCCGTGGCTTGCCAGGGTGAGGAGCCAATTAGGGTAAAACAGCAGCCAGGGTGATTATTTTTTTACGGGACTGAAATCCACGGAAGCGTGAGGGGATTTGATTCACGTAACTTTCCTTGCCTGTCTGGTTACCAGTGTAGCCTCCTCCACCCCCTTCCTGGACACTTTAATGCTGGTTTTCACAGGTCCCACCAAAAGCTGATTTTGCTTAGGTGATGGAGGACGGGATGAGATTCACAGGAGCTGTGGAAGCAGGAACTGGGAACCCGTGCACTTCAGCTACTAATTCCAGCTGATTTGGGGCAGAATACACATTCTCTGTGTCCAAGGAGCCTGATGACAGAAGGGATGGGTTCTGCTGTGGCTTTGTGGAACTGAGATCAGCAGGAAACCAGACAGGAAACAAACAGCTGGACAAGGAGTGCCAAATATTTGACCAGAGCAAACATAATCCCTATGAAATAAGGATTTCCTTATGAAATACCTTGCTTTTACTATGGACAGAAGACTGCTCAGAGCACAAGCTTGGAAAAGACTGATAAATCTCTTTTGGGTGGATTTCCCACTCAAGCCATGCATGATAGGTGCAGTTCAAAACATATAAACCCTTTCTTTTGACCTAAGAGGGTTCAGAGGGACAAAGAGAGAAGCCCCCAGCTCCATCCAAAGCCCTGAGCTCTCTCTCATTTATGCTCTGCAAATCCCAGCAGCTGCTCAGCCGCGGGCTTCATCCGTTCTCCAGAAAGTTCCCGAAGCAGAACTCAAATCCCAGAGTTTTGGGATCTGATCCACTAGCAAGATCCAAGATCCACAAGATCCACTGGCACAACGAGCAGGTGGCATCAGAGAGGCTCAGAGCACAGCTTGGTGGTGCTGCAGATGGTAAAAGGTGTTTCACAGGTCTCAACCTCCTTAAAGCTGACGAGGAGCAGCACTTCAGCTGTCTGTGCAGCCTCAGCCTGATTTCTGCAAGCAGTTAATGCAGACAGCTCGAGATTAAACTCTCACCACCCACAAAAAGGCTTAAAGAAACCTCAAGTGAATAAATTCCCTCAGTTCTGGAAGGGGAACGGTGGGAACAATTCGAGTGAAATCAATGAAGTGTGAAACATACAAAATAAATCAGCATCTCTGTATTTTTTTCCCTTTCTTTCTTTCTTCCTTCTTTCCTCTTATGAAGTGGAATTGGAGAAGCACCTCTCTTCCCCGGGGTTCCCAGTGCTTCCCACTGCAATGAAGTGCAGCTGGAACACATTTGTTGAGTGTGTGTGTGTACAAAGCACAAATTAAAGCTGTGAGGTGGAAAACCACAAGGCAACCGATGACCTACAACAGCAGGGAGAGCTCAGCAAATGGAAAACACGCAGGGACCTGGGGGAAATCTGTTTTATTCCTGTATTCCCTGTACTGCTCCCTGCCCAGGGTGACTCTGATCCCACACCCACCCTCTCCTATAAAGGGAAGGCAACGCAGCCCGGGGGGCACAGAGCTGTTTTATATCTTGGAGAAAGCTTCTGCCTGGCTCTGCTGGACTCGTGTGAGCTGAACCTCCCTCAGGTTTTCCATCTGGAAAACAAGGATGTGTCTGGGAAGACACAATAAAGAGGCTCTCACACCTGCCAGGTTCAGCAGAAAGGAGGGAATAATCTTTTTATTGACATATCTCACATTCTTATATATTTCCCAACCCCATAAGGGATTGGAGAGCATGTCACTTCCTCCTCAATCCCACTGGAGAAGAAAGATGTTCATCAAAGTTCTTTTATCACAAAAGGAATGAAAAACAGAAAATACCATTAAGTAAACATTGGCTATTATTTACATGAAACTGTGTGAAAGAATCTGACTCCAAGGTTAAAAACAGAAGGTTTAGCAAAAACCAGGGCAACATCAGGACAACGATCCCGACCTTTCCAGAGGTGTTCACAGCAGGAGGACAGGACGTGCACCCCAAAGCTTGATCTGGATGCTGTAACACAAACACTGGCACCAAAACCAAGGCGTTCTGCTTCCCTCCCTCCCCGACCTTCCTCCCACCCTCCTCTCTCCGCGCTCTCAGCTCCTGCAGCTTCTCAGCTTCCAGACAGAGACTGACAACAAAAAGAAAACATTTCAGCACATGATGTCTCCCCCTGCTCCACCCTTCCCCTGCAGGAGGGGAGGATCCTCACCTGGAATGTGCCTTCCCAGTGCCTTCCCAGCTCTCTCCAGCGCAGGGGAGGCTGCCCTGAGGCTCTGGCACCGTTGCTGGTGGTGGTGATGGATGGGGGCTGCGCTGGGCACCGGGGGAAGATTGGTTTGTGGGGCTGATGGATAAAGTTTCTCATGCAGCATGAAACAGCTGGGCAGGAGAGTAATGGGCCCTCTGATTCCTTCCAACAGAGAATATTTAGTAAGGAAAGCTTGCAGAGGATTTTCTCTGATTGATTTGTGATTACAGAAGTTTGATTTTAGGTGTGAGTGCCATAAAGTCTTCGTTAAGAAAGGATGTCTGAGCAGCTAATTAAGGCAAAGGTGCCTTTATGGGACGTCACAAAACCATCCCTTGGTGCTGGAGGGATGGGCTGGGCTGCTCAGGCAGCCTCAGCAAAGGGAACACCCAGCCTAAGATCCCGTTTCAGGAGTTCACATTCCCTGGTTGCAGAACGGAATTAATGATTGGGTGGGAGACAGATAATGCTGGGATTGGGGTGTCAGGGTGTTCTCATGCATATTTCATAGACCTGTTTGCTTTTTGATGATCAAAGCTCTTTGATTATTCTTTTTAATCCTTTTTCTAGATGTTCTTCAGTGTCAGCTGCAGCCCTGATTTGGGGTTGTGGAGCAGGGGAGCCGTTCTTGCACAGCCACACATCGTGCAGGGGACACCAGGGCAGCTTTGGCCACGGGTTAAATTGGTGACAGCAGCACGGGAGGGTCTTTGATTTGTCACTGGAGCCTCTTCAAGTGTGGAAGGGACTGGGCAATTCATGGAGCTGAGGAATGCAAAGCGTCACAGAGGAGAACTGAAAACACTTGTTTCAAATTTACTTTCATAATCTAAAATTCCACAGACGGATGCCAACCATGCAAGCCCCGTTCCCTGTGTGAGGGTACAAGGGATTGCCCACCCAGCAGTGCCACCTAAAAGGTCTTTGATTGCTCTGCCAACACCCAGTCTGAACTCAGACATGAACCTGGCAATTAGAAATGGAAACAGGATTTCCATCCTGCCCCTGGCCAGGGTGAGCAAACAGGAACTCAAAAGCTCGATTTCACTCTGCCTCCGAGCTGCCAAAGCAGGAGGAATTACCAAAACCAACAAGAAACTAATCTCTTTAATCCTGGAATTTTTTTTTTTAATAAGTTTAAATAATTGATACACTGTCAGAAGCAGCCTGAATCCATGGAGGGGAGATTAATATTAAATGAGAATGCTTCTCCCTCTCTGTGAGGGGAAGGGATGGCAAAGTCACAAAAGAAGTGCTCTGCACACCACAGCTGGCCTGAGGTGGGCAAAGGGCTGCTGGAATTGTCCTGGTGGCTCTTCACCCCAGGATTCAGGCACAGCCTGACCAGAGGTGCACTGAGCAGGGAAGGGGTCTCCTGGCTCTGCCAGCTTCGTTCTTGCAGGAGGAAGGAACCAGGAAATTCTGGAAACAAAAGGTAAGAGGATAAAAACTCCCTGAAAGTCTTTATTAGTGGTCTCCCTGTGCAACCTGGGCTTTATGGGCACCTGGCAGTGTCCCCTGTGCCCACTCTGCCACACTGCCCCTCTTCCAGATGACAAACCTTTGCTTCCCTGCTGTGCTCAGCCCTTTTTCCTCGTGTGGGGCTGAGAAGTGACTGAAACAACTGCACGCTGGCATCTCTGTGCTGCAGCCCTGCTGCTGCTGCTGGCACTCCCAGCCACAGCCAGGGATGGTTTTTCCCAGCTGATCCCTCCCTGGGATTCTCCCTGGGGCCAGGCAGGTCCCGGGGAACCCAGGCACGAGTGTGCAGCCCCTGATGGAAAATGGCATTTCCAGGGGGAAGGGGAGGCACAGCCCCAGCCAGAGCCTGTCCTGGCACTTCGTTTTCTCCCTCCTGTTAATCCCAGTTAAGGAGGGCATTTTGTCCGTACCTACAGAGGTATTTAGAGGCTCGAATGCTGAGTTCTGTCTCCTCTGCGGGTCTGGGTGTTCAGCCTTTTCCCTGCAATGTTTGTAACGCTGAGGAGGTCACTGCTGCTATCAGAGCTGCCACTTGCTCACTCTCTTATCAGCCCTGACAGGCTCTGTCCTCACAGAGGGGCCTCATCTCAGGACGGTCTGGAGCCTCTCATGTCAGTTAGAAGCCGGCAGCTCTGTCTTTGTCTCAGCCTTATCTCCCATTCATGAGAGGGATCATTATCTCCAGTATACCCATAAAAATAAGTGCTGTGACATTACTCAGGGAAAAAGCAGCCTCTCTGACAGGTGGCAATGCCAGGTCACCAAACTCAGCAGAAATAAAAAGAAAAGGAGCATATTTCACTGCAGAATCCCAGGCTGACACTCGGGAGAAGTGCTGGAACAGAGCCTGGGAGCCGTGTGCCAGAGGGAGTGGGGCTGTACAGGGATAATGCTTCCCTCAGTATTTAATATAAATAGGCAGAGTTTTATTAACCTTCCCCCTGAGGTACCCAACCAGGCCCATCTCAGAGGAGAGAAACAATAAGGAAATGAATAACAGCTGACTGTATTACATATGCAGGGGGGTGATCAATACCACTCCGCACTAAAATTGCAGCTGGCATCCAAACACATCTCAAAAGGAAAAAAAAACCCAGCAGTAAGAACTCATTCATCAACCACCTCGTCTTTAGAGGCACTTCAGCATTATTAAATGTTTTATTCAGCTGGGGGACTTTTTGGGCTGCAGGGAGAAGACAGCAGTGGCCCAAAGACTCTCAGATACAGAGCTGCCAAACCAGCCCAAGGTCCTGTGGTCAGTGCCCCAGGGGTTAATTAATGCCTCGGGGGGTCACTCTGTCCATCCACACCACTTAGCAAAGCTTCCAGTCTGAGATTCCCAGATCCAGCCCAGGGATTCTGCTTCTGTAGGGCTGGTCTTTTGAAGAGCTAAAGATGAATCAGATGGCACAAAAACCCCCGTGTTAGGCCTAATGATTGTGACCAATCCCTCTGAAAAGTGTCCCTCAAATTGGGATTTCTCTTGGGCTGGGGGCAATGCTGCCTTTAAATCCCCAGAAGGCATCGATGGCAAGGAGAGGGAGGGTTATTCCTGGTCACTAACACAGTGAGGGGCTTCTTCCCAGCTGAAATACTGCAGAAGGATGGGAAATGTTTGAGGAACAGGGCACGGGTTCACTGTGAGAAGTGTTTCACCCAGGGACTGAGTCCAGGCCCTGTGGTTTAGTAAAGACTCGAGGGCCTGTGCTGCACACACGTTACCTGCCCAAGCCTCTCTCCTGCTCACTGGCAGTGCACACTCTGGGCTGAAGATCAGCCTAAGTGCTGAAATAGCTCTTCTGGGGCAGATTTTGGGCTGCAGATTTCCAGTGCTTACAGGTGTAGTGTCCTGGGCAATGTTTGGTGCTTTTTGTGAAACGCCTTCATTCCCAGAGTCACTGGATCACCTTTGAAGTTCAGCTTTCAGGCAGCAGAGCTTGCAGGCACAGCCTCCAGAGATGTAAAGCTCTGCAGGAAAACACTGAAATCATGGCTGCCTCTTCATCACCTTTTTTTTTTGTTAATTTTAGTAGGAATGCGATGAGATGAAAAACCTGACTCGTGATTTTTCAACACTTCAGGCTCACAGATGCAAAGTCCTTCTCACATTTTGCCATGTGCTCATTAAATGCATCCATTAATTGCAGCCCATGGGTGCCATGAAGACCAAGATTCGGGCTTTGAAACAACCTTGGCTCTCCTCATTTCCACCCAAAAACGGAGCCCGGCTGTCCTGAAGCAGCACTGAAGTCGCACACGCTGAACATTCTGCGACTCTGATGGGAGAATAATTGCCTGCTCTCTCAGTGCTAATATATTTTTGGTTTCTGGTTGGCTGCGTTTGCATCTGGCTTTGCAGGCTGCCTTCGCCCCGAGCGCCGTTATCGGATTTGCTCGGTCTCATGACTTACTGCGTTTGTTCAACCAACTTCTAAATCACCAAAATGAGCCTCAGGAAGGCTGGGTTTGCTGGAGCACAGACAGGAGGGCGGGGGAGATGCAGGCAGCCCAGGTGTGACGTGAAGAACCTGGAAGTCACTCCAGGCTGGGAGATGCATCCCGGGGAGTGTTGGAGCTGCTCTTCCCTTCCTTCAGACCGGCGACAGAGCCTTGAGCACAACCAAAGCCCACGGCACAAACACTATAAATAACAGTAATGGGGCCACTGCTGGTGACATCAGAGCAGAAATTAGTGAGGCTGGCAACGGCAGAGCTGCAGCAAACTGAAATATTTTCACCCCAGTGCTTTCTGGAAAAGGTCTTTTATCTCAGAGGCTGAGTCAGAGGCAAGGAAGGGGGCAGATCCTCGCCCCCACTCAGCCTGCTCCTGTGGGGCTCTCTCTTCTGGTTCTCAGGAGGGATTTCTGGAAGCCATTTGTGACCCCCACCTCACGATTTCCATTCTGTGACCGTGTGGGAACTCAGACAGCACAGGAGAAGTGGTTTTGTGGGTATTTTTCACCCGGCTGAGTCACACCGTGGGGTGTGCGGGGAGGAAGCGGTGCCAGGCTGTAAGAAATGCAGTGTCACGACACCCCCTGAGTGACATCTCCTCAATTTAGCAGCACTGCAGTGCTGCCCCCAGAGCTCCATTTCCCACAGCATCCCCTGGGAAGGGGCCTCGTTGTTGCTGCTCCCAAATCGGGACGCCCCGTCCCACATCTCGTGTCAAGCAGAGCTGGGGCAGCCTGCTCAGGGCTTGTCCTTCTCAGCAAACACCTCCAGCAAAATCCCAGCAGAAGTGTTTCATTCCGTTGGGATTAAAGCTGCTCCCAGCCTTTGGATGGGTCCTCCTGGAGGATGCAGCCTGTGGAATAAATCAGTCTGTTAATTTTACAGCTCGAGTGAGTATGAATTGTGTAAGAAAGCTCTTGGAAGCAAACCAGGGTTCACTGAAGTGGCCGTGAGTGCCTTCAGCACAGTCTTGAAATAGCCAGGAAGCCAAGAACATGCAGATTGAGCAGGGAATTCTGCAACACAGGGAACACTTCTGCACTGCCACGGGGTGGCAGGGACACAGGTGGCTTCACCTGAAGTGGACAGGAGCTGAGGACTGCAGCACCCGAGCTGGCAGCTCATTTTCCAGGGGCTCAGGCAGGTCCTGCTGACTGCAGCGAGGGCTGTGCTGCTGCAGCTGTGCTGGGTTTTGGTGCCCCAGCTCCGCAGCACAAAGATAGCTCGAGCACATCCAGATGTGCCGCAGCCAGCCCCAGCTGCAGCATCAGCACGGCTTTTAATAGCCCTCGGAGGAAGGCAGAAGTGCTGACACGAAACTCCCTCAGTCAGCTGAGCCCCTCGAGGTGAGGGGCACTGCATCTGCTGAGCCTGGTGCTGGTTCCTGTCAGCTCCCAGTACGGGCTGAGAACTGGTTTTTGGTCACCCCACGCTGCTCGGGCACTGGCACAGCGATGGCACGCAGTGGGAATCCTGATCTGCTGCCATTCCAAAAAGGATGGAGAGCCTGGCCCCAGGAGATGGCAGCAGCCCTGTGCTCCCCAGGCCAGGCTGTTCTGTGATGCCTCCAAAAGAAGCAGGAAAGAAGTGGGAATCCTGGTTTTAACAGCCCAAAGCATCCCGAGGCACTCGTGAAAATAAACGACGAAGGGATAACCAGTGACCTGGCCGTCACCTGGATCAGCCATCAGCCCTTCCTCTGGGAGGTCTTCATCGCTCTGAGACACAGCCTCAAACCACAGCTCCAAAACCCAAATTCTCTCCTCCCCTGGGCGAGCTGACATTATTTGTGTCGCTTGTCCCTGACTTCTGCTGCAGTTGGGGTGGCCTGGGCACACCTGGGCAGAGCAGGAGAGGCAGCAGAGGTGGCAGGGCAGGGCTGGCTGTGACCTCTCCTCTCGGCTGCTCTCAACAGCTGTCGAGCTCTTTGCTGGAGTCGTGACAAGACCAAGCTGCCCTTTTCTGCAGGCTGAGGCTGGGGCAGCAGGGGTGGAGTGTTGTCCTGCTTTTACTAAAGCCTTCTGTGCATAATATGGACTCAGAATTCTTTCTCACACACTTTCATGTAAACAATAGCCAATGTTTATTTCACCATCTTTTCTGTTTTTCGTTCCTTTTGTGATAAGAGAAAGTTTGCTGAGCATCCTTTTTCTCCAGTGGGACTGAGGAGGCAGTGCCATGTCCTCCAATCCCTTGTGGAATTGAGAACCCTATAAAGTATGAGAAATGTAAATAAATCTTTTCTTTTTCCCTCTTTCTGCTGAACCTAGCAGGTGTGAGAGTTTCCTTTATTGTGTCCTTTACTGACACAGTGGAGCTGCTGTCTGCACTAAAAGGGTTTTTCTATTCCATTCCCAGGCAGAGGGGACAGCGTGGAGAGCATCAGCAGAGCTGGGAGGTGTCAGGGATGGCAAAGAAACCAAGACTTGGCACCACGAAACGATGGCAAGGACGGAGAGCTGAGAGGTTCATGTAAGAAATTCGGAAGTGCCAGTGAAAAGTTATCAACCTTTTAATATCCTGCCTGGTACGTCTGGTTTGACACTTATCCTATGACAGGGAGTTTGGGAGTGCCCAGCCTACCTGGATGAACATAATCCCTGTCTTGGAGAAACTCACATCCCAGAAAACTGAGTAGGTGATGCTGGAAAAGGAAAGAGGCTCAGGAAAGTAAATTATCTTCCCTCAGGTCAGGCATGAAACCTTTCTGCCTGTCCCCATGGTCACCACTGCCTTCCTTCTGCTCTGGGCACCAAGAGCAGCACAAAATTATTCTGCTTCCAGACATATTTTAAATTTTTTGAAGTTTAAAGCAGAGAGAGAAGGGACAGATAAATTCTCATTTCCAGGCTTTTTCAGGCATGGATTTGGACCCAAACGTTCCCTTCCCAATTCATGTGGGCCTCTCTGCATTTCTCAGGTTAGGCTGAGTTCTGCAAAGAGTCCCAGGTCTCTGACCTCAAGTTAAACACACTCTTTCACTTTTCCCCTCAGTTTTATCTGCCTGCTGCTGTCCTTGGTGCTGCATTCATGGCTGCAAAGCTTTGGGCCGGTTTATGTGAATTGCTGGCAGCCAACAACAGTCATAATAGACTTTGTTGCAACGAAATGCAGTTTGTAGTGAAATCTATTATAGTTCAAATATAAATTAATTATAATCCCTTCTGCTGCAGTGAACCTTCATGTATAATTAACATTTATTGTGGGGGGAAAAGGGAAGGAAAAATCCCCATCTGAGCGTTTCAGCAATAATTTCCACGTCCCTAATGTCTCTCCCAGGAAGGAATATTATGGTTTACCTGTCCCCCTACGCAGGGCAAGGCACAGCTGCTTCCAGCTGGAGCCAAAAGATGCTGCTGCAGCATGAAGAAAACATGAGCAACTTCCCACCACGCTGTGCTCCGGGCCCCAGGAATTATGGACAGCAGCTCCTTGCCAGATTTGGGAGAAAAGAGTGGTGAGAAGAGGCAGATTTGAGGGTATCAATAAATACAGCACTGATTAAAGATGTTAAACTCAGGCAGGAGTGTCCAGAGCCACGCTGGGGCATCCATGGGGCTTTGAAGTCCAATTTTGCCTCTATTCCATCGGCTTTAAACTCCTAATTTGCCTCTATCACATCAGATTTAAAGTACAAATTTGCCTCCATCCCATGGGCTTTAAAGTCCAAATTTGCCTACATCCCATCAGCTTTAAAGTCCAAACTCTCCTCTCTCCCACGGGCACAGTCCAGCTGGTTTTCCCAGCACGGAGCTGCTCTCCAACACCCTCAAACACAGCATTTCCACTGGAGCTGAGCTCTCTCAGAGAGGCAGAATTCGGTGTTTGAGCACTGCAAGAACAGCTCTGTGATTTGCAGGTGCTTCCTGCAGCCCAGACCCGGCTTCCAGCAGAACTCTGCCTGCTCCAGGACTTCCCAGCCCGGCTGTGAGCAGCTCCTGTGAGAACAGCAGAGAAATGTTGATGGCTCGGTGGCTGAATTTGTGCAGGGCAGGGGTCAGCACAAACACCAGGAAGCTCAGGCTGGTAAATGAAAATTTGGAGGCTCCTTCCCCCTTCCAACGAAGCCTCCTGCTCCCAATCTCTAATGAGAGTCAATTGCCACTGATAAATTTTACATAATAGCTTTTTGCTTGTTCTGCAAATTAAGCAGAAAAATTGCCTATTAGAGGGAAAACTGGGGCGATTCTTAAAACTTAGTGTAACCTATTTAGCTGCTCAGGTCAGACGCAGGGCGGAATCCGAGGCCTCCTTATTAATTTTCTGCAGGGAGCAGCAGTTTGCAGGGCTGAGGCGATGCCTGGCTCCGCAGCCCCAGCCAGAGCTGATTCCAGGACCACATCAAAGCTGCTCGGGGCCGGAGGGGTTGGATGAATTCCTGCTCTGCTGCTCAGGTAGCTGTCCTCTCCTCCCTTCTCACCGTTCTCCTGCTGGCTGATGGCTCACCCACACAAGATGGGTTTATTTAAAGATGGGAAATGCCAGGCTTGGTTCTCAGAGCCTTTTTTTACAGCCAGGACCTGTCCAGAGCAGCTCAGGGCTTTCCAGAGCCTTCCCCAGCCGGTGCTGCCCTTCCAGCAGTCACAGAGTGACACGGGCTGAGCCAGGGCTGTTTCACCCCTGGAAAGCACCACGGGGTTCCTGGCACAGCTCCTCTTTTGGGAGATGTGAGCACTGCCTCCCGACTCCTTTCAGTCTGGGGCAACTTTATTTTGGCTGCAGATCTGAAGGCTCAGCCCCAGGTACTCAGGCCTGGTTAAAAAGTCACTCCAAACCTTCCCTATATCCCACACTCGTATATTCACTTTCCATACACTCTCCAAATTACACATTTGGCCCTGACTCTGTACTTTCCCCCAGCTGGCTCATTTTCCTTCCCCTACCCAGCCTTTAAGAGGCCATAAAACACCAGCAGTGCCTGGATCCTGGAACGAGGTCAGCTTTGAGGCCCCTTCCAACCCGAACCAGGCCGGGATTCTGGGATTCCTCCACCAGTTTCACCAAAAATTGGAGTTTGTCTGCCCTGTCTGCCAGCCCTAAACCTGAGCACACCTTGTCCTCTGTTTGCCTCCATCCTGCTGCCTTCTCCACCTCATCCACAGGAATAACCCAGCACAGCGATGCAGCTGAACTGGAAGCAGCTGATTCCACAAACCCGCTGGCCACAGGGCTGAACATCTCATTCACCTGCCTCAGACACTGGTCCCTGGAGGTTTATTACCTGCAAGGGATCCTCGCTTAAACCCGGGGTGTGCTTTTCTGCCTGCTCTCCGGAGTGCTGCCAGGAACAATCCCGAATGTCTCAGCTAATCAATGCTATCCCCCAGCCAATCTCATGCTCCTGACACGTGGGAGCCTTTTGCTTATCCCTCTCCAGCTGAGAAAGAATTACCCAGAAATTTCCTCCATCCCTTGTCAAAAAATAAAGGAGGAGAAAGGGGGAAAAAAAATACAGGAAAAAAAAAATACCAGCAAAGGTTGCCAGATCTGACCTTGTTCTGCTTCAGAAGCTGCTCGTCCTTCAAGAGCAGCGTCCAGAAAGCACGAAAAAATAAGTGATGTCTGGAGCTGCATAACAAGAGAGCAGAGTCCTCCTTGGCATGAATAATGATCCCCTGCCAGCTCCTGCAGCCCCCGGGGCTCGCAGGGACCCTCGGGTGGGGACACAAATTGCTGATGGCTCTGGACTCTGGCTGAGCCTGAGCCTGCGCTTGGAAATATCCGAGCCTCTCCCCTCTGCATGCACACAGAAATTAACGAAATAACCTCTTCTGGTGCTCAATAACTGCTGCTCCTGGGAGAAAATGGTCTTAATAGCCAAGGGGAGGCGGTGCTGGAAAAGATTTTATTGACAGACATGTGCAGAGGGACTCGGAGATGCGACGAATTTCTGAATTCTTTCAACCAAAGGAAACATATTAGAAAAAAACGGACCATATTCTGGGCATTTTTCTCTTTTTACACTAATCCCATCTCTCTTCCATCACCAAGATCTTTTATTTTCTAAATATGCCAAATTGTAAGAGAATGGATCACCCTCTCCCCTGCTTCCTCCAAAACAAATCAATGTTTCATTCAACCTGAAACCCATATTTCCTCTTTTGTTTTCCCTTCCCCCCCGGGAAGGTAACAAATGCTGCTTTCCCCCAAAGTGTGCTTTCTGCTTTGCAGCACTCTGCTGCCTGTAAACGCTGGTTATTCACACAGCTCCATTTATTACGTCTTTAATTTATTTTTCCTAGGGAAATCAATGCAGACCTGTTGCGTAGCTGGGAAGGAGCCGCAGAGCTCCTCTGTAGTGGCAGCTCCGTGTCCCAATCCAGCTGCAGATTCCTGGCTGTGCCTCTCCCACAAACAACACTCGAGTGCTGGAGATCATTTGCAGGGCACAGGGAGAAAATGCTCGGCATTTTGGGGCTGTTGTTTGACAAGTTTTGAGCTAAATCCAGCGTTTTATTGTGATTTTTCCACTTCTGGCTGAGCAGACTCACTTACGGTCCTTCCCTCCTGCCCCATTTCTGTTTTTCTTCACCTCTGGATCAGTGCCTCTCCTGGGCTCTGGAAAAGCCCTTCCACTGCTCTCCTCTCTCCCAGGTCACCCAAACCCCACAGATCTCGCTGTGTTTGTGACCACCCCACACCCGAGCCCCGACTGGAGGGAGAAGCAGCACAGTTCCTGGCAGCCAGTCCTGCTGATCACCCAGGAGCCCAGCAGGAGCAGCCTCTGGTCAGAATCACTCCGTGAATTAACTTCATCACATCCACAGGCACAAAACAGTGGCAGCAAAGTGAGAAGCAGAGCTCAGGAACCATCTCCGAGAATGAGCCAACTGCTTCATCCTGAGCTTTAATTAAAATGGGCTTCGCCACTTTGTTTCATTTATTTTTTGACAGCCACCCTCCATTTTCTGCCTAAGTACAATCCACTCCCATTTTTCAGTGCCATTGTGGGGTCAGCGACCAAAGCACGGAAATAAAAGCCACATGACTGAGTTACTGCAGTTTCCAAACACTCAGGGTTTTATTGCCAGCAGCTAACTGCCTTCAGAGGACACCTGCTCCCAGCTCCGAGTGCAATCTGCAGCACGGGCTGGAGCCATAACCCAGCCTGAGGAGCCCGAAGAGACGGGCCCTGGCATTAAAGACTGACCTGCTTCCATCAAAGTCTTATCACCTCCTTCTCCTTTTCGCTCCTTCTGACTCTACGGGACACAAGAAAAGAGACAGACTTGCCAGGTTGAGCAGAAAGAGGAAAAGGAGAGAGTTTATTTTCATTTCTCATACTTACAGGTTTCTCAATTCCACCAGGGATTGGAGGACATGTCACTTCCTCCTCAATCCCACTGGAGAAAAAGGATGCTCATCAGAAATTCTTTCACAGTACAAGAATGTAAATTAAAAAGGACAGTTAAGTAAACATTGTCTATTATTTACATAAACTCTGTGAGAAAAATTATCTGACTCCGTATTACAACAGAAGGCTTAGCAAAAAGCAGGACAACACCCTTCCATTCACCTTGTCGCTTCCAGCCCTTTCCCTTCCCGAAATGTGTTTCCCCCCAGGGACCTGCACTCACCTCAGGCTGGGGAGGGAGGATGAGCTGGAGGCTGGAGGGGGTGCTGGCTTTCATGGTTCCACACCACGACCCCACAGCTTCAAGTTAAGCATGTGGAATTCAGCCCTTCTCCGTTCTGGATGTGCCAAAAGGAGCAGCAGAACTCCCTGGGAACAGGGAGATAAATCTCTCTCCCTGACTTCACACTGCAGAGAGACTCCTGGAATCCTCGCTGAGAAGAGCTAATCTGCCTGATATACCCCGGGGGTTTGAGCCCAAACTGTCCCTGCCACGTTTTCTGACCGAGCTGGATTTCTGTGTGATGACAGCAAAGCACCTCCCGGTGCTGGGAGAGCATTCCAGCCATCCCCTCCTTCCATCCTGCATTACAAACCCCAGCAGAGGCTGGCAGGCTGGCAGGCACCTCGCAGGGAGCTGCAAAACCTCCTCTTCATTGAAAGGCTGTGGAGGCAGAAAACAGAATGGCATTTCAGGATAGGGTTCCTGACATAATGAGCGAGCTGGCAGTAAATAAAAGACAAGATGAGAATCAATAGCTTGTGAAAGAGGAAAGGAACATCAAAGGAAATGGGAGAGTACAGGGAGGGAAAAAGGTAAAAAAACCTCTCTTTTTTCTTCCCTCATGGAAACTGAATTTGTAGGGGTTTGGGCTCAACCCCAGGCTGAAAGAAAACCACAGCACAGCAGTCAGAGATTTCACCACCCTCTGGATCAGGTTCTCTGCTCTTTTGCTCCAACTTCCTGCCCATCCTTGTGAAATAATCCATGGGATACCTTTGGAGAGTAAATCCCCACTTTGCTCCCGGGTTATGAGCAGAGCAAACCCGGCCTGGGCAGGCTCAGCTCAGCCACTGGAGCAGCCCCAAAGCAGCCCTGGGGTCTCTCCTGGCACTGCAGGTACCCGGAGCAGGAGCAGGGCCCCTCTCCTCAGCTCACTGGTAATTGCAGTTAACTGGAAGGTTTGCAATGAAAGCAAACACGGTAATGGAGTTAATTTTAGCAAACCACTAATGAGCAGCACACCAGCCTCCTTTTTTACCCTCATGATCAACCTCCTAATGTGCCTTCTCCTGCTTTATTGAAATCATTAACAACCGCCCCGCTGTCCTCCTTTTGGAAAACACATTCCTTCCAGATTCTGCTCCACGGGGATCTCAAAGAGCTTTTCCAATCAACAATTCATTGAATGAAGTCTCCAGAAATCTGCTGTTGTGTTCCCATCCCGAACTGACCTTGAGCTATTTAAACCTAGATGGATTTCAGTTCCATAGTCCCACCAGATCCTCCTTCCCCGCCCTCCACCTGGGATAAGAGAGGCTTTTCAGAACATGTTAGAGGAGGGCTGCTAAATGATGCATTGAAAAGAGCTGCAGGGAAAAACAACTTTATCATCTTGTGGCTTGAGCAGAAGGGGATGGGGTTCCTCAGTGCTTTAAAAGATAATGAAAAAATAAAAAACCCAGGCAGAGAGCAATGCGAAAAGGAGAATTAATACTTTTTGATGGATGAATAAAAATGGGTTCAACAGAGAGCAAGGTCCCAGGAGAGTCCCAGGCACTGCCTGTTCAGATTAATGCAAATTCCACACTGGTATAACCTTTCCTTGGAAGATGAAAGTGTAAAAGGCTCCAGCTGCTGAGAGGAGTTGCCAGGAAGGGACTGGGAGTGAGGCTCTGGAGCAGCTCCTGCTCAGAGCTTGGATTCAGCGGGTGGAATAGCTCAAGTTCCTGTGGTGGCCGAGGCTGTGGTGCAGTCAGTGATTCCTGTGCTGGAACTGAGCTGGAACCAACCCACTACAGCATTTCTAACCTGGATTCTGGTGCAGGTGTCTGTGGCAATGGACCCTGAGGATGGGATTGCTGCCCTGGTTTTTGCTAAGCTTTCTGTTTTTAACTTTGGAGTCAGATTCTTTCTCATAGTTTCATGTAAATAATAGCCAATATTTACTTAACGGTATTTTCTGTTTTTCATTCCTTTTGTGATAAGAGAACTTTGATGAGCACCTTTCTTCTCCAGTGGGATTGAGAAGGAAGTGACATGTTCTCCAATCCCTTGTGGGGTTGGGAATGGTATAAGACGTGACATATGTAAATAATAAAAGTCTTTCCCCTCCTTTCTGCTGAACCTGGCAGGTGTGACAGCGTCTTTATTGTGTTTTCACAGACACAGGGGATCTCCCCAGAGCTGCTCCCAGGCTCCGAGCACCAGGTCTGGGGTGCTGGAGGAGCTCCGAGGGAGCAGGGTCTGCACGTCCTCATCCTTTGGTCTGAGCCACTCACAGGCTCCACTGCACTCCCCTAAAACTGCTGCCACTGCCAAAACACTGCTGGGAGGGCGATTTATCCACGAAGCATCAGCAGCAGGAGCTGTGCCAGGCGCCCCGCGCGGGGTCGCGGTGCCAGCTGGGCAGCGCTGCTCTGAGAGGAGCTGGCACACCCAGCAGCAGCCACAAAACTGCTCCAGGCCCTTGCATTAAGGTTCCTGATTCGCCTAACCCCGTGTGATGGATCACAGGAGGAGATGCTGTCGGGAGGAAAGGAAAAGAGGAAAAAAACCAAAGGGCAAAACAGGACAAACCTTCCCAGCAGCATCTCCCTCCCCTGCTGAGCCCTCCTCCCCTCTGCCCTCAGAAAATGAAGAGCACGGGTCAGCACCTCTCAGTGGGACAACTCCCCTTATTTCAGACATTTCTCAAGTGCTTGTTTATCCACGACTTTGCCCTGCTGGAAGAACGACCAGCAGAGGAACAGAATCTGCTCCTGTACCACCCTGTGTCTGGAGCTGTTCAGGAATTTCAGGAATTTAATGCAAATATTCAAGGAAATCCTGAGGTAATGTGGCACCCTACCTCCGGTCCTGCAGGAGATGCTGCTTTATATTGCTCTGAGTGGCTGTGCTTCTGCATTTGACAAATATTTATATAATAAGATATTAAAAGCCAAAGGTAATAACTGCAAGAAACGATGAGAGCACCGTGCTGGGTACAGCCAGCCAAGCCAGGAACGCCATTATCTGTTGCCCTGGATTTTTGTAAGCCTTCTGTTTTTAACCTTGGAGTCAGATTCTTTTCACACAAATTCATGTAAATAATAGCCAATGTTTACTTAACGGTATTTTCTGTTTTTCATTCCTTTTGTGATATGACAACTTTGATGAGCAACTTTCTTCTCCAGTGGATTTGAGAAGAAAGTGACATGCTCTCCAATTCCTTGTGGAGTTGGGACGTGTATAAGAATAAAATAATGTAAATAAACCAGTCCATTTCCTCCTTTCTGCTGA
This sequence comes from Platysteira castanea, assembly GCA_013397175.1. NCBI lineage: Eukaryota > Metazoa > Chordata > Aves > Passeriformes > Platysteira > Platysteira castanea. The sequence continues at coordinate 468,951 of VYXC01010644.1, read as the reverse complement.
ACCTGGCAGGTGTAAGAGCGTCTTTATTGTGTCTCCCTGGACACAATTATCAACCTGCTTCCTTATTCCCTTCCTAAAAACATAACTGTTTCACATCTTCCTCAGTGGCTGTGAGCATTAAGGAGCCGACCCTGCCCGAGCTGGTGCTCAGGTGGGAGCAGAGCCAGCTCCTCTCAGGCTGCTCAGCACGGCCCCAGCACAGCAGGAGGACAGGCTGTAAACCCCAGCCCCTCTGAATCACCTCCTGCCACAGCCTGGTCATTCCACAGAGCTCTGCCCACGTCCTCTGCTTTATCTCCTGCCTTTGAGGTGCTCCAGAGCTCAGCCCACATCTCTGCCCCGGTGTCACACCCAGTGTGGCTTTGTGGCCCTTCTCCCTCTCACCTTGCTGGTGGAATCGCTCCCCAGGGCTCTTTCCTGGCTCCCTCATGGGTTTGGGTGCTGGGTCTATTCTAGCACAAAACTCCAAAAAAATCCAGCAAATGCCAAGCAGTGTTTTCCATGTTCCCACAAGGTTTTCTTGGGGTGGATCCGGGTGAATTTGTGAGGCTTTCCTTCTGTTACAGTGTCCTTAAACCCCACGTGCTCAGGTAGGTTTTTGAGGCTTTTCTTCTATCATATAGCCCTTAAACCCAATACTCAGGTAGGTTTTGGAGGCTTTCCTTCCATCATATAGCCCTTAAACCCAATACTCAGGTAGGTTTTGGAGGCTTTCCTTCCATCATATAGCCCTTAAACCCAATACTCAGGTAGGTTTTGGAGGCTTTCCTTCCATCATATAGCCCTTAAACCCAATACTCAGGTAGGTTTTGGAGGCTTTCCTTCCATCATATAGCCCTTAAACCCAATACTCAGGTAGGTTTTGGAGGCTTTCCTTCCATCATATAGCCCTTAAACCCAATACTCAGGTAGGTTTTGGAGGCTTTCCTTCCATCATATAGCCCTTAAACCCAATACTCAGGTAGGTTTTGGAGGCTTTCCTTCCATCATATAGCCCTTAAACCCAATACTCAGGTAGGTTTTGGAGGCTTTCCTTCCATCATATAGCCCTTAAACCCAATACTCAGGTAGGTTTTGGAGGCTTTCCTTCCATCATATAGCCCTTAAACCCAATACTCAGGTAGGTTTTGGAGGCTTTCCTTCCATCATATAGCCCTTAAACCCAATACTCAGGTAGGTTTTGGAGGCTTTCCTTCCATCATATAGCCCTTAAACCCAATACTCAGGTAGGTTTTGGAGGCTTTCCTTCCATCATATAGCCCTTAAACCCAATACTCAGGTAGGTTTTGGAGGCTTTCCTTCCATCCTGTAGTCCTCAAACCCCACACCCCAACCCCTGCCCAGCAGGACAGTCCTCACCACACAAGCTCACCTTGCCCACGAGATCTTTTCTGCTCACTCCTGCAGGCAATCCTCCTCCACATCTTACCTCGGAATATCCTCAGCTGGAAGGGACCCACCAGGATCATCAAATCCAGCTCCTGGCCCTGCACAGACACCCAAAATCCCACCCTGGGCATCCCTGGGGGTGCTGTCCAAACGCCCCTGGAGCTCTGGTAGCTTCGGGGCCGTGCCCATTCCCTGGGGAGCCTGGGCAGTGCCCAGCACCCTCTGGGGGAAGGACCTTTCCCTGATATCCAAATATCCAACCTAACCCTCCCCTGACACAGCTCCAGCCTCTCCCAGGACCCTGTCCCTGGTCACAGGGAGCGAGGTTGGAGCTGCCCCTCTGGAGGAGCTGCAAACCCCAAAAAGTCCCCCCTCAGCCTCCTCACCAACGCTCCCTTTCCTGTTTTCACCCCCTGTCCTGCATGTTTTCCCCCAGAATTCCATCTCCTGGCTCAGGGCACCTCTCCCCCGCCGGGCTGCAGCTCTGGGGTGCCCGGAGAGCGCCGGGGGACGTGCGGGTNGCTTCTGATCAGCTGCACCCCGCGAACGGCACCTCATTTGCAAAGCTTTCGCTCAGCTCCCTCATTTGCATAAGTATTGTTTTCCATTATCCGTGGTGATTCACATTAAACTAATGGAAATTCATCTGTCATCGGGATAGATCTCAGCCAAGGGCAGCTCGGAATTCAGTTAGGGACTATTTGCCCCTCTCCTCCTTATCCCGCACTGGTTTGGGCTGGAAGGGACCTTAAAATCCCCGAATTCCAGCCCCGGCCATGGGCAGGGACACCTTCCATGGGATCAGCAAATGAAGGAGCAGTTTCCCATGGAAGGTGCCTGGTTTGAATCCTGCCTGATCTTCTCTTGCAGTGGAAGCAGAATTGCATCTGTTTCTACATCAAAGCTGAACTCGGAGGTGTCAAGATGACAGGATGAGTAATTCTGGCTCCAAGATAACTTGGGCTTTTACCAAGACTCCTTGATTTATGATGAATACTGTCTTTTATCCTCACCATGACTCCATCATTTTAAGATCACAGTTTGTTATTTGAAATGCTGGGCTGTTTAAGGCCAGTTTGGATTATTAGAAGGGAAGAGAGTAGTTCTAGGTCAACATCCAACACAAGAAAAGCAGTGGCAGAGAGCTGAGCCCTTCCTGTCACAAGCTGTGTGGACATCCAGTTTCACGCAGCATTTTTGCATCTGCAGGAATCAAGCTTTGGAAAAACACATTTTTTGCAGAGAATTCCCCTCACTTTACACCATAACTTCTTTTTGCTTTGTGCAGGACTGTTCCATTTGCTGGTAGGTTGTTGTCCTGGTTCTCCCAGTGTTGCAGGAGAGATCCTTTTTTGCTCCAGGAGGAGGAATTCCCACACGGTGCTTTGTGGAATGCCGGGATCCTCCCAGGCAATATTTGCTGCTGAAATGCATCATCAGGCCAGGCTGTGCTGCAGGGAAAAGGGGACAACGTGGAGTTGCCTGATCCCTTCTGGACGCCCTGGGTTGGGTGGGGTGGGAGCTGAGAGCACGAACAGAGCCCCCCAGGTGCTTTCCCTGTACCCTCCATGAATCCCCCTTCGCCGCTGGCACGTTAATGGCACCTGGGGACGTGTCACTTCCAGGCTCAAATGAGCAATGACACGCCGAGCAGCAGAAGGTAAATGGCTTTTAACAGGATAACGTGTCAGTTAAAGGCTAAATTATTTCCCTGCTGTCACTTCCCTTCGCTCTGCTGCCGGTGCTGCTGGCTGTGAGTGACAGTGAGGGGAGGGCAGCCCTGGCCCTGGGACACGCTGGTCACCTCTGCGTGGGTTTGTGGTGGAGCAACAGGCAGCTGGAGCTGGAATCAACTTCCACTCCTCTTTTCGGGATGCAAACAAGTGACTTGTGCAGCCAGACGTTCACTCCTCCCATGGAGATGGCTTTCAGCAGCAGTCAGATGCTGGGGGGGTCTCCCAGACAGATTTGGCAGGAAATGAACCTTTCCCAAGCTGTTGGTGGTCCAGATTCATAATCTGGGCCTTCTAACCCCGAAAGAAACGTGGAGGTGTAAATACAGATCTGCTGTTCCTGCAGGAGTCCTTGGGGGGCAAGAGATACCCTCCAGTATTCCTACAGGACATCAGGGTGGGACAGGCATCCTTGATTTCCTGAGGCTGGGTGCTGGTGACTGGAATCCGTGGTGCCAGCAGCTGGATGAATCTGTCTGGTGCCAAGGTAAATGCTGCTGCTTTAGGTCTTTACTGAGACACTGAGGGGAAATTTATGTGTGCCAGCCTCCATGAATTATCTGGGTGAGTCATTACACGAAGGCGAGTGGTAAAAGCAGCGTGAGGTGCCATAAAACTGATGGAAACCAGAATGTTAAGGAAATTCTGGAAATGAATGTATTATTTATACAGTGGTCTTAAGGCCGACAGAGCTGCACTTCCTCGTCAGACTAATTGTTGTTAAGGAGCAGCAGAGGGGGAGAATTTATCTCTGGGTTCTGCAAAACCAGAACTTTCTGCTTGTGCTGCCTGGGTCTGGTTTGAAATGTGCCCTTGTGGAAATGGCCCTGTGGTTCTGTTTGATTTTCTGCCTTGCAGATGTCTCGAGATCTGCAAATCAAGCCAGGCCTTTTCTGTGTCATCCTCCCTGGCAGCGAAGGCACTGCAGGGCAAAATAGGCTTTTATCTGCACTTCCAAGGTTCTGCTGAGATTTAGGAGACTCCTTACTGCTCTCCTATATTTGAGCAAACTCTGAAGTGGCAGTGAGTTAAAGGCACTAAAATCAGTCAGTATTTCCTTCAAGCTTTAGTGGATTTTATTTGGAGTTAGACTAGGTAATGACGGCTCTGTTCTTACCCAGTTTAGTACCCAAATCTTTCATCCTTTCTTTTAAAAGCCTTTGTGGGAGGTGAGTGAGAAAAGCTCAGTGAACGAGTATTATTCTGTTGAAAAGCCATTTAAAATGCTTGGAGGGTGTTTCTTGTGTCCACTCAGACCCAGCATCAGAGTCCAGCTCAGGAACCCGAATCAAACAGGAGGCATTCGGAGTTATTTCAAACACTTGGAATACAGCAGAAATCTTTTAAGTTCAGTAGCAAACACATGGAAAACCAGATGGTTTCTTTGCGACAGAACCCTGAACGTAACAGGAAAATAGAATATGCTCCCCTCCCTCTTTCAGCCGGAGAAAAGGATCTTTAAAATGCCTTGCATGTGTGCTAAATAAATAAATTTAAAAATGAACCTTCTGGCCAATCACAGCTTAGCTACCCTGCAATTAAACAAATCCACAAACTGGCAGTACATTTACATCTCATTAAGGGGAGGCACATGCAGCAACAGCACGAAAATGTGGAAATTAGGCACAATTACCACGTGTGCTGGAGGCAGGAGGGGGGAGCGCTGCGGAGGGAGGTTTTTAAGAGAAGTTTGATGGTTCCTTAATTGCCTGCTGCCTCCCCAGTCCCGCCCAGCTTTGCTGGGGACATGAATTTCCCAGGGAGGGGTCTGTTGCCCTGGTTTTTTGCTAAGCCTTCTGGTTTAACCTTGGAGTCAGAAATTCTTCACACAGTTTCATGTAAACAATAGCCAATGTTTATTTAACCTCTATTCTGCTTTTCATTCCTTTTGTGATAAGAGAACTTTGATGAGCATCTTTTTTCTCCAGTGGGATTGAGAAGGAAGTGACATGTCCTCCAATCCCTTGTGGAGTGGAGAATTCTATAAGATGTGACATATGTCAATAAAGTCGCTCTTTTCCCTCCTTTCTGCTGAACCTGGCAGGTGTGAGAGTTTCCTTTATTGTGTTTTCCCAGCCACAGGGGTCCCCGAGGCTCTGCCTTTATCTGCAGAGCAGCAGCCCCGGGAGCTGATGGAGCAGGAGCTGTGGGATGTGCCAGGGTGGCTCCTCGGGTGTCACCTGGGCTGGCCCCTCGTGGGGATGGCAGGGACGTGGCCCCGGTGCTGTGCCCTGCAGCTGCCCCCATTCCTGTGTTCCCATCTTCCGAAGGGAATTCCGGAGCAGCTCTTCCCAAAGGAAAGGTGCCCGTCCATCCCTTCGGTGGCTGGAGCACTTGGCTGACACCTGCACTGAGGATTTACTGGCTTTGCACAGCGTCCTTCCTCCTTCCTCGCCTCTGGAAGCTCCCCAGTTCTCTGTATTTCTTATCTATTTTTCTATATCTAGAGATATATTTCACCTCTCTGTTTTTTAATAGATTCCAGGTCCCTTCCCCCTGAGGTGATTGTGATCCTCACAAACAGACAGAAATGTGTGGGTGGGTGGGATTCCTGGAACAGGGGCAAATATTACTAATGTAAATAACAGTTGCTTCGTTAGGAACAGTAATTGCAGGTAATTTATCACCTCAGGTCTCCCTTCTGGGAGTCGGGCCTGGCCTTTGTGGGGAGGGGTTAAACCCCTGGATTCTGCAGCTTTCCCACAAAAACACCAATTAGCTGTAAGGCTGTTGGTGGCAATGCCCACTGGAAGATTTAAAAAATAAACCCAAATTTCCAAAAGGAGCAGTGACACAGGAGGGCCGTTCTGGGGGAGGGATTTGGTGGTGGGGGGATTTTGTTGGGGTTTTTTCAGCCTCTTGCACTGAGGCAGAGATGGTTACACTGCCCATGGATGCTGCTCCACTCTCTGCATTTCTGCATTATCCTGTTTCCAAAAGGTCTGGATCTGGTGGGGATCCAGGGCAGCCCAACCCAAAGGTGCTGGGAATGGCTTCAGCCCCTCCAGGGAACCCGGAGGGGTGAGGGATGGAGAAAAGGCTGTTCCTGCCAATCACCAGGTCCACTCTGTCCAGGTATTTAATGGCCCTATTAAATATAGCAAGTGTAAATCTTACAAATTGCCTTGAAAAGGATTCAGCCGCTTCAAAAATGGAGCTATATTTTGGATATATGACTTGTGCTTCAGAGCCATAAATAAAAAAGCAGTATATCCTGAAGTTACGGGCAAGTGCTATTAGGTGTTTGTATTTTGGGGGGATGTGAGGCCCATGGCTTTCCCTTCTGAAACACCCTGGCCCTTCCCACACTTTTCACAGCCTCACCACAAACCCCAGGATGTCAGGATGGAAATGAGTTAGGTAAGGAATGAACAGAAAGCCCTGCAGGCTGATTTAGTCTCTGGGTTAAACACAACCTGCACGGTGCCTGGGGCTTTTCCCCNTCAGTTACCACAAGCATAACTAGATCAGCTATTCTACTACAGAAATAAAGGCATTCGTTATTGTTACAAAAAGAAAAACCCTCTATCTTTATAGCAAAGCTACTTTAACATTATACGGCAGTCACTTTATTATTTGCGAAAAGCCAATACTATAATATGCATTTATAACACCCTCAAGGGTGCCTTGTTGGGATTTTCCCCATTAAATTCCAGCAGTGGGATAGCTGAGATCCCCTGGATCTGTGGCTTTGCAGGGCGCTGTGACAGCGAGGAGAGGCTTCCTCGTTAGCACAGAATTGATGAACTGGTGAATTGATCAGGGATTAATGACTCCGTGCCGGGGCACTGGAGGGATTCACGTGCTGCTGCCCACGAGGGGCTGTGCTGTGCTGCCAGGGATTTGGGGGCTGTGTGAGCAGCAGGGAGCCAGCTCAGAGCTGCAGTTCCCACAGCATCAATCACCACCTTGTCAGGGCTTCAGCAGAGCTGGACTCTGAGCTGGGCACAGTCTGGCCACGAATAACTGATGTGGCTGAGCTGTGTGGTTATAAATGTGCTTTCCTGAAGAGCAGGGCTCACTGGGGGCTGCAGAAGCTCCCTGAACCCCCCCTTTGCCATCCCTGCCATGTTCCCTGCAGCTCCTTTCCCTGGAGCACGCAGCAGGGCCACACAGCTGAGGGAAAGTGGAAAACTGGACAAAAATCAGCCTGGCCTGACAGCACTGTGTAGAACACTGCCATGTGAAACCAGCACGTTCTTATTCACCTGGAAACCTTTTTAGGAAGGGTTAATGCAGGTGATGTTTCAGGATGTGGCTTTGTTGTCCTGTTTTCTTGCTAAGCCTTCTGTTGTAACCTTGGAGTCAGAGAATTTTCACACACTTTCATGTAAACAATAGCCAATGTTTATTTAACTGCCTTTTCTGTTTTTCATTCCTTTTGTGATAAGAGAAAGTTTGATGAGCATCCTTTTTCTCCAGTGGGATTGAAGAGGAAGTGACATGTCCTCCAATCCCTTGTGGAATTGAGAAACCTATAAAGTACGAGAAATGTAAATAAAGCTTCTTCTTTTTCCTCTTTCTGCTAAACCTAGCAGGTGTCAGAGCTTCCTTTCTTGTGTCCTCTACTGACACATGGCTTTTCCTTCTGGCTGATGGCTGGGCTTGTTTTATTTCAAGTTTTATATGAACGTATTCTAGGATGGGTTAATCCAGGTGGTGCTTCAGGAGCTGCCTCCTGCTTCTGGCTGATGGCTGGGCTTGTTTTATTTGATGTTTTATACAAAGATGCTTCAGGATGTGGCTGGGCTTGTTTTATTTTAAGTTTTATACAAAGATATTCTAGGAGGAGTTAATAGAGGTGATGCTTCAGGATGTGGCATTTTCCTTTGGCTGATGACTGGGCTTGTTTTATTTCAAGTTTTACATGAACATATTCTAGGAGGAGTTGATGCAGTTGGTGCTTCAGGATGTGGTTTTTCCTTCTGGCTGATGGCTGGGCTTGCTTCATCTGAGGTTTTATACGAGGCTGTCTTGCCCCAGCAATGAGAATTGGGCTGCAGCTGCTCCTCTCCTGCCAACCCAGGCCCCTCGTCCCTGAACACAGATCACAAAGTGTCAGGAATGAGTGCTGATTCCTGAGCTCAGGAATAATTCATACAAATGTCTCCCAGCTTCGCCAGGAGCAGCAGTTTCAGCTGGAACAGTGTACAATCCATTTTTCCCTGGCAGAGAAGGAAGGGAAGGGCACCTGCCATTACTCTGATTTTTATATTTCCTTTTGCAAATGCTCAGACACCGCGATGATGTGTGGAAAGATGGAATCTAAAGATAGAGATAAAGGGGATAAATCAAAGAGCTCAGGTGTAGCCACACGCAGGCTCCATGGAAACTGCTCGCAGCCATCCCTTCCTGACGGGGCAAACCTGGCTCCAGGGGAGCAGATTTGGGTAAATCTGAGACCGAGAGCAGGGTTTCATCTCAGGGGTCAGATGTCACGGTGCAGGTGCACTGCAAACCCGTGTGCCTGCCCCGGGCAGCAGCAGGGATTGCTGAAGGTGGATCTGTTCCAACAACCTGGAATGGGAGCGTTTCCTTGGGGTATTTTTTTTCCGAGGACTCCGGTGCCTGGCTTTTAGGAAGAAAGCAGCAATTACCTCCTTGCCACCTTCTATTTCATGTAGTGAAACAACTGTTATGAAGTGGATCCAAGTAGGTGTAATTCTCTTGTGGATTCCGTCTTTAACTTATTTGCAATAATTGCCTGAGCAAGCCAGAATTTATCTGGAAGGCCCTGGCTTAGATAAACTCCTGCTGTGCTGGGTGCAATTTTGTGAAGAGAGGGGGAGGCATGGTGAGAACAACAAATTAAAGTTAATCTCATCTCCTGAAATATTTCATTACACAAACCCCATTTGTTATGCAGAGCTGCCCTTTGCAGCACGTGCGGGCTGCCGAGGCAGAGCAGGGCTGTGCAGGGGGAAGAATCAACGGAGCAAATCAACAACACAAATTCATTCCACGAGGAAACAACCACCTTGTGTGGTCTGCTGCTGTGGTGGCTTGGGAGGCTTCCCTGAGCTTGCTGACACTCGGCATGTGCAGGATGAAAGGATTCTCCTGTGAACTGGGGACCTCGTGGTCCCTTCTAACCCAGGGATCTCTGAAATTCCCTCATTCTCCCCCCTCAGGCTGAGTGGGAAGCTGCCAGAGTGTTTGGATGGAGTTTAGATCCTTTTGTACAGCAAATATCCAAGAGCCTGTAGCTCTGGAGTTTCCCTTTTGCTTGTTTGTGGAATTCCTTCCTGAAGATTTAAAGAACACAGAGAATTTGTGCCCGTGGTGCTGGCTCAGCCCTGGTTTGTGTGTCTGGGGATGAAAGAGCTCTTTGGAAATGTCTCTCTTGTAAAACTCCTTTAACTGATCCTGGAGCTTTGCTGGTGTGGGCAACCCAAAAGTAAAGGTCCATCGAAGCCTGTGATCCCTTCCCCTCCCAAATTCTGCAAACCAGGTCTCTCCAAAGATGGTTTCGGATGAATGGAGGTAATTTATGCCTCCTTTTCTCTCCCAGTTTGAGTAGAGGTGAGGGGTCCTGCTTGGGGAGAGGCCTGGGAGCTGCTGTGGAACAACAGGGAAATGAATTCCCCGCTGGAATCCCACAGCCCCTCCAATCAATGCCCTTCCCAATTAATTTCTCTGTATAAGCAGGACTCCTGAAAACAGTGCGCTGCTGTTAGCTCTGGCTTTAATTTATTTTGAAGAATGTGTAATTATCAAGCTGTGAGCAAATTGCCATTGCCTTCACCTGGCTCCTTTCAGGACTCATTGGCATTCAGAGGAGCTCTGATTAATGAGCAGAGCAGCAGAGGACAGGGATGAGCCAGTGCAGCCACAGGCCACGAGCTGCATGAGGCAGCAGCAACGCCTGGGGAGAGGGGTGTCAGGCCCTGGGGTGCAAATATCACTTTCTAAATGCAGAAAACCAGTAAAAATCCACAGTTCTGGTGGGCCAAGGACATCCTGTGCCTCGTACTGGGCAGCAATGAATGGGAAAGGTGTAGGGCTTTGAAAAGTACCCAAAGTTTCTTCCTCTGAACCCTTTTTAGTGTCCCTTTCTCCTTTTCCCACGCTTCTGGGACAAAGAGGAGCTGCTGGTAGCCTTCTGTGTAATGTCATGGTGTGCTGTGCCCCTCCAGGTCTCCATGTTCTGTATTCCCACTTCTAGAGGTTCACCTGTGGCTGTGGTGCAGCTTCCTTGGGTTTTCTCAAGCTGGATTCCGAGCCAGGCAAGGGATGCTGAGCTGATGGATTTTGTTCCTCTTCAGTACGAAAATCTTGCACTTTTCCCTAAGTTTTTGGTCACTCTCAAGCTTTTCATCCCTGCCTTTATTCCGCTGACAATCCCAGTGAGTGTCATCTGCACATCAGAGGTGAATTTGCAGGGCTCGGGACAAACAGCAGCGCTGTTCTCCTGGAGAGCAGGGCAGTTGTGTCTGGGAAAACACAGTAAAGTCCCTCTCACACCTGCCAGGTTCAGCAGAAAGGAGGGGAAAGGCAACTTTACTTACATATGTCACATCTTATAGAATTCTCAACTCCACAAGGGATTGGAGAGCATGTCACTTCCTTCTCAATCCCACTGGAGAAGAAAGGTGCTCATCAACGTTCTCTTATCACAAAAGGAATGAAAAACAGAAAATGCCGTTAAGTAAACATTGGCTATTATTTACATGAAACTGTGTGAGAAAGACTTCTGGCTCCAAGGTTATACAGAAGGCTTGAGCAAAAACCAGGGCAACAGGCGGTGTCACTCAAACATGGACACGGCGCTGCTGGAGGAGAAGCAGGAGAGATGCTGGGTCCCTCCTGCCTTGTCCCCTTCACCCGGGATCATCTCGGCTGTCACTCACTGCAGGTTTGCTCTGCTGCTTTCCCAGCTCAGGCAGGTTCAGGTCCCGGGGTTTTTGCTGCTCCGTGCCCTCCCCGGAGGGTGCTGGGTGTGACGGTGATGGGATGTGATGGCCCCAAACTGCTGGCAGACACAGACCTCCAAGTGCTCCTTGTAGGGCTCACTGGACAGGCAGCTCTTACTGGGAAGCTCAGAGCACCATTAAGCCAGGCTGGACTAAAACTGCTTCATCTGGAGGGGAAAAATTCATATATTCATCTTTGTATGGTCCCGCATTCCAAATTTTACCTTAATTTTGGGTTTCCTGGGGTTGTTCATTTGTTCAGGGGGAGAGCAGGTTTTTGGTTATGTTTTCTCCAAACTTCCTTGGGCTAAAGTGCAGAAGCACTGCGAGTGTCAAGCTTTGAGCCAGCCCTTGCCAGAATTCAGAGCTGTGCAGGACTGAGCTGTGATCCCTCCTGTCTGGGGACATCACAGCTCCCTGTTCCTGCAGGAGGTGGGAACTGTGGGCCAATATAATCAGGGTCTGACTTAGCAGCCCTCTGGGCTGAGCGAGCTGTGAGCTGATCCCACGAGAAGCAGCTCCAAAAGGGGGACAAACACTTTATTCTGTTGAGTTTGCAGTGAAGGAGGAAAAAAGGAAAGCGTGGCATGTGAGCCCAGCAGTTCCTTAAAACCCTGCTACAATCCATTTAACAAATTGTTTCTCCTCTATCTTCACCCTGGTTGTTCTTATTATTATGCCTGTTATCTGATGGTTATTTAATCTATATTTTGTAATTACTTCCCTTCTGTCTTTCACTCCAACATACATTCATTTTCTTGTTGCACTAATGCAGTGACCTACATTATCCGAGCTGTAAAAGTCAATTATGCTGCCTGTGATTTTTCAAGTGGTGTTTAGCAAATGGGATTGTGTATTATCCACCCGCTACCTGGCTCCTTTACAAAAGCCAGGTTTTCTCAAGCACCATTTAAAAGCATCCCTGGAAATAGAACAGATTTTTTCCAGAATCTGGGTGCAAATCTCACTGGGAAGGAAGAGGGAATGTCCTGCCCACTCCCAGGGACAACTCAGAGCATGGACTCAGATGTTTCTCCCTGTGGACTGGGATTTCATTGTCCCAAACTACGGCGCAGTTTTCCAGCTGTATTTGAGTCTGTGGATTTTGCATCTCTGACATTTAATACCAGGCTTTGAGTAAAAACCACGTTTGTGGTGTTAAAGGGATCACAAAATCATCTGTACCCAGCACGCAGCCACTTCCCAGGGGATGGCTGGGTGGTGACTGTTTGTTTTTTAATCAAGCCTCGCTCATTAATGCCTGGAGCTTCCCTGCATAAAGATCCTCACCCCGCAGCCTTTCCCAGGCTTCCTGGCACAGCGCTGAGATGTGAGCACGCTGCAGATGAAGTTTGGAGCCCGTGTTAACAGGCTCTCCAGGCCCACGCTAATTTTGTAGTGGAAGAAAAGGAGGGAGCAGAGGGGATTTGATGGAGAGAGGTGCAATCATCATAAAACTCTGCCTCCTCCCCGGCGTGGAGGCTGATTGCTTTATTATCCCACATCACAAGAGGGCTCAGGGCAGCAGCCCCAAAGACCCACCAGCCCCAAAGACCCACCAGCCCCAAAGACCCACCAGCCCCCTGACAACAGAGCGGAAACTGGAATTTTTGGGGTGATGCTTATGAGGATTTCCTATTTTTATAGTTAAAGTAGGAAAACTTCTTTGGAGAATTGTCTTTCTCTCGTTGCTTGTTGTTTTTTCCCCACCTTTCCCTCTTTATTCATTATCTATACAGGCAAAACAAAAAGAAAATTGAAGTGATTGCCTGCAAGCAGGAACTTCTGTGCTGTTCAACAAGTGCTCTGGTGAGCATTTCCTGATTTAAATGTGTGGCACTTTTTCCCCTCAGGCATTTGGGGATGGATCCAGTTGTGCCACTCTCATTTCCAACAGCAGATTTGAGCCCAGCCTAAGCAGCAACTGATTTAGTTTGGCTTTTGTTCCCCCTCACAACCCCTCCTGTTAAAAGCAGCTGTTACTCCTTCGTTTAAAGCAGAGGAAAATTAAATGGCTCGCCCGAGGTCATGAGCAGAACTGGGAGCAGAATTTCTCCCAAGTCTGAGCTCAGTGATTTAACTGCAAGCTGAGATCTAAAGGTGAACATTTGCATGGGGTGGTTTGTTGGGGGGGTGGGTGCAGAGTCTGAGATTCTCGAGGGGTGGTTCCAGCTGGTGGATCACAAGCTGGGCTCCACCTGGTTGTGTTTTTTACGTATTTTATGATACCTGGGTTTTTTTCCATGGTAGCATTTTGCGGGGTGGTTTGCAAACACGGTTATTTTGGGGAGTTACAAATGAATACCAGAATAACCAGCAGGCCCCCGTGAAATCATGAGTATAGCTGGGGAGTAAAAATAAATAAGGACATTTCAGCCTCCTTCTTGAGCTTGTGTTGTCCCTTGTAACCCTGTCAGTGCAGGGATGTGTGCCTGGGGCTGGGGAGCTGCAGACAGCAAGGAGCAGGATTTAATAGCTCGGCTGTAAATGTGAGAGCATCTTGTCCCTGCCTTTGCACAGATTGGTTTGGAGGCCTGGAAATGTCTGAGTTCTGCTCTGTGCTCGCTGGGAGGTGTTCAGCAATCACAGCTCAGTGCTCTAAGCCCAGCTGGGAGGATAGACCTGTACAGGAGCTAATGCTACAGGAAAAAAAATCTCCCTTTTAAGAACCATAAGAGAAAATTTGATTTCCACCAGCCTGGTGTTTATAGACTGGTGTTGTCTCCTCTCCAGGAAGCCAATCTGAGCTTTCACAGGGCTCCTGCTGGAAGAAATCAAACAGCAAATTCGTGTGAGGTTTGTGGTGGCTACGGGGCAGGCGAGGATGTGACTGGTTGTGCTCCTGGGAGGAGAGAGATCAGAGGAATGGGAGAAGGGCTCAGCAGGGGAGCAGGAACAAGCTGTTGTCGTCCTAATTGTGCTTCTAAAAATGCCTGGGAAATGCTGCTGTCTGCTCTGAGCTCCCTCGTGCAAACCAGGGGTCCCTGTTGGATGGAGAGGGGGCTTTGTCTGCTGCCCGGGGGAGACAAGGGAGAAAACCAGGCCAGAACTTGTGAAATCAGTGTGGCAGCATTCCCCAGGACAGAGACGAGCCAGTTCTACCCAAAGAGAAAATTTTAACCGAAATTTTATTTATTTTTGTTGACTTGAGAAGGAGGAAGAGCTGAGAACTCTTTTGGCGTCACCTTTTGGGGGTGAGGTTGGCAGTGTCCCCATGGCCACTCCCGGGCCGTGCTGGGACTGCAGAACCCCTGTCCTCTGCCACATCCCCCTCTCACCCCCTGGAATCTGCTGCCAGAGGTGGAGGAATCTGCAGGAGGTGCAGGAGGAGGAGGAGAGGCAGCCAAGCCTTCTCCCAGCAGTGGCAGCCAGGGTGGTTTTGGATGCTCTGGAAGAGCAGGACACGTCCATTACCCTGGACAAGGTATTCCCACCCCGCGCAGACCCCCAGGGAGGCAAATCCTTGTTAGTGAGAGCAAAATGCTTTGATGCCCTTCACCAGCTGCAGGAATTCTCTCCCAGGAGGCCCCAGCCTCAGGCAGGTATCAATTATGGATCTCTGTGAGGGCTGCCAGCTGATTTTGGAGTGCTGCTGAAGTGGAAGTTTCCAAGCCACACCTGAGGGAAGCATCCTTAGTGCAAGAGATTTGGTGTTTTAGACTAAGACTCTTCCTTTTTACCTGAGATTAATTTTTCAGGGGAAAGATGCCCAGTGGCCCAGCAGAATAATTACATATTTTTTCCAAATCCTCTCACATAAAAGGAAGGGAAAACTCAGTATCTTGTAGCAGGAGAAAGATTCTGCTCAGAGCAGCTGAGAGCTGTACCTTGGTGAGAATGAAGGACTGCAAATCTTTATCCTCTTTATTCCAAAATTGCAACCCTGAAAAAACTTCAATCAAAAGCTGCTCATTGGCTAAAAGGAGTTCAGAGAAGGAAAACAAAGAGAAGGAAAAGAAAATAAAGGGGAAAAAACCCCTGAAGTACAGGGGAGGGCAGAGGGGTGAACGGATTGCTGTTCCTGGAGGAGCTGCTGAGTAAATAAATCATTAGGAGTACTCTGAGTGTCTCCCCAGCCTCTCCCAGGGAATTCCAGCCCTGTGCTGCTGCTGCTGCTCCCAGAGGGAGCAGCTGGGCTGGTGCAGAGCTCCGTGCCTGCAAGGTGGCTGAGCACTGGGCATTTTCCCTCTGCTCTCACTTGGTAGGCAGTTATTTCTTTACATATTTATAAATATAGATATTTATCGATTTATTTATTTATATATTCCCAGGACTATAGTTAACACTATTATTATATATATTAGATACATATACAAGATATATATTTATATCAAATACTTCTTGCTGACCCATGTGCTGCAATCAGCACGGCACAGCGAGCGTGGCAGATGTGGGTTCAAGGCCCTGGAAAATTAAACATGATGCCTCTTTTTGCACTCTTACATGAAAATACAACATTTTACCCATCTGTCCTGAGACTGGGGCAGATGCTTCCCTAAAAGACCACGCCCTTCATGTCATTTTATGGCAATACTCTGTGTTATTGTTGAATTATTCATCTATTTTTTTGTCGAGCTGTAACTTACCCCGGTTGTCTTCCATCCTCTGCTGGTCCCTGTTTTCTCATGTATCAATCAACACCAAAAGCAATATCCTCAGCTGGCACTCATCGAACTGACAGCTGAAAAAAACCCTCACAATTTTCTAAAAAATTCTGGCTATTCCAATGATATTTCGATGACACAAAAATGGCACTGGGATTCTTTGGCCAGTTAAGGTGGTGCTGGTGCAGCTTCAGCTGGTTTGAGGTTGCTCCACGGAGTTTCTTTCATCAAGGTCTTCTTTGGAAGGATGAATGAGGAAACAACACCCAGGAATAAGCTGCTATAAGACTTTGAATTCCTAATTGCTTCCTCCACCTGCACAAAAAAAGAGCCAAAAAGCAACTTCCAAAGTCAGCATTAAGGTTATTCCTGGTTATTTTCCAGGTTTGATCCTCCAGGGCTCTCTCCCTTCTCTTTCATAGCAGTCACGGCTCCAAACTGCCCCAGGCCTGCATGGGAGGCAAAGTTGGTACAAATGTGAAAGGTTTGGCTCTTAATTCACATTTCAGAAGCAGCCCATGGACCTTGCCCTGGCTGGGGAAGGAATTCCAGGTTGCTAAATGGGACCTGTTGTTGTTCGGCTGGGATAAAGCCACAGCCTGACTTGTGAGTGCTGAGGTTCTGTTTGGCTGAGGGGATGTGTTTGTACCAGTGGTACCAAGGCTTTGCTGCTGTTCCTAATCAATGCAGTTTGGGGCTTGGTTTTTGGGAATAATAGAAAAAGAATAATTATTTTAAAAAAACCCCAACAAAACAGAAAACCCTGAACGAACAAAAACCCCCAAACAAACAAAAAGCCCCAACAAAAAAATCCCCAAAACACCCCAGAAAACAAAACAAAACACAAAGAAACAAACAACTGCTCCCCAAAAAAACCCCAAAGCCAAAAAAACCCCACAACCAACCTCAAAAAAGCTTTGACTGCAAAAGCTAAATGAGATAAATAACCCTGACAGAGAAAGAAGGAGATCTCACTAAATTGAATCCAGCCAATTTTAACATTCACAGTGCCAGAGGCAATTTTAGGCAGTGTAAACGTAATGGAAAAAGCATATTCCTGAAGCTGCCTTACAGAATGCTGTATTTCAGTCCTTAATGATGATAAATCAATGATCTAGAAAATAAAATCCCTTTCCCATTATCCAGATGGGCACACAAATTCTTCTCTGACTTTGAGACGGCGGCACCCAAAATTTTCAATTAGCGTTTCACATCCCACTACCTTAAAATTATAAGTAATTAAATTGGAACGCAGTGCAGACACTCAGAGAGGAGCTGTCTTTCTCTCTCTGTAAAATGGGGCTTTGCTGATTGATACAATCCTTGAGCTCAGCTGAGGGATTCTCTGCTAACACCCTAAGAGATGCGCTGGAGCAGAACTCTGAGATCGAATTACAACCTTTGTATCGAGCCACAGAGCAAAGTTGTGATTATGAGGTCCTGCCTCTCTATTTCTTCCTTCTGAACTCAACTTTCCCCCTCTTTTTTTTTGTGCCTTGACAAGTTCCTTACCTGCAGTGCCATCAGGTGATGTCCTGGTGGCTCTGCCTTCATCTGGGCTGTGCCCAAACCGGAGCAGAAAAGGGGCAGGGAGGATTTGGGGGAGCTTGGGCTGAGCAGATTTGCTTTGTTAAATCCTCAGCACCTCAGAAAAACAGGTGGCCACAGAGCAGCTTCATCCTGTAAGGACAGCCCTGTCCATGCGAGGAGAGTGAGCTGGATTGAAATATTCTTTTGTCTCTAAAAAGTGATAAAATCTGACAGATAAAATTTAAACATCCCGAGGTTTTCCAGAGGTGGAAATGGTGGAACTTTGGCTGGCTTAGCCTGCCAAAGGAGGCTCCTCCTCTCTAGAATGGAAGGAAATAATGTGATTTCTGTTTGTCAGAGCAACTGATTGGAACTTGGACAAATTTGGGTCGATTCCCAGACCTCATATAATCCAATTTCTGCGAAAACCTGGGAGTTTTGGAGTTGCATTTCTTCTGCCTGGCAGCTCATGGAGTTTTACTCGAGTGCATCCCTGGGTGTTTCACCACGGGGCTGTGCTGGATGCAGTGGCCAAGATGTTTGCCATGGAAAGGTTTATTCTGGACACTCCGTGTGCCCAGAACATGCAAAGGCAGCCCAGCTCCAGAAATTCTGGCTCCACTGAACTCAAATTATCGAGGTCTCAGTCTAAACCTGACAGGGAAAATCCCTGGGGAAATGGAAACTTGAGATGACTGAAAATTGGCAAAACGCTCTGGAAATAAGAGGGTCAATTCTTCTCTTTTCAGCTCGCACAGGTTTGGTGATGTGAATGATTAAAGCAGGGTATAAAGTCACTTTTTACAATAGAGACTGTCATAATTTCCCAGTTTCCTGGGTGTAATGGCAGTGGAATTACATCCCATTTTGTTTTCAAATCCGTAAATAACACTTATCCTTATGACTAGAAGGTTAATTTCATGACAGCGTAACAGCCTGGGATATTTTTCTTAATGAAGTGCTTCTAAACTCCAGATATTTAACTACATCATATTTATGTTGTAATTATTCCTACTTGCTTGGTGCATTTCCAGTTACATAAATTGTGCTGGTTTCAAATAGGCTCAAACAAATGCATTGTGTACTGTAATTGTTGGGTAATTACAGTGTGGTTGGACGGTGATGAGTGATGTTCCAGCAGAACTTTTTCTCTTTTTAGTTCATTTTTTAAAATTATTTACTGCCCCCCAAGGTTCCTGGACAGGTTTCATGCCCCCACCTTCAACCTTGAAGGCAGAAAACACCAGAGGAGTTGAATCGTGACTTCCTCTGGATTAATCCTCCTGGTTAATTGGCTTCAGCACCCAAGAGATCCCAGAGCTGATGAAATTTGTCCTCAGAAAAGCCCCGGGCTTTGGTGGCTTTGATTTCTAATGAAAAGCTGTCATCCTCCTCCTGTCAGGACACTTGCTGCGTGTCCCCACTTAAATTCACCTTTCCATGGGAATTCCCTGGGGATTTTGTTGTGTGTGTCTCCTGCCCCTCTGTCACATTTGACCAAGTTGTCTCAAATTTATTTGGAAATTAGAAAATGTAGATTAAGACGTAAAACCACTGTAAAAGCCTGAGTGTTGTTTTCACAGGGAACAGGGTTAAAAATCTGCATATTCCCAATAAAGCTGCAGGCAGAAGAGTTCATTTATACTGACTTTTATTGCCTGTTCTAAAACTTTATTTTAATGCAACATTCAGGGGAAAAAAAAAAAGTTCCAGCCTGACTCTGTAGCAATTAGGATAATGGAATTGCTAATGAAGGGACAATATTTGCTCTGTGCCACGTGCTCAGGGCCACCCTCACAGGTCATTGTCACTCGCTTCCCTCGCACGGGGACCTGCAGGTGCTTGGAGGAATTTCAACAGCAAACACTTTGTCTCCCCCATTTAGTTTTTAGAACAGATCAATGCCCACTGAAAGCTCCACGATGCCTCTTTAGGCAGCCCCTCCTCTCCCTGCTGTTCCTCTCTGGACAGAACGTTCCCTTTCTGTGCCCCGTGGTGCTCAGAGCCCGCTGGAAGATGATTTCTGGGCATCTTGCAGGCTGTGCTGTGGAGAGAACTCCCAGATGCCCGAAATAGATGGGCAGGGCTCCCTTCATCCTGAAATCCCACCCTGGAGGGGGTGGGGGTCCTGCTGAAGCCCAGAGGATCACCCAGGGCACACCCAGGGCTGAGGATGAGGTGGTCCAAGAGATATTCCTGTGGCCACGAAGAGAAGCCCCCAACACCTCCGTGCTCTGACTGATGCATTCCCTGTTCCATCACAAGAGCTCCCTGATGGAATCACTTCCTCTCCCCAGACCTAGCCAAGAATAACCACAGTCACATTTTTAAAGGGCTGTCAGCCCAAGCTTTGATGTTCTAATTCTGCACATACAGAATCCTGGGGGGAAAAAAAAGAAAAGAAAAAAAAGGCTATTTTGGAAGCAGCCAGGCATGAAAAGGTTGCTGCATCTGAGCTATTAGAAGAGACCCAACAGAGCAAGTGTTGCTGTGTCCTGTGGCAGTGGGGAGGAGAAGAGAGAGATGGCAGGCAGGATTCCAGCAGCAGTGAATAATTTTATTATTTTACAACTCTTTTTATAGACTTTTTGCTTCATGGTGTAATTGGTCAGAGGATCAGCCATCCCCTGGGGCGATTGCCTGAAGTCCTACAACACCCCTTGTCAAAATATTTCTCTATATTAAATATAAGAAAAATTTTCTATATTTCAATATTTGTACTATAAACAAGTTTTAGCAAGGTCACAGGTGCTCATAGCTTACAAAACTCTACTGGGAGCTTCTGTGAGAGAGAAAAGTCTCTCACGGGATTAGAAAGCAGCAAGAAAAGTGCTTGCTAGCAGCAGATTTGTATCCACAGGCAAGCTGAAGGTTCAGGGTGTGAGCTTCTGCTCCTGCTCCAGGAGCACAGCCTGGGTGCTGCTCCTGCTCTGCTCACCCAGGGCTGGGGTCTGCGGGTGCTTTGGAAAGGTGCTGCTGCTCCAGCTCTGCTCAGGTGTTCTGTCTGTCCCCTCACAGGCGAGCACTGGGATATTCTCCTCCCCAAGGGAACAGGAGGGAACAGGACACTTCTCAGGCTGCTGCTGGAGGTGAAGAACTCTGATTTAGGAACTTTGTTTCCCACCCTAGTAAAGCTCTCAAGCAGGACCCTTTCTGGTTTTAACAGCAGCTGAAAACTTCCTCATGCCAGGGAGAGAGAAATCTGTGCCTGTTTGTTGTATTTTTTACTCCAAAAACAGCACCACAAGAGTGCCCGACTCAGCCCCTCTGAAGTCCCTGCTTTGCTTGTGCCAGGAGCCTGGGGCAATTAAGGTGAAAATGCGGGCACCTCAGGGAGCTGCTGGAGCTGAGGAGTGATAAATGCTGGGCAACACCTACAAAATAACAGATTTTGTTTTCTTTTTTATTTTTTAATCACTTTGGGAAAGGCGAGTGGCGTTAGAAGCCACTGCAGGTTCCAAGGGAGGGAATGTGAGGAGGAGGTGGGGAGTGGCAGATGATGCTGAGGGAAGGGGCAGTGTCACATTCAGGGACGGAGCTGCCATCCCCTGCTTGTGACAGGGACTGAACACTGCAGGAAGGTGTTCCAAGGCACAAGGGCAATCGTTTGCAGTTCGTCCTGCAAACCTGGGAGAGCTGAGTGCTAGCTGGCCTTGCCTTGGGGGTTTGAAATTCCCCTCTAGCCCCTGAATCAGAAACAACGAAAAACCCTCTGAGAGATGAGCACGCACATTCTCACCACCACTGAAGGGCATCTTTGGATGAGTCCTTAAAGCAGAGCTGAGCTTCTTGATTTCCTTGGCCTCACAGAAGCCAGGAGAGGCATTTCAGCTCCCGTGCCAGCAATAAAGCAGCTGCTCCAGCAGAATTCTTTTCCCAAAAAGCATTTAGCACACAGGCTAAGCTGGACAAGCTCTGCAGAACTGGGGGTGCTGAGCAGAGCAGCAGCACAGGGTGCAAAGGTGGGGATCCAGCTGCTCTCCATCCCTGCCTGATGGATTTTCCCCTCAAAAGAAGCAAATCTCCAGAAATCCCTCCCTGCGGATCTGTGCTCCGGCTCTGCGGGAGCTGCACCAGGATCAGAGCCCCCTGAGCCTCTCCCCATGCATCACTCACACACAGAGCCAGGTCCTGCTCCCTAAGGAATCAGATCTTTCCAGCCAGGGCTGCCTCCCCTGGAGCTGCCTCTGCCTCGTGTTTGAAATTTCATCAGATCAGCCCCAGCGTGGGCATTTATACAGGGGGTGGATAAATACACCTCAACTTCCATACCAGCACTCGGCACCTCCAGGGGTTTAGGCCCCCTAAAGAAGATATTATTGCAGTCAGTGGCACACAAGCATCAATTTACAAGATTTTTCATAAATAAAGCCTGCCTGAGGGCAGCATTATTGATTTACTTCTGACCTAGCCAGCACCAGCGTCATGAGCAGCAAAGGCTCCTCTCAAATTGGGAACTTCTGCTCTTCCTTTAACTTCATTATCAAAACATTCGCCGCTCTGAAGGCTGTAATAAAGCAGCCTACTTCTGCCAGAGATAAATTCTGTTTATGATCTGACTCGTGGCTCTGATAATTGAGACCTGAATGCCGGAAAGTCATAAAAAAGTTCCCCGTGGTCATGAAGTTCCCTCCAGTTTGCTTTTCTCGCACTAATAATCTTATCTTTCCCACATTCTTCTCCTGCTAACCACAGCACGCTGAATTATCCAGTGCCTGCAAGCAGCCTGAGCAGCCCTTCTGTATCTCCTGTGTTGTTAGGGCTGCGTTTCATTAAATAATAAACCAGCACACGGTGTTTGCTGGAATAACAACACGTTGTACAGCCCGAGATAAGCTGCTGTCAGGAAGTGTCTATAGAGCACAGGCAATTCCAGGGTTTGTTCTTTACGTTCCTGGCATTGTTGGTGGAATTTCAATGCTGTATCCTGCAAGAAGAGCTCGTGCTGGCGGCGTGTCCCTGAGATAGCAGCCGAGGGGAGCAGCATCCTGCCTCGTGCTGCCTCTGCTGTGCTGCTCAGCCCTGCTGTGCAAGGGGATTCTCCAAATAAACCAGCTCAGAATTAAAAAAAAAAGCCCAGAAAGCTGTGAAAGTGGAGTAACACAAACTTAGGGAAAGGTCTGCAAGGGCTGAACTGGTGCTGGTGAATGGTAAAAAAACCAAACCCTGCAGTGAAATTAATTCATTTTTTTCAGCAGAAATTCATCTCACAATGAGCAAAAAAATTGGGGTCGAGGTTCAGAAACATTCAAAAAGTTCAGCATCACCTGAATTCAGGGTGCAACACTCTCAGTACAAGAGTCTTGGAAGTTTTTGGGACTGGACAGAGCCTGGCACGAGTCTCAGGGTGCTCCTGTTTCAGCCCCCAGTGGGTGAAGGGGAGCAGAATCCCGCTGGGTGATAATCTGGGATAAATCTCACTTCAGCTGGGGGTTCCCATTGCTCTTTCTGCTGGTTTTATTACTCTTTATGGCAATATTTAAAGGAAGTTTAGCACTGTGCCAGCAACTGGGCAAAAAGAGAGCGGGAGCTGTGACCCAAAGCACTTTTCTGTCACTCCTGTTGTCCTCTCCCAGCACACTTACAGCGTGTCCTGGGACCACTGAGCATTTTTACCATGCTTTTCAAACCTCAGAAATACCTGCTTGCAGATGAACACACTGCTCCAGATGGTGGCTCAAAGTGTGTTAGTGCCCATTATTTTTGAGATTTGCAGATTTTGAGTAGGGAAAGTAACAAATCCTTCATTAATTTGCTACAGAAACAAAGGAGTAGCATTTTCCTCAGAGCCTGGAGAGTTTTCTGAGGTTTAGGGGCTCTTCAGGAAACGGCAGGGGCAGGTGATGCCTGTTCCCCTGCTGGTGTGGGATTGAAGTTTCCGAGGTGCCACTGCCCTCCTGCTGCTCTCGAGCATCACATGAACCACTGGAGCACTCGGATTGTGTCAGACCAGAGCTAGCTCGTGCTTTATCTAAGACTCTTCTCTCAAGAAGATAAAAATCTGAAATTTCTCCAAGATCTCCTGCTCCCCTCTCCTCCTGCCTCTCTCTGGGCAGCAGTGCTTCCCTCAGCCCTAATGCTGCATTCAGGACAAACCTCAGACCCTCTTTTCTTTATTTCTTTTTTCTTTTTCCATATTCCAACTGTGCAATCAGCTGGAGCCCTGCTTCAAAGGAGGAAAGCAGAGAAGTCTCAGCTGGTTTCTCTGCTGCCCGGCTGCTCCTGAGGCTGTTTGCTGCTGCGGTGCCCAAACACCTGCGGCCTCCCCTCAAACTGCTCCTGCATCGTTTGTGCGGAGGGGTTCTCCTGAGGATTGGGGGTCTCAGGTGATGGAAAAGCGAGGGGCAAAGTGCCTCCCCACCACTCTGCCTTCCACGTGCCCTCTGCCGTGCTCCCAGACCGAGGAACTGCGCGGAGCCACGCGGATTTTGTGGCTGAGAGCACGAGAGGAGCAGTGAGACAGGCACCAAGGACCCGTGCAGTGNTCAGTATCCTTGTACTACTGCATTTATTTATTTATTTTAATTTTCTCCTATTAAATTATAATTCTGACTTGCGATCTCCCACTGGTTTGATTTCAAGCTAGTACCCTCGTTCCAGCACGTGCTGCTCCGTCATTAGCTGATTCCTTCAGAAAATCGCCACCAGGGCAGCTCTGCTGACTGGCACATGGATAATGCATGAACGGAGCCATCAAAGTTTAATGCACCCTCGGCAGTGCTCTGCCTGTGGCAGCGGCTCCGTTTTTGGGTCCCGCGCTTTGTCACACCCAGGGTGACACCAGTGCCATGGGACAAAGTGCAATCAGCCACACAGAGATCTTTTTCCTCGTGTTCACTGTTCCGCCACAACATGCAATGCCATTTATGGGGTTTTTACAGATTTGTGGAACCAGAAAACCTCTCTGTGTTTATCCTTAGTCCAGGGTTCTTCCCTTTGTGATCACCAGCACACACAGAGGGCAGTCCTTGCCCCAGGGAGGCTGTGATTTAAACAGGAATGCAAAAATGAAGTTATTACACACTAACAATAGAGGAACAAAACCAAGCCTAAATATTTTATGACCAGGGTCTTCTGCCACCAATAGATTGTAATTTGTGCAGGTTTTTCTTTGTATAAAATTAAGACAGAGTGAATCTGGCTTGATATGTGTAGAGAAGTAAGAGTTTAACAGCAAAATAGGTGAGGGAAGCAAAGGATTGGACTCAATAAAGAAAATACTTTCTTCCAATTTAGATTTTTGACAGGGGCATTTGCAGAAGTCTCAATACCATTATTTACAGTTTGCCTTACAATTAGCAGCCGGAGTGGCAGATTAACTCTCAGAGCCACACATTCCAGGGATCCATCCACCCACCATGGAGAGAGCACAGTTCTGCACACGCAGAGAGGAAGGAGGAGATGCGGAAAGTTCAGTTCTGAGATTCCAGAGCTGTGGAAAATCACGATGGGATTTAGGCACAGTCTCAGGGAAAGCTGGGTTTGCAGCATAACTGAGGAATCCGGGGGTTTGCAGCCCTTTGGCACTGGAAGTCAGCAGCTGTGTGGTTTTACCTGTGAGCTGAAGCTCCAAGGGGGAGGAAATGTGAGGAGAAGAAGGAGTGAGGTGGGAATGGGCAAGGGCAGGTCTCAGCTTTGTGGCCCCAGAAGCCTGCACTGCTGAGCACTGTTGGGTTCAGGCTGTTCCCGAGGGACATCACAGTTACCTGTGGGCTCCGTTGGTCTCAAAATTCTCACTTCTGGCAGAAACTTGAGGGATCACCCCAAGCTGACTGCCTACGCGTGGCTGTTCACCCTGTTAAATTAAATCCACTGCATTCAGCAGCATCCTGAAACATGATGTATGTGTTAACTCAGCTCAAAAAGAAAAAAAAACTATTGACCCAGCAGTATAACATCTCCAACAGGAACTGCAGGCACTGGGATAATTATATTGAGATTTTTGAGCCGTGTATTTTTGAACTAAACTAGTCAATGACTTCATAGATTTCCTTACTTTCTCCCCTCCTGCAAAGAATTATGTTCTGCTGCAGCTCTCTGTAATGCCAAGCTCCTTTACATTTCCAACCCACGGGAGAGTTCACAGCATTACTAATTTTTTTTCCCTCCAAGCCAGCAGGTTTTGATTTAATAAGGGGTAATGGCGTTTTCCAGCGTGGATTTATTCCAGGATAATCCAGCAGCTTTTCCAAAGGAGAGCAGGGCATTTCCATGGGGTGGGGATGCCCTGCCTGCCACCCCTGCCCGGGATCCCAGTGTGACCTGGGGGCTTTGCCAGCTCAGAGGGCGATTTTGGGGGCCAGGAGAACAGAGATCCCTCCCTGCTGCTGCCCTGAGGTCCCAGGTCACCCTTCACTGCTGAGGGGTGATTTCATGGTGCTCTTCTGGAATCTGTGCCAAATATTCCATTCCCAGGGGCTCTTTTAGCTGTTCTAATTCTCTTTACTCCATTCCATCAGCTGGTTATGGAGAGGAACCTTTCCCCAGTTTCTAAGGGGTGAAGCTGCTGTGGGTTCCTGGGGGCTGCTTTGTCCTGGGGGATTTGACAGCTCCTGTGCTGGCAGGAGAAACAACCCTTGGAGGCAGCAGCAGCACAGAACTGCCCACCAGGAGGAGTTAAGGGAGGAAAACGGGAGGACAGAAGGATTCCCTTTGTGAGCAGACCCATCAGCAGGGCCTGAAGGAGCTTTTGGAGGCCACCACCCGAGGGGAAACAAGTCCAAAGGCCACAAAAATATTCCTGGTGCGAGGAGACAGCAACACCTCCGGGCCGTGTGAGCTGAGGGAAAGGCGAGCAGGGAAAAAAAGCTTTTTTCTCCTCTTCCCCGCCACCCATTATTCATTTTAAACATTAACCTTTTAGGGAAGCAGAAAACAATCCCACATGCTGGAAAGAAAAATTGGTTTGGTCTTTTCTGTAATGGTTTTCTCAGCTCCAAGAAAACGTGAAAGTTAATTTTAAAAACAAAGGCAGAGCAGGGAAGGGCTGGGAGTAAGAGGAATGTGAGGTGGGTTTTGTTCCTTCCTTCAGCACTCACCGGGCTGGAGAAGGATCAGCTCAAACTCAGCAGCACAAAGTACTTGATTAATTGGAAGAAAACAGAAACTTTTCCTTGTGGGGAGAAGAGTGAACTTAACTTATAAGGTGACAGAGAACAGTGATTTCATTTTCAGGTTCCTTTTTACTGAGGTAACGCCTTTACTGGGGGAAGTAATGGGCACCCTCTGCTCGTGGTGCTGTCAGAGCACCTCTCCAGTCATCTTCTGCATATTTAGCAGCAGAAAGGAGGAGAAAAGGGTGGAATTTATAGAAGGTGCCGTTAATTACTGCTCACCCTTCTGTTCTGATGCCAGAAATGATGTATTTGTAAGAGGTGTGCACCGCAGGCACAGTAAACAGGCAACAAGCCTGGAACACTCGCAGTGCTGGAAAGAAAACCGTCAGCTAAAAAATCCCCCAACAAACCTGTCAGGAGGAGTTTTATCAGAAGCCATATAAATTCAGTTTATGACCTTTGTTTATGTCTCTGTTCACTTCCACCGATACGGTCACAGATTTTTAGTTTAGTCAGGGGAAGCTGTGGCATTCCGGGCCTGGGAGATGCCTGGGAGCGTTAAATGCCATTAGAGGAGCGATCACGGGAGGAAAGGAAAATAGAGGCAGCTGAAATCTGGGCCATGTGTCTTTCAGGAGACAGATGCTTCATTTAAAATGGGTGGCACGGTTTGAAAGGAAGTGCTGAGCACCTGGCAATGCTTCTGGGGCTTGTGCAGGAGAAATCCTGAGAATTATTTAGGATTTAACTGCAGGGATTTGGGCTTAATTTGGAAAGTCCTGGCTTTGAGGTGTGACCAGGGGCAGGGGGAGAGGTTCCCGACCTGTGTGAGGGAGCAGAGCTGGGTCTGTGCAAAGTAATCACAGAATAAGAGCATTTTCCTCAAAAAGCTCTTAAATTACTCAGGTACCTTTTAGAAGCAATTTGAGAGTGTCAGCCTGATGCTTTTGGGATGCTCTTGGAGTGGCTTACGTGGCAAACCAGCAGCCTTAAAAGAAGTTTCATTCTTGCGTTTTGAGTTTCATTTCCCCACTCTGCTGCCTCTGCCCCCAGGTCGGGCTGACAACCCCCAGGTGCTCCTGCAGGGGAAAAGCAGAGCAGGGTCTGGGGGCCACAGCACCCCAGGGATGTCAGAGCCTGTTGCCCCGGTTTTTGCTAAAACCTTTTGTTTTAACTTTGGAGTCAGAATTCTTTTCCACACAGTTTCATGTAAATAATGGCCAATGTTTACTTAACGGTATTTTCTGTTTTTCATTCCTTTTGTGATAAGAGAACTTTGATGAGCATCTTTTTTCTCCAGTGGGGTTGAGAAGGAAGTGACATGTCCTCCAATCCCTTGTGGAGTGGAGAATTCTGTAAGATGTGACATATGTAAATAAAGTGCCTTTTCCCTCCTTTCTGCTGAACCTGGCAGGTGTGAGAGCGTCTTTATTGTGTTTTCCCAGACACAAGAGCCTCTCTGCTCACACGGTGGAGATTGTGCCAGGGCAGGGGGATAAGGAGCAGGCTGCAGGCTGGAACCCCTGCCCCTCCACTGAAATGCTCCTTCTGGGCAGAGATACCAGCACCCACCAGTTCCCCTGGCACTCTCGGGCATCCTTCACAGGCGCTGGCCTTTCAGGGCGTGGGGAGGAACACTCTCCTGCACTGCTGTGTATCCTGGACAGAGTTACCAGTCACGCCTTTCCCCGTGGAGAGGACACTGGAAAAGTGAGGGGAGCAGTGTCTGGCACCTCGGCACAAAAAAATCTCCTGACTCTTACTCACACCCTCAGCTCAGCTCTTGGTTTCTCTCTCCCCGCCTTAATTATGCTGCTGGCTGAATGTGTGACTTGTAACTCCTTTCCTCCCTTCCCACAGACTAATTCTGGAAGCTGAGCCAGCTCCAAAAGGAAAAGCTGCTGGTCCCTCTCAAAGCCAGGACTTTCCAAACCAAGAGAACACAAAGAAGCCATCCCCATCTTTTGTCTGCTCCCATGTGTCAAGGAATTAGAGCTGCTCATGCCTCAGGGCTGGCAGCAGCAGGGGCTCCACAGCCTGAGCAGCACTAAACCCACACCAGGGAGGGAGAGCTGAGCCAGCAGCAGGAGCTGGGATGAGCCTCAGGTATTGCTGCTGCAGCTCCAGGGGTTCAGTGTTGCCCTGGTTTTTGCTAAAGCCTTTTGTTTTAACCTTGGAGTCAGAAATTCTTTCTCACAGTTTCATGTAAATAATAGGCAGTGTTTACTTAACGGTATTTTCTGGTTTTCATTCCTTTTGTGATAAGAGAACTTTGATGAGCACCTTTCTTCTCCAGTGGGATTGAGAAGGAAGTGACATGTCCTCCAATCCCTTGTGCAGTTAAGAAATGTATAAGACGTGACATATGTAAGTAATAAAAGTCTTTCCCCTCCTTTCTGCTGAACCCGGCAAGTGTGAGAGCGTCTTTATTGTGTTTTCCCAAACACAGTTCAGGAAGAGCTGGAGATGAAAACCCGCTTTGCCTGGCTCGGATCATCCCGTCTCCTGTGCCCCACCTCTGCAGGGCAGCGCTCAGCTCTCAGCCACAGCACAGCCAGAGCCCGGCCCTGCTCAGCCCCGCCTGGCTGGGACCAGTGGCACAGCGAGATAAGCCCGGCCTGGTGTGGCTGCTCTGTTCTGCTGTCACTGACAGCTCCCTGCCTGCCTGAGCAGCGCTCCCAACGCCGCCCGGCCGTGCTGGATGAGCCTTGTTGGGCATTTAGCAGCGATCCTGCATCCCTTTACACACGTCCTGTAATCGCTCTTCGCCTCCAGCTCCGCACCAGGAGGTGCTGCAGGGACACCCAGGCTGGAGCCAGGCACTCTAGAGCAGAGCCTCTCTTAGATAAGACCCCTGATCCCAAATTCCAAATCTCCACATTCCACGAGAAAGCAGAATTTCCCGTAGAGGCAAGGGGAGGCAATTTAAATACCCGTTTCAGGAGGCAGAAGTTGCTCATGCCACAGCAGAGAGTTTTTCCCAGAGCACTCGAGTTCCAGTTTCATTCTCACCTTATTGTTACACTGCAGAAAATCTCCTGCTCTCCTTTCCCTCTCCCAGCCCCATTAACAGAGCTGGGGGCTCTGATGGACCAGGACCTTGGACAGAGCCAGGAGAAGGCTGCGAGCGTGGGAAGGCAGCTGAAATAAATAAATAAGCAGCCTCGGTGTTTCCCTGCAGGTTTTCTCCTGGCCGATTTGCAGAGCCCCACAGCCCGTGCCTGTGTGGAGCTGGCTGGGATAACGATGGGAACCTGCTGGAGAAGGGGAGCACGGGTTGTGCTCAGTGCTTCAGGAGCTCCACGTTAGCCGTGCTCTGGGATAAGCTCCGCTGCTTTTTCGTGGGATAAAATCTCTCTTTTGCCTAGCAGTTGGCTTTTAGGAGGCTTAATTATGTGAGTTTGCCCCGAAACTCTGGATTTGAGCAGCGTCCCATGCCAAATCTTTCTGGCTCAGGCTCTGCTGTCTGTGCTCAGGCAGACCAGAATTTCCTCGGCTTTTCCCTCTCGTTTCTTTGTCCCCTCACTCCCCACATTCCTGGGTCTGTGCCCCCCGTTTTACCCAGCACAGGCTTTGTGCTCGCTGGGGGCTGCTTCAGCTCCTCACCAGCATTAATTCCTCTCACCTCGTTAATATTTCCTCCCATTCCGCAGCTCTCTCCGGAGGGAATGCAAAAAATCCAGGAAAAGCCTGGTGCTCATTCCTTGAAGTGTTCCAATGTGCTGGCTAATTGAAAGGGGAGAGAAAAATAACCCAACGCTTTGCAGCTGCACTGCAGCAGAACTCGGTTAAATAGGCCTAAGATGTTCAAAACTACTGAATTTTCACAGCCACCACCACGCTGGCTTTCTGCATTTCTAAAGCAGTCCCGGGTTAAGCAGGCAATGTCAATAATTGGGGTTTTTTTTTTCTTTTTTTCCAGAGGTCTTTTCTCAGGGATTGTGTTCACAAAGCAACAAGAGGAGGATCTGGGCCTACAAGATCCCACAGAAGAAAGGCACCATGCTGGGTCTTTCTTCTAGCGGAATATTTTCCTGCAGTTAGGCAAAAAGAATGTGAACAAGTTTAACATCTTGCTTCAGCAGTTAGGCAGGACAAAAGTGTGCCAGGTCCTGAGACTGCAGGTAATTTATTATTTATTTATCAGTGTAAGTGTGAGGGGTGGTGCCTCCAGCACCTCGGGGTTAAATGTGCCACGGATTTTCTGTGGCTGCTGTTCCTTCAGCCTTGCTGTTCTTTCCTCTGGCAAACACTGAGAATAAAATGAACACTGATTTTTTTAAAAAAATCAGGTAACTTTGGGTGTATTTTAACGTGAATTGTAGCTAAGTGTTAAATGGAATTTTTGTTGTCCACACGAAGATGGGGTGAATGCAAGATGTTCAAACCTAAGAATACTCACATTATTAACTTCAGGTCACTTGAGGGGTCAAACCACACAGAACAAATCTGTGCTGGATCATTTTCCCTGCAGTAAGAGGCTGAAACCTTCACCTCAGACCTGCATTTGATCCAGGTGAGCCCTTAGTTAATTGATCAGAGCTGATTTGCTGTGATTTTCCCAGGAAAGAAATAACATTATTTATCCATCACACCTGAAACAGGTACCAGAGAAGAGATTCCAAACCAGCTCACCAAAGCCTCAAGTTTTAGATTTCCCTGACGTTCCCAATTCAGAGTTTTCCCCCACTGCAGTGGAGCTCTGGCTGTGATATTCCACCCCCAGGGTCGCTCCTTTTTGCAGGGACCATTGTCAAAAATGATTTCCAACCAATACAAGCCAGAGCAGCCCTATTTATAAACCCCCTGTTCCAAAAGGATCTCTGCAGGAAGCACTGCAGCAAACACCTGTCTTCCCTTAAAAATAAAAATATCAACCCATATTTGAGGAATTGACAAAGGAACAAGTAACTGCAGGAAATTCCCTCCTCAGCAGAGGAAGAGAAGGAAAAAAGCAACAATATTTTCTAGCAGAGAACAGGGAAAGATGATCAAGATTCCTAAATTCTGTGTAAAAACCTTTGTAACTTCAGGCTCTTCTGGGAAAAAACCCAATATCCACCTTGAGGATATTACCATGGGAGGATATTTTCACAGCTCTGAATTATTGCCTGGAATTGTGCAATTTTTTGGGGGGGGAAAGTGGAATTTTTTACCTCTCCATTAAAACCCAGGTTTCCAAAAGTACCCCAAGTGCAGGGAAATGTCACAGCACGACCAAACCAGAGCACTCATCCTGACACTGTAAATGTGACTTTAAGATGGCCCTGAATTCTGCCTGCTGAACTCAGGTGAAATTGTGACAGTGGAATAACACATCACACTTCAGGAAGGTAAAAATCTCTTGAGACTTTCGTCTCAAAAAACCCCCCAACAAATCTAAGCGAGTTTACAGCGAGTTTAAACCAGGTTCCTTACCTGCAGAGGGAGGAAATCACAGCTCTGTGATCACTTCTGCTCAGGTGTGTGGTGGATGTTGAAGCTGCAGTGAAAAACAGGATTCCTCCTGAATTTTTAACGAGCTGTAATGGATGGACAAGGTGTTTTCAGCTGTGCTCTGGGGACAATGCAAAAGGAAAAGGGGGATGAAAGGAATTAAAGGAATCAGCTGGGTTGCTCTCCAAGCACAGAAGCCACCTCAGAAATGCAGCTCAGCACTGCATCCCTTTCCCACACTCAGGGAATCTGACCGATCCTGAGCTGCTTTATTTCCCCAGCTCTCAGGTTTCTTACGATTCAGAGCTCTCTTCTTCAGGGCCTCCACTCCATCAAGATATGAAAATTGCCTTTAAAAAACCAAACAGAACACCTCTGCCTTAAACAAACAAACAAAGCCAAACAGAAAACCTAAATAAATCCATTCAAAGAATCAATATTTGAAACAAACAAACAAAGACAGACACCTTGCTGCCTTTAAAAAAAAGGGACTGAATCAATAAAGGGTGACACTGCCACACCTCACTGACTTTAGGAGAATCAAAAAGCTTTGCTAGCTGTAAAAATGAACATTCCTGTCTCTTGTGGGTGCATCTCTGCTTCTAAAAACTTCCTGCGAGTTTTATCTGGGGAACCTGGGGATTACACGAGATCAGTGTTATCCTTGGGGGTCGTTAGCACCCGAGGAGCACATCTGAGCAGGGGAAGAGGCAGCGCAGCAGATGGTGCCTCTGAGCACGAGGTGGGAAAGAGCTGCCTCCCTCCTCATTTATCCCTCGGCTGGCACAGCCAGCAGCTTTGGGTTGAGGCAGAGGTGCAGAAAGGGGTGTGCTGAAACGATTTCTTTGGTCCTAATTCAAGAAGAGCTCCAAGGTGTGCTCTAAGCTCTCTACTGGGATTTTAGCAGGAACACTGACACAAGACAAAGGCACTTTGCCGTCCCTGGTCACCTCAGGAGAGCTGGGGATGCACCTACCAAGGGAACATCGAGGGAGAAGGTTGAACTGGGGCATCTGAGAAGGAAAGAGCTGAAGGAGAAGGACAAGAATGAGGATTTCCTGTTTGTGGTCCCGTCAGGAATAGGATCAAAGCTGCCCTCGGTGCCCCAGAGCAGTGGTTTGGCAGCAGGAGCAGCTCAGGTAGCTCGGGCAGGCTGGGGGAGGCAGCTCCAGCAGCTCAGGCTGCTGCTGTGATCTTGCCTTGGCATTTCTCCCCCTCCCTGCTGCTCCGGGCAGGCTGGCATCCCCCATGGAGCTGGGCTGCTCCAGCACGGCCCTGCAGCCCCTCCTTGGCTCTGCCTGCACGGCTGCCCCTCTTTTTGTCTCTCCCATCTCCCAGAAGGATTTTTGCCCCCAGCTGGGGTTTTAGCAGAGCAAGGCTCAGCACTCCGGGGTGTTTGCTCCTCACCAGCGTGCTTAGGTCAGCTCTGAGGCAGCTGGAGGAGCCACATGGATGGCACAGAGCTACAGCAATCAGATTAAAGGCTCTTCCTGAGCCTGTGTTCCCTGCTTCTCCAGGAGCAGCCCCAGCACAGCCAGATCAGCACTGCAGGGAGCCCCCCAGCCCCCACTCCCCACATCTGGGGGCAGGCAGTGCTAGCCCATCCATCCCTTCCTTCCCCCCCTTATCCCACTTCCAGCTGCAGCCAAGGCTTCATTGGAGGCAGTGAAAGTGGCTTTTATTGACTTACAGATACAAAACCACGCAGCAAACGCTTCCAGCAGCAAAACTGGAGCCCCTTGCTCACCAAACCTCCCCCACCACCACCATCATGCATTTACAAGCACCTACAAACTGGTTTTATCATCTATTAATTTCAGTTGATAACACTGATGCTGCTCATGCTTCTCTCGGACCACGAAGCAGAGCAAGTGTTACAAGCAGGGGAGAGGAAATCAGTGATGGGAAGCACCAGGAAGATGTGAAGCTGCCCAGGGCACCTCTGCAGGGTTTCAAAGGGGGACTTTCACAGACCAGCCCCCGGTGAGAGCAGAGCCCAACCATCCTCACAGGCTGCTTGCTAAGGGAACAGAGCCACTTCCCTCCCTGTCCCACCCCTTCCAGGGGGAATGCCTTCTGTGCTCCACACAGGCTGTAAGACAGCCAGGAATATCCAGCAGACAAGCAGTTTAAGGATGGCAAAAATAACATCTTCTTATTGTACACAAGAAACACTCCTTTTTACCAGTCTGTTTTCCTTTTTGTCAGGTATCACACCGGGCACTCGGTCCTTTGTCAGTCCTCAGGAGCCTCACTCTTGGCTGGTGACTGCACCAGGCTTGGCTTTAGGTTTTTCTGCTGGGGACTTGAGTTTCTTCAGCCACCTGCAGAGAGGGCTCGCCCTGGTGTTGGGTCTCTTGTGCAAGCCTGAGCTGCTTTTCACTGTCCCCTGCCCGCTCTCCACCTCTCCTGCTCCCACCTCCACTGCAGGCTGCAGAGGGAAGTCCCTTGCTGTCACCTCTGAGTGTCCCTCGGCTGGCTCAGCTCCTGCAGGTCTCTCCTGAGTGGGAGCACAAAGTTTTCCATCAGGATTTACGGCCAGGGGATGGTCCCCAGCCTCCTCAGCCTGTCCTGCGGGAGGCTGGGCCTCTCCAGGCTCCTGCAGCTCCGTGCTTCTCACCATGCCCTGGATCACAGGTGGGGAACACAAGGCCATTTCCCTTTCTCCTCCTCGCTCTTTGCTGTGCAGCCCTGCAGCAGCACCCTGGGGCTCCTCATTCTCAGAGTGGGTCACACCACCCCAAAATCCTGCATCCTGGGCTGGCTGGGCCATGGGGACATCAGACCCATCAGGCACGGATGCTCTCTCCTCAGATCTCAGCCTTTCAAACCTCCTGAACCTCCTGCACGAGTACCTCCTGTGGCTGATCTCGTTCCCCATGACCAAGGTGTGCAGAGCAAATTCTGCTCACAGCCTTCTCCAGGGAACCCCGAGGGTCTGGGGTGTGGCAGGACTTGAACAAACAGAGCCTTTAGGAGCAGACACAGATCCTCATTCCAGCCTTGCTGAGCTGACAAATCACTCCTGTGCCACCTGCAAGAGAGGAAAAATCCAAGAGAAGCCACCCCTCAGCCCTGTGTCAGAGCAGAGAGTGTCCCTTTAAAATGAAGAGCAGATTCCCATTTCATTTCTTAGCCCTGTGACAGAGCAGAAAGGGCCCCCTAAAATCAAAATCAAATTCCCACTTCATTTCAGAGGCCTTGGGCTGTCCACAAACTGCAGGTTGTATTGCTCCTAAGTCAGTCTTAGCTCAAGGAGCAGCCTTTTGATGTCATTGAGAGCATTTAGGAAGTCACTCCCTCCCCGGGGCTCTCAGCCCACACTGCACTTTACAGTTATTAGTTTATATTCCCAAAGTAAATTCTATTTAGGTCTCCTCTTGTTTCCTAAACCATTTCTTAATTCTACAAAGAAGTTCATATTTAGCCAGGGAAGTCATTCATAGGCCTGGTAAAATATGGAAGGGAGGAGAAAGGAAAGAAAAAAAATCTCCTTATTGAGACATGAGAAACAAGTGGGTTTCAGGCCCTTGGGTCATTATTTTACCAATCATTACCTCCTTTTTTAGAAACCACAGCAATGCCACTGCTTCAAACCCAAACGTTAAATAGGGGCAGCATTTTCTGAATGCAGAGAAGCATTCACCTCAGGTTATGTCTATTAAGGGCCTTTTCACAGCCTCAGCACTGGCAGGGAAGGAGCAGAAGCTGTGTGGGAACGGGAAGCAGGGACCTGCACACAGCCCTGGGAGCTCCCTCTGGGACCTGCCCTGCGGAGAGCCGGGGAGAGGCAAGCACCAGTTCAACACCCACCGTTCAGGAGGCTATGAGCTTCTTTCTGGCAGGGAAACCACAAAGCAAACCTGACTAAAACCATTTCTTTGCACACCGCAACCCCTCAGCCTTTACTGCTGGTTCAGGGTGATAAAGTTCTGCTCTTAAATAGGGCAGCCAGCAACAGCAGCCCATTGCCCCACCAGTCCCAGCCACAGCAGCCCATTGCCCCACCAGTCCCAGAGAGAGCAGCCCACTGCCCCACCAGTGCCAGCCACAGCAGCCCACTTCCCCACCAGTCCCACACCACCAGCTCCATCCCACTCCAAATCCTGGGCCACTTTTCAGAGCTGAATATTTAAAGCGGGGCAGAAGGGCCACACAACATGATCTGATTACGGATGGTGCTGCCGAGAGCTCAAGCGGCGTAGAGTAAGAGGAACGACAGAAAAACAGATCCATAATTTAGGAATTACAGTTTTTAAAGTGGAGCTAATGGATCCAGAGCAGTTTTGCTGCACTGTTTCAGCTGCTTTTATGGGCAGAATCTGTAAAAATGTGCGATTCCATGGCAGTTAGGCACTCACTTATAAGACTACATGAACTTAATCACTTAAAACTACAGAGTTGTAAGAAAGGAAAAGCAAGAAAAACGAACCCATCCACTTCTAGTGGGGGAGAAAAACCAAAATACAATTAGAGAGAGATGGTCTTTGGTACCAAAGCTGGACAGCTTACAAATAAAGGAATGTTTTGTCAAGCTGAGCTTCCAGAGTAAGCAATTGCTGCATCAGCAGTGAGGATTTTGTGTAAATGAATAGAGCCAGGAAATGTTCCACGGCATTTTGGTAGGGCAATAAAATGCCAGGAGAGGAAAGGGAAATAATATCCTATTTTGTGCTTTACTTCTATTTGTTTGTCATCACTGCAGAAGCAGCTCAAAATATGACAAAGAACAGATTCTACTGCTGCTGTCTCCAAAGAGGTTTTGTTTATAAAGATATAGATATTTATTACCTTAAAATACCAGTTGCTCTTTATTTGTAGGAAAATTATTTCCCCTTCCTCATCCTCATTTTGCCATTTCATGCTGCAGATGTTTCATTTTTAGTCCCATCTTGCCACCAGCAGAATTTTGTTCAAAGCCAAAGACAGAAGAAAGCATAATTGCAGTTTTGCTGCAACCCTAAAGGCAGAGCTCTCTCTCTCACTAGAGAAGTCAAACAAAGCCCCAAAAACAAAGCACAAAAATCCCTCCTTCCCCAAAACCCCCAAATTTGCACCATGCAGTGCCCACACTCACTTTCTGAAGGAAATGCCCCAAAAAGTTCCCAGCAGAGCTTGGGAGGGGGGGGAGCAGCTGGACCTTAAATAGGGCAGGGCAGCAGCACTGAATTGCTCCCCACCCAAACCCAATGATTTCATCACTGATCCCTTGCAGCTGCCCGGGAGATCGGGAATCGCTCTTGCTCCGTGTTTGTGAAACATCATATAATGGTTCACATCTGTGTCTTTAGGTATTATCTTCTTTTTTGTCCCCAAAGTGTTTACACAGAGCTGAAGGGAAATGTTTTGGGGTCTCTCTCTGCACAGTGACGGGCTGGAGAGATTTCTGACAAGAAGGGGATGAGGGGGAATGGCTCCAAGCTGGCAGAGAACAGTTTAGAGGGGGGATTTGGGGAAGAAATCCTTCCCTGTGAGGGTGGAGAGGCCCTGGCACAGAGCAGCTGTGGCCACCCCATCCCTGGAAGTGTCCCAGGCCAGGCTGGACGGGGCTTGGAGCAGCCTGGGACAGTGGCAGTGTCCCTCAGGGGGTGAAACGAGATGATTTTTAAGGTCCTTTCCAACCCACCCTGGGATCCTGTGGCTGCAGAGCAGCAGCTGCCCGATAGAATTTAGGACGAGCCCCTTGCAGCTGAGGTGCTGCAGGCACAGAACATCCTCCCTCTGCACAGGAACAGTCCCGGGTGCCTTCCCTCTCTGCGAGGGGCTGCAGGCGCTTGGCAGCACCGGAGGCAGAGCTGGGGGAGATCTGGGATGGGATTTTCTCCCTCTCCCTCAGGACGGGTGCTCTCAGTGGCTTTTGCTCTGGAACTTTCCCAACTTTCACATCGTGGTTGGGTTTGGGTGTCAGATCACCGTGGATTTTGAGGCTTTAAACCCGGGCTGCTTGGATGAGGTGGAGAGAGG
This sequence comes from Platysteira castanea, assembly GCA_013397175.1. NCBI lineage: Eukaryota > Metazoa > Chordata > Aves > Passeriformes > Platysteira > Platysteira castanea. The sequence goes on along the minus strand of VYXC01010644.1, from coordinate 431,326 downwards.
GGAGTGGGAGGAAGCAAGGGAATCACTGAGCCCCTGAAAGCCGGGCAGGGACACAACCGAAGCAATGCAGAATCGTTTTGTGTTGAACAAGAACATTGACCAGCAGTCGCTGCTCTGGATAAGGGAAGTGTTTGGGTTTTGACCAGCTGTTTTCAGAACTTTTTACTTAGTTGTGTAAAAGTTCAGGAGGAACAGATTTACTGTGATAAGGAGGGTGATGATTATTTATAAAGGTGCTTCAAAAGGAAGAGAAACACTGGAGCTCCTAACAGCTCCAGCAGCTCCCAAACGCTCCTGAGGTTTTAGCTCCTCAAGTGTGGCCAGGTTTTTTTCACGGTTTCCTGGCAAATGACAGGAAGTTTAATTATAAAAATTAAAAGCAAGGATTCTTAGCAACAGGAGCTGAGATTTCCCAAACGCCAAAAAAATTCGATTGCACTCCAAGACAGTTGTGCGACTCGGTAATGCTGCTTTACGCTCATTTGCGGTGATTCATCGCGGATTTTAGCGAGGAATTTGCTGCTTATCATCCTAAGAGGGCAGCCTGGAGCCTGGGAACAGCGCTGAGCTAGAGCCACAGCCCCGCGCTCTTAATAAATCCTCCCATTAGAGCCCGCCTGGAAAGACGAGACAAAGAGCAGTGAAAGGTGTAATTTGCCTTCGCTCAGCAGCGACAAAGAGTTTGGAGTCGGGGATGTGCTCTGCCAGATGGTGCAGGAGTTCTGCTGCTGCAGAGTGGGCTTTCCCTGGTGCCAGGGCAGGAATGGCAGTTTAGAAGCATTAAGGTGCTTGTAGAGCTAAGCCCTGCTCTGAGTCGAGCCACATCTGGAAGTTTAGCCCTTCATCTTTAATTTTAGCAGGGTCTAAGCACAGAGAGCCCAGCTGGTGTCCCGGGATTTGTGCAGAAAGCACCTGGAGAGGAGCAGCTTTCACTCAGAGGTCACAGATACCAAAATTCAGTGTTTTACCAAGCACTGTACAAGCTGAAAAGGGCGAAACCATCAGTTCTGGCATTGCAGTCAATGCAAATACCAGAAATGAGGCAGCGTCTCCTCTGGCAAGGCATTTAAAGCCATTAAAATTGCCAAAGCCAAACCTCCCCCATGTGTAATTTTGGGTACATCAGTCAGGGACAACGCAAACCAGGAAAACCTGAGGGTAAAGCTCAGCCTTACAGAACTTGGGGCACATCTGAAAACCCCAAATGGACGTGATGACAAAAAGCAGCAGAACTGGAATACTGTAAGAGGATTTTTAGCTGTTTTTTTCCTCATTTACCAAGGAACTTTTTCCATTGCAAACACTCAGATTGGTGTAATTGAAGTCAGGGCACTGCAAAAACTTCTTCCCAAAAATTCCTGCAGCACTGCAGGTGATGGAAGATTATGAGAAAGGAAGGAAAAGTCACTCCTTTTCCAGAGCATGAGCAGAATGTCCCTGATTCAGATTGCAGCTTTGTTAATTAGATTTAAACACCAAAATTCCAGCAAAATTGAAGTGCTGCACGGCCCCACTTTTGTTCCTGTAATTTGGTGAGCACCTGGCAGGTGTTTTGGGATGAGGTTTGTGAGACTACAGCCTGCAGAATTATCCTGCATGATTCCTCTCGGGGTGAAAATTGATCCCTGCCACCCATTTGTTCCAGTGTGGCACCAACAGTGTCACGTAATTATGCATTTATTGTCACTCCTGATTAGCCCCACACCTTCAGTCCCAGGGGAATGGAGCTGCTGAGTAATTTTAACCTGACTCCATGAATTCTGAGATGCTTTTACTAAACCAGAAGCACAAAATACAACTACAGGGCTGGAGCTGACAGTCTGAGAGAGAGGCAGAGCGATGCACAGAGGTTTGTGCTGCTCTCTGCTGCTTCTCCCACCCTGTCCTCAGGCCTCCTCGCTCTCCTGGCAAGGAGGAGCTGCCGACCCACTGATTTTTAAATCTCAGTTCTATGCAGTGAGGACATAATCTCCAGCCTAGGAGTGGAGCTTTGCCAGAGGCAGCCAGGCCCAGCTTGCCAACAGAACCTGCTGATGGAGGGGCCTTTGGGGCTGTGAGGGGCAGCCAAGGGGAAGGAACATTCCCTGTGTTATTTAAGTGGGGGCAGATGAGACAGCTCCATCAGATTTGGTCATAAGGGAAAAAACCAACTTAAGCAAGCCTGGCTTAAGTCAAGAGGTTTGGAGTGCAGCAGCCTGGTCCTCTGAGGCCCAGGAAATCTTTTTAAGGGTACAGCAAACTGCTGATGTGATTAAGCACTTAAAGACAGTAAAACCAATCATCCCTTAAATAGAAGCGTTGCTCTCAACATCCTCATATCCTGGCTTGCCTTCAGCCATCGTTTCTTGCCTCCTGTGAGCGCTGTTAATGAGGGTTCCATGCAGGAGCACCAGAGCTGGAAATGGTTTCCTTGGGGAGGATCTTGCTCTCCTTCACACTGGAGTTTTCCAGCTGTCTAATACAAATAATTATTTCCCTTTTAAAGTTTTCTGAATCCCTGTGAGTTCTAGCAGAATAATGTGGTATAAAAACCTTCTGCTTGAAAGAAATTAGGCTGTGTTATTTTCCTGATTCCCTTCAGCACCACATCATTTAGAAATTCAGTGAGAGCTGTGCCACCAGTCAGGCTTGATGGGAAAACTCCCCTCTATTTAGCACTGTATAATTAGAGATGACTATTGGATATGCAGTTGCCAGAAATTTATTGATTATTTGCAGCAAAATGACCACTAGAAGCCTTTTTTTTTGGTTGTTTACAGCTCCTTCCAAGGGCCCCCAGTCTGAGCTCCTTGACCTCCACCCAAGCAGCACAAACCATAAAGCAAACCTCCCCTAATAACCCAACACTTCACAGCAGTCAGTATCAAAATGCACCCATTTATTGATTTCAACTGCAACACAGACTCCACACAATCCACTTCCAGTAGAGTGATGGTCAGAGGGGTGAGCAGACACGTGTAATTAATAATTTTGGTTTGTTAGACACAGCTTGACCCTGTGCAGCCACACACAGGGAGACAAGCGTGAAGTGCACAGCCCCAGCCAGGGTATAAATACACGAATAAATACATAAATACACTTTTGGTACCCAGAAACACTCAGCCCACACCCACACTCCCTCCCCCAGCAGAAGGAAGGAGGGTAGTGCCACTTGCAGAAGGCAATGCACAAATTTTAAGTTTAGCATCACTTTTCAAAGCAGGTTCCACCACCACCCTGATTTCTGGGTCCTTTGGGGTGCAAGCACCCTTGGCACCCCTCCCTTGCAGGAGGGAGGCAGCAGATTCATCTCTGGGCTGCAGACAAACCCTCAGGTGCTCCGTGGTGGCTGCTGCAGGTTCCAGGTGCTCCTTCAGTGCTCCTCTGGTTTTCCCTCACTGCTAACTTGGATTTTCTCCTCCTCCTCCTCCTGCAGGGCAGCCTGGGTTTCTGGCAGGGGGGCTGGGGTCTCCTCTGATGCCTGCCCATCACCACAGGCCTCAGCCATCTCTTCAGCTCGCTCTGGCTCAGCAGCAGCTTCTGTCACACCTTCAGGAACAGCAATCTCACCTTGTCCCAGCTGGAGGTCAGGTGGGGCTTCAGTTTCTTCTCCCCCCTGCTCTTCCGCAGCTCTCTGCCCATTTGGGATTCCCTCTCCTGGCTCTGCAGCCTCCAGAGGCGGCTCTGGCTCCTCCAGAGGACACGGAGCAGCGGTGGAGCCACCTGCCCTCTGCACGGGCACTTCCCAAAGAGCCTTCCCAACGCAGCCTTGCTCTGCGCCGCTCAGCACCTCGGACCCTGCAGCAGCCTGACCCCGGCCAGAGTCCCCGTGGTCACCCGCAGACACGTGGACATCAACCTCCACCGTGACCTGAGCAAGAAGTGTCACCCCCTGGTCCCCACAGCCCAGCTCGGGGGGCAAGGAGCTGCCAGGGGGATGCAGAACAGCCTCAGCCTCACTGCTCTCCTGCGGGCTTTGGGATCCTGGTGCCTCTTCAGGGAGCTCCTGGTGTTTCGTCACCTCGGGGTGAGGTTTGGCTTTGGGCTCCCGGGACCCCTCAGCACCCCTCGTGTCTCCAGCAGCCTTGGGGAGCGAGGCCTCGCTGTGCTGGGCCCTTGGAGGGGCAGCTGGGTCTCCTCCCTCCCCTCCAAATTCACTTCCAGAAGTTTCCAGCACCAGGCTGGCAGCGGGAGGCTCAGAGCCTCTCCGAGTCCTCCCGATCCGTGCCGAGTGGAAATGGTTCTCCCCAGTCCATGTGGCTGCATCGCAGCACGCCCGGGCTGCCCCCACTGCCTTTTTGCTCTGGGCCCTGTAAAAAGACCTGGGAAACACACGGGGCCTCTTGTTCTTCCCAAAAATACACCCCATGGCTGGAGGGGAAGGGAGCAACTCCACCAAGGGCTTCTTCTGGCGAGGCTGCAGTGGCTGAGGAGGGGCAGGGAGCTCTGGCTCTTGAGGAGGAAGGGGCTTCACACCTGCAAGACATGGATACTTATTAGCCCACGCTCATTAGGGCGAGTTAATTACCCAATTCTCACCTAGCAGGAGCTCAGGGATGACAGGAATGAGCTGAACAGGTGGAATTGCACTGGGAGGGTCAGGGGAGACACAGAGACCTTTTAAGAAATAACTGAAAAGAAGGAAAAAGAGACAACTTGTCAGTCAAACTGGAGCACTCTGGAAACAGGGACAGCTTTCGGGAGCCACTCTTCACTCCAGTCAAGGAAGTGTTTAGACTTCCAGTAATAGGTGGGGGCAGCAGGGAAGAGAAGCGAGGCAGGCAGGAAAAAATTACCCAAATCTAAAATTCATAGGGCACAGCAGGGTTTATTCCTGAATAATAACATTAGGAGAGGACTGCAAGAGACATGAGCAAACTAAAAATGTAAAATAACATCTCCCAGCACAAAACCAATTCGAGGACTGAGGAGCAAGGTGTGCCTTAAACACCCAAATGAGCTAAAAACAACAAAATTCGTTGTGCTCAGAGAGCCTCAGACTGTAAAAACGTGCATGAATCAAAGCAAAAAACCTCACCCCCTGAAAACCAAACAGCAAGAGAGCTCACAGAGCACACAAAGCCCCAGCTCACCAGCACAGCTCCACAGCCCCACTGAGGACCTGGGAGGCAAAGCCCCCACCGGGGTTAAATAGGAGGAGGGGGCCACACTCAATCCCTTCCCCCCTTGACTCCCAGCCTTGGTTCCAGCAGGTTCTGGAGTTCCCTTACTCTGTTTCCCACCTTCCCAGGCATTCCCAAGCCGCTGGGAACAGGCCGTGGCTGTGCTCCCGTGTGCAGGTGATTAACCTCACCGTGGGGTTTTGGAAATGGCCACTGAACGCTTAAAATAAAGCTAAAGATCCACCCAGAGCAGTCGTGGACAAGGCAAACTGACCCCCGGCTAGAAGTGGTGATGCCAAGTGGCAGAAACCCAGGCTGGGTTTGAGTACAACTCACAAATGATAATGCTGGCATTGCAATCTCCCATTTTATTCGATATTGAGCAGTTAGGGGTGAGAAATCACCCCTTTTTCCGCTTCTGTGCTGCCTTCCCCGGCCGAGTGGTGCAATTAGCAGTTTCACAGAGGCTGCGGATGATGTGAAGGATGCTGACCAGGCGTGGCTGATCACCCTCTGCTGCCATTCCCCAGCCCCGGCTGTGTTGGCTGGCTGGAAGGGAGCTCGAACGTGGGGTTGGTCACACGGGCTAAACACAAAAGCAAATATCCACTAAAAACAAACCCATCCCATCCAGGAGCGTGAAGGCAGAGCCTAAATATCCACTGCCAGCAGCACCAGTGCTGTGGAATGAAAAAAAGCCCCAGAAAGATCAAAATGGATGGATTCCAGGCTTTTCTTTACATTGAATCCCTCAAATCTACAATTTTGGACGCCAGATCTGGTTCAGCATCCTAAACTTTGCTGAGCTCCAGTGACTCCCCGAGAGCAGAGAACAAAGGAGGAGCATTTGGCGAGGTAAATCCGTGTGTGCAGCCAGAGCTGGGATCAGAGCAGGACAATATCCCCCTCCTGCCTTTTGATGGGGTCCAACATCTGCTCTGCACGATAACAGGCAGGGTTCTGTGCCTTGGTGGCACTGCAATGTCACACTGACACGGCTGCGAGGGCCTCGCTCCGTGCCTGGCATGGTTTTACAGCAGCTTTTCAAAGCCTTTTTCTTTTTTTTTTTTTTTTTACATACTTCTTTTTAGGCTTCAGTGGAACTGAAATTCACAGGCACTTCAGGATTTCTTGGACTCTCAGAAGTTTCTCTGAACTAAGCCATGATTTTCACATGTGACAAACACAGATGACAGCGTGTGTGGAGTGCCACAGGGCAGTGGCTGAAAACTCTGGTGCTTCGGGGATGTTGGTGCTTTGCAAAACAACACAACTGGAAGGAAATTACACCCCAAGCTGCTTCTGCGTGGGGGGATGTCAGTCACTGCAGCACAGGGAGCTTGGCAAGTGGATTTCCAAATCCTGCAGGTGTTGCAGGGACTTATTTCAGTGTTCTGTGCAAGGGGAAGATGCTCAGTCATCAGCTCAGCACGAGGACGTTGGAATATTTCTGAGATTTAAAGTGTAGAATTTAAAATACAGATTTAAGGAATTTCTTACCCTTGAATCGTGGTGAAATATGCAAGCATATGAAACATAGATATGAAATCTATTAAATAAATATATGAAATATTCTAGTTAAAAACTCCAACTTTGACCCCTTTCAAACAATCCAGAAAACCTCCTGTGTGTGAGACACCACAGAAAATGGCAACGTAACACAGGCAAGCAGAGGGAGGAAAATCCTCCTGTCAGAGCCATCACATCTCCTTCCCTTACCAGGCTCAGCATTTGTTCCAAAAGCCTTTTCCAATCTCTGCTACTTTGATATATTTAAAAGTGCTCCTCTAAAAAATACATACACTTCTTTTTTTGACAAATAAAAAGAAGGAACCACAGCTGTACCAAGGAGCTGGGCTCAGCTGCCAGCTCAGGACAGTGCCACACGATGGGACCTGCACAGCAGCACCACTGCAAAGCCTTTCCACGGCACCATTGTTATGGATAAGAATCCATTTTAGCAATTCTGCTTAAAGGACCCACAGTCCTGCCTGTCTTTTGTTTCAACCACTGCTGACAGGGAGCAGGCTGCAGGCAGCTCAGGGCATCCCTCTTCGTGTTTGGGGTTCTTTATTGCAGAGTTTGAGCTGCTCCCTCTGGATAGAACCGTCTCTTCCTTCCAGCACGTGTGGCAGGGCCTCTCGGTGTTGTCCTGGTTTTTGCTAACCTTCTGATAATTTATATTTTTGGAGCCAGATATTCTCACGGAGTTTATGTAGATAGTAGACAATGTTTACTTAACTGTCCTGTTGTTCACATTCCTGTACTGTGAGGGAATTTTTGATGAGCATCCTTTTTCTCCAGTGGGATTGAGGAGGAAGTGACATGTCCTCCAATCCCTTGTGGAATTGAGGAACCTATAAATACAAGAAATAAAAATAAACTTCTTTTCTTTTCCTCTTTTTGCTCAACCTGGCAAGTCGGTGTCTTCCACCTTCCCTTTGTCCTTCCATATTTATAAATATAAATATATATTAAATACCTTCTATATTTTTAGTAGAGTAACTCACCCTTCTTTGCCAATAAAACCCTGGATCACAGCATCCCTCCTGCCCCTCCTGGCACCCCTCCAGCTGCCTGCTGGAGACAACTTGGTGTATTTTAGGAAATAGAAAATGGAAGCAAACCTCTTTTACAAATTATTGTTTTAATATCAGCCTTGCAGTTAAAATTGAAGAGCTGTGCAATTATGCTGTATAATTAAAAAACCCGGCACGATAAAGCTTTTCCATGGCAAGATTGGAAAAAAAACAAACCAAAATGTCCTTTGGGAAAGAGACATTGTGTGATGAACAATGGAATTCCTTGACTTCAAGGAGAAGGAGCAGCTTTGAGCTCCTGTTTTCCCAGCAAGAAAATCTGATGGGCTTGCAGAGGAATTGGTGCACGGGTTCCCCATGGGGTACCCAGAGCATCCAGGGGCTGATTCCTGCCCAGAGAATGACAACCACAGCTCCCAGGATCCACAGTTTGATAGTGAGGATAATTTATTTTATACAAAACTCAACGTTTTGTTGCATGAGCCTGAATGCTGTCAGTGTTTTGAAATGGAATGAGGGCTTTCCCCTCATGGGGTAAGGAGCAGTAGGAACCCCAACACGCCAAAACTCTGTTTTGACAGGTGCTGAACTACACCAGGATTTCACCAGGCATTTCATTTCCCCTTTACTGTGTCCCTAGCAGGTGGCAGAGGAATGTTCCCCACGTCTGTCAAACACAACTGCACTTCATCATCTGCTGTTAAACACAAAGCAAACTCATTAAGAGTTACACACCTCCCTTATTTTAGCATCTGGACACGTGACAAACAAAGCTCAGCCCACTAATTCTAATTTTCTGAGCATCATTCCCATCAAGTTTCTCCTCAGACTTGTAGCCCATGCAAGATAACACTGATGCCATTTTAAAATACACACTTGTGACTTGTATTTAAATATTGTAACTTTGGGTTTCGACCTGTTAATGTAATAAAATAAACCAGAGAAGTCTCATTTTACGTATTTTAGTGTTTGCATTTACAGCCCTGCAGAAAGACATGAACTGGAGGGACAAGGAGTAGAGAACAGCAGACAGAAGAATCTCTTCAGAACAATGACAATTATGGGTTAAAAAGGTGTTTTTCTCCACAAACCTTGAAGCACGTCCCCCACCCAAGCAGGACGAGCTGGGCTGAGCACAAACAGGGTGAACAAACAGCTGAAACACAGAACAGGAGACAATTCAGCAGCACAGCAAGTGCAACACAGAATTTTTAAAGATGAGGCTGCTTTGAACAGAAATGAAACGTGAGAGCCTGTGGTTCCAAACAGCTTTGAAGGATCCATGTGGCCAACGCCTTTTCGAGTCAGAATGCCAAAGTCTCACTTTGGCAACCTCAGTTAGAGACCAAGAGCCCTTCACCTCATCACAGCCACTGCCGAGGGCTTTGGTTCAGCCCCTGCACAGAGGCAATGGCAGCAGAGCTGCACTAGCTCAGCTTTTAGGCTGGGCTTTTCTCCCCCTTCTCTGACCCAGTTCTTAGGTCTGGTTACAGCATCACAGAAAAAAGGAAAAAAAACCAGCTTTGTTTTAACTGGTGGCTGGGACAGGTTGAAAACTCTCAAACCACAGTTCCAGCTGCACTTTTCCTCAGGTCCTGCACTGGTTTTCAGGCCCCAAACCCAACCATGGCCTTCAGACAACTGCATTTGCGTTGAAACTCTAAAATCTGTAGGGTATCCTCGTGCCTGTGACCAAGCCTCAGTAGCACAGCGCTCGATGCATTAAGAAGCTTCACTAATGGTGTGGAAAAATATTCTAAACTCTGCTGTATGTTCAGCTGTTCGCAGAGTTCTCGTGTTTGGTCTCCCAGGAGGCAGATACTCATTTAATAACACAGAACAGAATCAGTCAAAGAGTGCATCTGGCAGGAGCAGGCAGCTCCAGCCACTGAGGACATCATCCAAAGGACACTGGGAGTGCCTCCTTGGAGCAGCAATTCCCATCCCTGCCACATCCATCAGGTCCCACGTCATCTGTGCCCTGCACAGACACATCCCACTGCCAAGGGGGAGAGCCAGCCTGCAGGAAAAACACACAGAGTTTCTGTGAAACTTCCAGAAACTGGGAATTTTATTGAGCAGGTGTGGAAATCCAGGTCTGGAGAGGCTGTTTGGTGACAGCCATCATCTTCTGAACTGTGGGAGCTGAAGGAGAATGAGCACCAGTCTTCCCCCTGCAATGGGAACAGGGCCCAGGAAGGGCTTCAGGCTGAAGGAGGGGGAATTTAGGACAGATATTGGGAAGGAATCCCTCCCTGTGAGGGTGATGAGGCACAGGGTGCCCAGAGCAGCTGTGGCTGCCCCATCCCTGGCAGTGTCCAAGGCCAGGCTGGAGGAGCTTGGAGCACCCTAGGACAGTGGAAGGTGTCCCTGCCCACAGAACAAGATGATTTTTCAGGTCCTTCTGACCCAAACCATTCTCTGTTTCTGTTCCATGAGTGCAGCCTGCCAGCAGAGCACACAGTTTTATAGAAAATTAAATCTGCCTCTTTTACTCCCAAACTTTTCTACTAAAAATCAGCGCAGGGACACCCTGCCCTTTGCCCAGGGCTGCTCAGGGCTCAGCACCACTGCCACGAGATGCATTTGGTCACAAGATCTCTGTCAGGTGAAGAATCTGTGTGCTGGGCAGAAGGCAAACGAAAAAACATGCCCAGCAACGTGGGCATTGCATCCAGTGGACAAGTTAAAATCAGATTTCTAATATCTGGTAGCACACTAATAATTATATTGCTCATAACAGGCCCATTTAATACGGCTGGGCTGGTGCCATAATTGCACAGAAGTGTCTCTGGAGGACAGTTGCAAACACCCATTAAAATCATCCCCACAGAAGTGAGTGATGCTGGCAGCAGCACAAATCACCTCCTGCCAGTGCAGCTTCCAGCCCTGCTAGGGGAGCACACATCCTGCTGCTGACAATAAAGGAGCTGCTCAGGGCACTTAGGCTTTTCATTATTTGTTTCTCCCTAATTGCACTTATTTCCAGACAACACTCATGGCAGCCCATCAGCAGTTGTTCATTCACCAAAGCATCTCTTGATGCCGGGTCAGGCCTAAAAATAGACTCCTATGTGTTGTGGAGCTCAGTTTGGAGATGATTTCTTGTCTAGAGCACGAGTGATTACGTGGATGAATTTATCTTACAGCTCTCCAGCTTGCTTTTCCCTTCCCAGCCCACTAAAACCTCATCTGTAATCACACAGCAGAATGCAGCAGGCCGTTAGTTTGGAAAATAATCTGTTCATACTGTTGAGCTTCCAGCTTCCATGTGCTTCAGGATGTTAGAAATGTTCTATCCCAACCAAAACTTCTGCTCCTTTACATCCATCAGCACAGCTTGGATTCTGGCCCTAACGCTCCTGGAGGGGCAAAACTCAAGTTTTCAGCAAGGTGGAATCTCACAGTTGGAGCTAAAATGAAATTTAAGACATTAAAGCCCTTTTGGGAGCTGAGAAGAGGTTAAAGTGCCTACACAGCCACAGCCACAGCTAAACAGCCCACGAGGTCACTGTGCTGTGACTTACATTTAATTAAGAGGTGCTTCCACAGGGACAAAAAGGCTTCTGAGGTAAATGCACCATTAAAAAGGGCACAGAGCCAGGAACTGGCAGCAGTGGCGTGTCACCTAACAGCCTTACCCCAAACTTCAGCCTCTTCTCCTCCAAGCAGCTGATGCCTTAGGTCTTAATTTCTATATTTTTCAAATCCTGTACTGCCTAGTGTGTAACTCTGAAGTTCCTTGTAGCTCGTGAGCTGCTCTCTCAGGCCAGACAGACACAACAAAGCCTCTCTGAGCTGTTCAAGGACACTCGGGCTGGCCTAGGCCCAAAGGTGTAAACTGGGACCATGAGAGAGGTGGAGAAATTGAAGAGAGATAAAGTTTTAATTGGTGAATTTATGCTGATGTGCAAATGGACCAAACCTATAACAGTGTCAAGAACTCGTGACTCGGGGTCCATCCTGGGGTCCATTTTATGGAAGCAGCCTCTGGCTCTCCAGGTGTACCTTGAAGGCCTTCAAATAAATCCCTGCCTTTATTCCCTTACTCCTGTCCAGTCTCTGTTTCTGGGTGGCTGGGAAAAGGCATCACAGCTGCCAGGAGTCCCTCGTACACGCGGCACAGCCAGGAGGGCTCTGAAGGAGAGCTCAGGGAAGGAGTTTGCAGCAGCCAGGTCAGTGCAGCTGCCAGCCTCACACAGCACAGCACGCCCTGAACATATGCACCAGCTCTCACAGGGCAATTAAACACCCAGCCCAGGCCTGTAAAAAGGTGTTTAACATCTTCCAGAGAGCCCCTGCAGCAGGGATGGCTGCTCGGCAGGCGGAGTTCTGCGTCTCAGTCTCCGGGCCAAGGTTAGAACTCGTCCCTGGGATGAATAGTGCTGTGAAAATCCAGCAGCTGCTCAGCCACGGGCTGAAAAATTCCAGCCTGTTGCTTTTCCTGTGCCTGGTTTGTGCCATCCTCCACCTCTTTTTGTGTGCTTCCTAAAACAGCTCTGCTGTGACCAAGCGTTTGCCACTGGAAGTGGTGCCCATGGATCAGCACCACCTTTGGGGGTTGTTGTGAAATTGTCTTCTCACTCAAGCGCTGTATTCCAGTTTCAGAGGGTAATGAAAATAAGGAAGAATCCTAAAAAAACCCTAAAAAACAATATATGTGCTCTGGGCTCCAGCACTAGTAACACATCTGGCACAACACCCCAGTATCAGATTTTAAAATCTGACTGAGTTTAGGGCTAAATTCAGTTTGAGGCTTTGCTGCTGGTATCGAGTCAGAGCCCACCAGCACTCCCTCACTTCTCCCCAAGTGGGAGAACGTGTACAAGAGATTATACAGATAATTCACACCGAAATCAGGGTAGCACTTGCTTCATAAAACCTGCAGCGAGCTCTCTGGAGAGCAAAGTCTGCTTTTATCTGGGCAAACAGCACTTGCTGCAACATAAACATCTTCTCGGGTAGCCCCTAATCTGACAGGAGATTACAGGAGCTGCTGATTTGCTTTGCTTTGTTTTTCCCTCTCTGCAGTTCTTACCACGGAGTTACTCCACAAAACGCAGTTCATAAATGATTGATGGCCACGTTAAGCCTCGCAGAGCAAAACACCAAACTGAATTATGCTGCTGGTTTTAAAAGAGCAAAGAAAACTCCTACAAATATTCTGATCCCTCTGAATCATTTTAACGTCGGAAATTTATTCTCAGCAGCCTGAAAAGTCTCAGACACTGATGAAAGCCAGGGATTTTTAAATACCTACACATCTGTAACTGGCTTTGTGCTGCAGGATTTCCCCCGAGCCGTGTCTCGAGATGAAAGTTCTCGCTCGTGAGAAACAAGTACCCAAACAGACTCTGTGTTAGCAGGTCCTGGGGATGAGGAGCAGCAGGGAACACACAGAAATATAAATTAAATTAGAAGTACAAACTGAACAGCACCACGGACATGCACCACAATGTACATCCAGCCTGGGATTCACAGAGCTGGGGCAGCTTCAGGGAAGGGGTGTGAGAAAGGGGCAGCTCCTGTCAGTGCTGCCACAGTGAGGGAGGGGATTCATTCCAGCTTTTTCAAGTCATTTATTCACTGTAGGAAATAACCCAAACACTGCAGTGGGGGTGAAAACACGAGTGGTGCCAAAGCTTTTGTTAGCAGGTACAAAGAACGTTTATCATAAAAAAAGGTTGGGCTGTGCTTCCACACAACCAAAAGCCTTGAGGTTAACAAAACAAGCCGAGCTGACAGTTTTAAGTCAAGACTAAGTTCACCTGTGACTAAAACTAGGCTGGAATTCCACCCCTGGAGCTGTGTGTGAACAGAATGAAATCAGCAGCCAGCAGTTCATCCCCCAGCAGGTTAAATGCTGGCTCTCAAAGGGAAGACAGGGAATCTTTGTGGCTAAAGGAGAGGTTGCAGAGGGTGTGGAGGTGGCTCTGGTGAGAAGGGCAAAAAGGAGACTCTGGGGAAGATTTGCTGACAGAACAACACCCAGAGTTATGGAATTGGAGAGAGGCAACCCTGGTGGTGAAGGAAGAGGGCAAACAGGGATCTTGATTTGTTCTAGAGGATTTAAGAGGCAGAGGAGGCACAGAGGGAGGTAGAACACGGAGTGAGCAGCCCTACAGAGGTGGTTCCTGCAGAGTGACAGCCCCTGAGGGCAGCACAGCTCCCCTGTGCTCCCAGCTGTCAAATCTCACCTTGTCCTGAGGCCTCACCCCATCTGGAGCTGCTCCCTTTATTGAAATTGAGTCAGAAATAGAGAGATTAAAGCTCTGGTGGGGGATGGATGGGTGACATTTCCTGGGGCTGCCAGGGGGGCTCGACAGAAAGCACCACAAGAGGAGCCCAGGAACACAGAGCCTCCCAATTAACGGAGCACGAGGGTAATTGCAAGAACAAAGCCATGCAGGGGCCTGGGCCGTGCCTTTCCCCTGTTTTTAGCAAGCCAAATGAAAGCTGCCTCAGAAGAAATAAGGGCATAACCGTCGAGCGATTTTGGAAAGAAGACTTGGTAGAAATGAATAGAACTTCGAAAGATAAAATAAAATTTTTTGAAAGGCCCTCATTAATGTGGCAGAGAGAAGAAAGAGCTGGGTCAGTGGGAGTGCTGAGAGCTGCGTGGAAGCAAAGGGAAAATAAAGGCACAGAGCTAATAAAGGCAACTGATCAAAAATGGAAACTCCCCTTGTTTGTGGCTTCTCCCCACCTAGCTGCTGTGTCTGGGAAGACACAATAAAGAGGCTCTCACACCTACCAGGTTCAGCAGAAAGGAGGGAATAATCTTTATTATTGACATATCTCACATTTTTATACACGTCCCAACTCCACAAGGGATTGGAGGACATGCCACTTCCTTCTCAATCCCACTGGGGAAGAAAGGTGCTCATCAAAGTTCTCTTATCACAAAAGGAATGAAAAACAGAAAATACCATTAAGTAAACATTGGCTATTATTGACATGAAACTGTGAGAAAGAATCTGACTCCAAGGTTAAACCAGAAGGCTTTAGCAAAAACCAGGGCAGCAGCTGCAATCTTCAGGGCAGCATCATCACAGCTCTGGAACCAGCACAAACTCCAGGCTTGGTCCTTCAGAGGAAGAGCCAAATCCAGCCCCGCAGGGCTCACAGCTCCCCCTCACAGCCCTGTGCTGCTCCTGAAGGATGCTGTGCTCCAGTACTGCAGTGACACCTCTCCATGGAGGATTTCCTGCTCCTGCCACTGGTCACACGGGCAGCACCACTGGCTCTTTACTGGAGACACATCCACACACATCTTTGAAATTATTCATGAAATCCCCCTTTCTTTTACGTTTTTTTTTGGGCCAAATTCAAGTGAAAGCATCCCAGGTTTACAACTCAAGATGTCAGAAATACACGTGGTTCTTAATCCCATCACTCCTCACCCACAACCATCCTTTAAAACTCCAAATAAAACCCCTTACAGCCAGAATAAAATCTGTATGTTCAATTAAAATGTTACTTTTCTGCTTTGAAACTTTTTTTTTTTTAGTGTATATATTTATCTTAAGGTTTATTTTTATGTTAATGGTTTCTACTTTTTGTTTGAGGGGGTTTGGGTGGTGCCAGTGTGGGATAAAAGGTTGTGCTGAGGTAGCTAAAAACACCTGGGCTTGTGGTGTGGGCTCTTATTGTCCAGGCAGGAAAACAGGTGCTCTAAAGCACTTTTAGTTGTATCAGATAAAAGCCAGGGTGTGTTTCCTGAGGTGAAATTCAGGACGTTTTTCTTGTTGGTGATTTTCATCTCTTTCAGTGCAGCTGAGGAAAAAGTTCTTTACTTGGTATAAATAAAGAGAGAGCATAACCACCAAGGAGAAAAAATAAATAATTCTCATAATTCTCTCACTTGTAGAGTTACTGGAGGTAAAATTTAATATAGAAAACCAGGAAGGAGTGCTGGAGGAAGTGAAAGTTCAGCAAAATGAGATTTCATCAGGCTAAAGTGGGTTAGTCTCTTGTCTGGGAGATAATCAGGTTGGGTGCAGCTGTGAGAGCCGAGGCTGGAGAGTGCAGCGTGGCTGAGCCTGCCTGAGACGTGGGGCAGGTGCTAAAATGGGCAAACACCAGGGCACGAGTGCTGGGAAAATGTGTTCCAAGGGTTTTTTGAGACAGCAGCTGCTCCAAACTTGATTCCAAACTTGATTCCAAACTTGATTTTTGCCATTCTGTGATCTTACCACGCTTGGTGAAGCCTGGCTTTAGCTTTCACTGGTGCTGAGCAGGAAAACCTGCAAGATAACGTGGTTTATTTTGTCTCTTTAAGCCACAAGGTCAGAGAATCTCTTTGTGAAGCAGCTTCTGGCTCCTAAGCCATAAAATCAGACAGATGGGCCTGGAACTGAGATCAAAGGTTTTGCCCTGACAGGAACTCTCCCTGCTCCCTACCTAGGCCAGAATTGAGGCTTATTTAGCCCAAGTTGAAAGCCTTTTTCTGTTCTGATTTTCAAACCTGCATTAAAATAACGTGTGGCAGTCAGAACCTTAATAACTCCATAGGCCCCAGGTGTCTGTGCTCATCGAGGGCAGAATAACAGAGCTCTGAGCACTGCCAGCAATTTCTCTGTGGGGAAAGAGGCATCCCAAAAATGGCCTTTGCAATGAATTAACGTGTGCTGGCCAGGCCACGCATCAAGCTGCAAAATCAATCCAGCCCATGAAACAAAAAGCCTGGGCCATCATGGAGTTTTAGCCAGCAAGGAAATGAAAGTTTCATCTTAAGAGTGCTCATAATTTGGCTAATAGGGATGAACCTGCAAAATGCTGCCTGCATTTATTGGGCAGGAACTGCTCTAAGGGGAAGGTGCATTTTCAGCTGTAAGGACTTGAAAGGCTCATTAAAATAAGGGGTTTGAAGAGATAAAGCTTTTGTGTAACCAGGAGGTGGCTTTTTGCCAATAAATGAGTTCTCTGCTGATTTCTTCCCCCTCCTTTTGGAGGGGTAACACCCTGCAGGTCCTTCATGAGATGGTGAGAGAGGAGTGAGCGTCCAAGAGGTGGGTTTGGTCTCCAGAACCTTCCCTGCTGAGTGAGATGAGAGAAATCCTGAGGAAAGGCAGGGGTTGGTGTCTGCACAGGTGAGAAGCAGGGCAGGAGGTGCTTTAGGGCAGCTGGTTTTGCCTCCTTCCACCAGCAGTGAGCTCCTGTGAGCCAGCAGAATGCACAGGGCCTGCTGGAATCGGCTTAAATATACCCAGGAACACTTCCAGTCTCCTCAGAGATTTCATCCTGCTGCTCCCACAGAGATGAAGGAAGCACAAAGGGAAGTCCTGGTGCTAATGGGACACCATCTCCATCTCCATCTCCATCTCCATCTNCTGGGGCTCACTGAGAAGGGTATGAAGTAGTTAATTATTCCTTAGTTAGTTAATTAGTCTGCTCAGAGAAGCCAGGCAGAGTGCTGGCTCCTCAGGAAGGCGGGGGCTGAGGAGCTCAGTGGCTGTTGCAGGTAATAAAATAACTGTATTTTCAACCAGGAAACGCTGATTAAGTTGCACTGGGGGTCACAGTTGGATAAGTGCTGTGCTATTGATAGAAAAATTGAACCAGGTGTAAACTGACTGCTCTGACCCCCAGAAATAAGCTGAAATTACCTGGCTTTCTGTCTGAAATGGATTAATTTGTAGTGGTGATTAGAATGTAGCAGGGCTTGTGGCAATTCAGAGCTGAAAGGGTTTTTGTTTGGCACGTTCCAGGATGGAATTTGGCTTTTTTTTTGGTTACTTAAAAACATTGTGCCTGTTGCTGTGGCCTTGGAGTGCTCCAGAGCAGGCAACGAGAGCGAGAGAGCTCCTCAAGTCAAAAATCAGGAATTTATGGAGGAGCTGCTCTTCCCTCTCAATTCACCCTCCCCTGTAAGGGCTGAGCTGAGTGTTCTGTGTGAGCCCAGGAAACGCTGAGCTGTTCTCAGACTCCCCAGGCTCTCTGCACTGTTCTTACAAGTTACAAACGGGGAAACTTCCAAAGGCATTCCTGGCTGTGTGATAAGCTCGTGCCCTTGCTTTTCAGTTTCAAGCTGGAACACAGATTAGCCAGAGCCTTTAATGGAGTTTTAATGAAGTCCTGAGCCTTTGGAGAACTTGAGAGACAGGCTGCGTGTAATTTTTGGCTCCCTTTGTGGCTGAAAATATAACAAATATCTAAAGGTCTTTACAGGCTGGAATTAAGGTTTAAGAGAGGAGGATACAGATGTTGGCCCCAAGGCAAACACTTGGTACCTCAGAATCATCCTTCCCATGGGAATATTTAATTTTTGGGAGGCACACAGCTGTGGAGGCTCCTTCTGGGAAGGGACACCTGTACAGGGCACTTTCAGAAGGCTCCAAACAAGACTCCAGAGGAATCCCTGAATTATTTTTTTTTTCCTTGACCTTTCAAATGCCCCATAAAAGTCACAATTCGGGCACTCAATTTTAAAAACCAGATTTTGACTGAAGTCCTCTAAGCAGCAGTAAAGCATGACCTGTCCATACTGCAGGGCAGCAGCTGGGGCTGAAACGGCCGGGCTGAGACGGATGCTGCCCACAAGTGCAGCGTTTATTGACACGTTTTAATTGCCTTTTGAAGGGCAGGATTAGAGGTGCAGACCAACCTTTTCCCCTTCAGGGCAGCTGATGAGTAAAAGCACACGAATGTGGAGGCTCCACAGCGAAAGCAGCCGTGGTTTGAGTAAAGGCAGAGCAGACTTTGCTCATCTGAGTAGGAACTGAGTCCTGGGCTGCATTTATAGTGCTGGGAGCAACACAGCCCCCATGGTGGATAATAACGCTGCTGGAGAGCTCCAGAGAGGCTCATTGACTCGATAGGAAGGGGAATGGGCTTGCCAGGAATGAGAATTAAGAGGCTGATACTGTTCGAGTCACAAAGTGCTCTTCAGGTGGGAAAACCCCAGTCAGCTGAAGTTATGGGAAAGGGGGGTAAAAAAGACATTTAAAGTGATTGTGGGAAAGATGGGTTGGCTTTTATTTCTCCTTTGACTTAGATTAAGGGGAAATGTGTTTGTTTGTAGATGCTTGGAAGAGGCTTTACTGACCCTTTGGAGAGCTGGGGGCTTGTTCTCCTGGAAAAATCCTGACCATGGCCAGTTTTCCTGAAGAGCAGCCCAGGTGTGTACCTCCAGTGGGAAATGTGGGCTGTTTCCAAGAGTTCTGAATTCCGTAGTCAGCTGGGAAGGAGGAATTTTGCCTGATAAATCCGTATTTTATGAGCACAATTTGGGTTTGTACTTGTTTATCAGTTGGGTGTCTGATTTCCTCTGCACTGCTTTGATAATATTGAAGAGTTTGAGCCTCGCCTTCATTTGGTGACACAGAATTTGGTGTCTTCACAGGCTCTGATAATTTTCAGGGCTTTTGATGGAGGTGCCTCGACTGTGTCAGGCAGGTTATGGCAGATGGGAGGAACATAATTCACAGAAATTCCGTGTTTGATGTGAACTACAGCATAAAATGCACTGAGTGTCCTCTTGCTGCAGGAGGGAATCACTGCCTGAACAAACTCATCTGTTTTTTCCTGAGAAGAGGAGAAATTTGGAGAGTTGGACTGGCAGTGAAAGCACCTCCTTGGGGAGGAATGATCCCTTGTAGAATAAAAGGCAGAGAGGGAAGATGGATACATCAGCTTCTCCTCAATTGGAGGAGTTTGCTGTTTGTTATTTGATGGGGACATCAAAAAATGAACCAGCCTGATATTCCCCACGCTGCCGTTGAGACCCTGTGAATTTATCACCACTCGTCACCTAAAATGGTGAATTAAGTGCAGAGGGTGAGAGGTGCTTTGTTCCAAGTGCTCCCAAGCTCCATTTAAATCGGGGATCTAAGGGTGGCTGTTTCCAAATGCCGATTTTCCCTGTGCAGTGCGAGAGACAAACTCCTTCAGGGAGCGATTTGCATCAGTCCTGACTTCGCCCCAGCCCCGCTGCACTTTGCAGCAATTGAATTCCATCGCTGACATTAGCCCTGGATGCTCCCAGAGGTGCCAGGGCCATCACATTCCTGCAGCACGCGGGGATCCTGGGCAGGATCCTGCTGGGAAAGGAGCACTCCTCTGCCCTGCACTGTGTGTGAGAGGGGAAAGCACTGGCTGAAGCACAGAGCAGGTTTTCCACCCTGGAAAAATTGCAGCTCTCCGTGTTTGTGAAATCCATTGATCCAGCAGCCCCTGAGCTGTGCCCTGTCTCAGCTGGAAGCTGCTGGAGCAATCCAGGGAGTTAGTGGGAGTGCAGGCAGAGGCAGGAATTGCTGTCTGATCCAAAGGTTTGTGTGGATGTGTGGGGATGACTGAACACTTTGATCAGGGCCGCCTGCCCACCTGTGTTTAAGCCTTGTGTGTATTTCACCTGGAACACCCAAATTTTTCATTATCAGCGTGGATTTGCCACTGAGGAGAAGCAATTTTTTATCTGTGGGAGCTGACTGCTGGAGGGGCTGGAAGAAGAAACAGGGAATGTGCCTTGCAGCAACTCGGAGGGGTTTTTGGGGGGATATTTGTGTTTTCATGTGCTTTCATATTGCCAAAAGACAACAAATTATGGATCTTGGGCTCTTCATCGTGTTTGGCTATCTACAGGAGCCATGTAAAGCAGAGAGGTTTCTGGGCTGAATTATCTACTTTTGGCCCTTAAAAATAAAATCTAGGAAGGGAGTTGTAGCACGAGCTGTCAGTGGTGCTGAGATCACAGAGGGCAGGAGCTAACAGGATTGCAGAGTGTGCTCCTGCAGCTTTTACTCAGAGCTGCTCGCCAGCTGTGCCACCCCGGCTGGGCCACCCCACCAGGAATGCTGCAGGAATTCCTGCCCTGGAACACGCTGGGACACGGGGCAGTGCTCTGAGGGCAGCAAGCAGAGCATCCTCGGGAGAAGGTGGGGATGGGGAAGGTCTGCCAGGCACTGCTGGGAACTCTGAGCTGGCTGCTGAGGGGGATAAAACGTCCCAGGTAGTGCCTGGGATAATTTTATTTATATGCAGGAATAGTTTTGTTTGTATTTTTGAGGGAACACGTGGGATGAGATGGGGCTGCTCCCACTGCTGTGAATTTGGGTGTAAATCGAATCCTGGAGGTGCTGGTGCCTCACAGGTGAAGCAGCTCAGCTGGTGCATCCTGGACATCCCCAGCAGCCGGGCTGGCAGCCTCCTGGAGCTCCGTTCCCAGGATTTACAGGGTGGTGGGAATGGGAAGCTGATGGGAGACCCAGTGCTGCCGTGGCTGTCCCCAAAATAGGCTCTGATGTCAGGCTGGCACAGCCCCCCAGGGCTGAAATGGAATATCTGCTCTAGCTGGGACAAATCACTTCAAAAGTGAGCAGCAGTCCAGCACTGCCGTCCTCCTGTGCTTTAACTGGGTTGTACAAACAGCCCATAATTTGCAGTGTCTGTTTTCCTACGTGGTTTCGTTGTCTTTCAGCTCCTTTTTTTTGTCTCCTTTCATGAAACCGTAATGTGCTGTGATAGTTCACATCCCTTCTTGTGACCTCAGCTCATGACAGATAAATTCCTACAAGGATTTGCACGAGATGAAACCAGGCAGAAATTACATTTCTCTTTGTTAACATGGCCCTTCCTTAATTGAAATTAATTTGTGGTTAAGGCTACAAGAGAATTACAATTTTCTGGAAGTAACATGAAGGGATAGACAGCTTTGTATGAACAGAGCCTGCAAAAATTGTGTGTCAATGTCACAGAAGGGTTGGAGAACTTTTCTGTGGACTGTGTGTGGCTTCAGATTTGCGCAGTGATTTTCACATGGCCTCTGCTGGAGAATCTCGACATCAAAAGGGAGTAAAAAAGGTGAAGATTTCACTGGTTTTGCAGGAATGCCCATTTTCTGCTGTGCTGGACCACTCAAAGCTTCTATCTGCTGCCTTGAACATATTACTTTTAGGTCTGAAAGAATTAATTGATGGATAATTACCGAGGTAGGGAGTGGTCTTGCAGAAAACAGCCAGCACTGAAGCAGCTTCTCCCAGAACATTCCCGAGAACAAACGCTGTCAGTCAGCTCCTTGTCAGCTCGGTCAAGCGGCCACGAGGAGTTTCCAGACGTGAACAAAACCCTGCAGACGCTGCACCTTCATTCTCACCCCCACAAACCTGCCTCTCCTTCTGCTCAGCGTTTCACGGGGCAGTGAGCAGGGCAGCACATCCTGCAGGGGAGGCAGGGCCGTCCCAGCCTTTCCTTTCTGCTCGGCTGCAGCTCCTATGAACAGAGGGAACAAGGGCTCCTGGCTCCCTCGTTAGCATTCGGGTTTTTCACCAGAGCTGCCTGACGTGCTGCTCGGACCTTGAGGGGTTTGTTCCCTGCTGGCTGTGATGTGTGGGTGTGTGTCTGGGAGAACACAATAAAGACGCTCTCACACTTGCCAGGTTCAGCAGAAAGGAGGGGAAAGACTTTTTATTTACAGATTTCACATTCTTATACAATTCCCAACTCCACAAGGGATTGGAGAGCATGTCGCTTCCTTCTCAATCCCACTGGAGAAGAAAGGTGCTCATCAAAGTTCTCTTATCACAGAAGGAATGAAAACCAGAAAATACCGTTAAGTAAACATTGGCTATTATTGACATGAAACTGTGAGAAAGAATCTGGCTCCAAGGTTAAACCAGAAGGCTTTAGCAAAAACCAGGGCAACATCGGTGTAAGCACAGGATGTGCCGAAAATTCACAGAGTTACCCCAGGGAAAAGTCAGCCCCAGGTCTGTGGGTGCCCCTGCCTTGCACAGCAGGGGAGGCCCCTCCTCATGGCATTTGGGCTGGGATGAATCAACTCTCGGCGTGTTTGGGGTGGGATGGAGGAGCCCTCCCCAGCCTTTCAGCTTTAGGGGTGATGGAGAGCCCTGTCAGAGCTGGGAACAGGGGTGGCAAAGCTCTGCTGTGCAGCCTGGGAGACCAGAGAACACAGATCAGCTGGAGCTGCTCCCGTGGTTTGCCTTTTCCTGGGGAAGGGAAGGACTGTTCAGTGCTGGCAGCAGCGCAGGAGCAGGGAAATGGATTAACCTGAGCACTGAACTGTGCTGATCCTCATGCAAGGACTGTAAAACCTCCAGAGGTGATTGGTAATGTGTGTGTTTACGGCCAGCTGAGGAACCCAGAGTGATGCTGCACCCCTGGGTCTGTGGGGAAAGCACGGATGACATTCCGAGGTTTGAGGGGAGTCTCAGGACTGGCCTGCTAGGTGAGAATAATTTGGTCTCGTGTTTCTGCTGTTGGTCAAAGGTACTTTGAAAAACCTGTAACATAATGTGTTAGGTGAGGGCTGGCAGGAGGTGTCCAGGTGTAAGGTTTGGTTTAGGAGCCGAGGGCCTGGTGAAAGGGCAAATCCCTTCTTTCCCCTCCTCTAACGATGCACAAACTCCCCCCACAGTGATCTCTGTGCCTGTCTACCCTATAAATCACTGCATTATACAGCTATTTATGGGAATGACATGCGACTTGTGTGCTCCAAACTTCCTCCTTGGGCTGGGAAACACTCAAACCTCCCTGCTCTGAGGCAGGAAAGGATCCATTCACAGCCTCAAGTGCCCCTGACAAGTGCTCAGTGCTTTTATATCAGCTTATGGACAACATTCTGTGCAATTCAGCTGCTGGAAGGACTCTGAGCTCTCTTAGAACTGCATTTTTCTTGAGCTGGCAAAGCAATAACATCTTTAAAGGGAATAGCTGCCCATAAACAAGCAGAGAGCATCAAAAGAGGTTGCTGTAGGAGAAAAACTCTGCTGCTCTCCCCCAGGATGAGCCCCTGGCAACGTGAAAAAGCTTTCCCACCCCTGTGGCCTCGTTGCTCGCTGTCCAGCTGCTGCACTTAAGAAATTAATGAAAACACAGCTCGTTCCCTCGCTGGGCCTTTTTGTCCGCCCTCGGAAGTGAAACAGCTGGGAGGAAGCTGTTCCCTGGCATTTCCATGGAAACCCTCGGCTCTCCAGCAGCTTCTCCAAAGGGCACAAGCTGTGGATGCCTCTGAGTAATTACGTTCTCATGTTCCTGAGCATCCTCCTTGGGCACCAGCAGATCCCAGCACTGGTTGCCGAGGTGACGGCGTTTGCCACGCCGTGGGCAGCCACGGGCAGCTTTGCAAGGCAGAGCAGAGATTTGTGCACCTCTCGGAGCAGCTGCTGAAATCCTGGGGCCACGGGCTCCTCTCTGAGCTGTTTCCTGCTCAGTGCCTGCAGGACTCTGTGATGTGTTGAGCAGTTCTCTTTCTGAGTGGTGACTCCATCTAAGGGGTTACTTTATGTCCTGAGAAATGAGACACGTGATGGGAAATTTATTGTGGGTGCATTTAATGGTTTCTCTGCTGCCTTAAAAGGGCTAAGCCCTTGTTTGAGTACCCAAAACCTTATTTTGTCATTACACGTCAAAAATATTGACAGATAGCTGTTTTCCCTTAATATGCACCAAATCTCTTCTCTTCTGGTTCAATAAACTGCTTTTAGCCTGTTGGTTTTCCTCTGCTGGAGCTGTTTTGAGTTGTGTGGCTTTATAGGGCACCATAACAACAAAAAGCACCAGCAAAGACTTTTGCTGTTCACAGGAGGTCTGATACAAACTCCTCTGTGTTTGTGGGCTTTATATATAAAGTGCAACATCCAGTAAAATAAAAATAAATGGATGCTTGCTCTGAGTGCACTGAAGTGGAGGGGGAGAAGGGAAAAGGACATTTCTTTCCACTGCAACTGCAGCAATAATTTAGGGAGGCAGAGAGCATTGCTCAAGGTTTTCTGAGCTGGCGTCTTCATTTTAATGACTGAGGGCAGTCTGGTGTTTCTTTTCCCATTTTTTCAGCGTGTCTGAGGGTGATGCCACTTCCTCACTGGAACAGCAGTGCCGGGTTCTCTGGGAAAGGAAGAGTGGGAGAGAGGGAGGGTGCAAAATCATAAACCCCAGGTGGTCTTCAGGGCTTTGCCAACAACACAGAGATGGAGCTGGATGTTTTATTTGTGGGTATCCCCCCACAAATATTATTTTATTTGTGGGTATGACCTCCCCTAAGAGAGCACTGAGCATTTTGAGCTAGGACGGAGCAGAGCAGAAGCTGCAGTGAGAGGGAAGGAGGCAGCACGTCCTGTCACCTCCTGAAAAACTCTGGGACTTGTCCACACGGCCCCAGGAGCTCTGGAGTGATTCCTGTGCCTCTCGTGTGCTGGAAGAGCCCGAGGGCACCGTGGGCACTCTGATCAGTGTTTCCTGCCTGCCGCAGAGCACCAGAGGGTCCCGGCTGTACTCCTGTGGCAGGGCTCGGTGACACTGCCCAGGCAGGGCTGGTGCTGAGCAGCCTCCCGGCGTGAGGGGAGCCTGGAGCACTCAGGAGGGGTTCTAAGGTGTCGCAGGGCTCCCAAGGGTCTAAGTCTAAGACTAAGACTAGGGTGCTAAGTCTAGGGTGGAATAACTTTCCTGTTGATGCTAAGGAGAAATGTAGAAACCACGTCACTCCAAGGAAAGTGACGTGCTAGCTTGTTGTCCTATTTTCGCTAAAGCCTTCTGTTTTAACCTTGGAGTCAGAGAATTTTCACACAGTTTCATGTGAACAACAGCCAATGTTTATTTCGCCGTCTTTTCTGTTTTTCATTCCTTTTGTGGTAAGAGAAAGTTTGATGAGCATCCTTTTTCTCCAGTGGGATTGAGGAGGAAGTGACATGTCCTCCAATCCCTTGTGGAGTTGAGAAACCTATAAAGTACGAGAAATGTAAATAAAGTTTCCTCTTTTTCCTCTTTCTGCTGAACCTAGCAGGTGTCAGAGCCTCCTTTCTTGTGTCCTCTACCGACACACTAGCTCGTCACACATCATTATTTCTGCTTTTTAAAAGAACTGAACAACCTGGTCTAGATGTTTCTGGTGGAGTGGTGTAGAGTTACACTGCTGGGGCTTTGGAATAGGAGTTGCCAGAGGCTGGGAATGCTTTGGAGGAGCAGTTATGGAAAAGCTGTGTGTGTTCTAACAGACTGAGTTCAGTTTTTAAAAACAGGGACAAAATTACTTAAGAAATGTGAGTTTCTTAATCATTAATTACTTAAGAAATGCAGGCTGCTGAAACTCAGTGCATGAGCTTTAAAAAAGACCAAGGTTTAAATTAAAGCTTAATTTGCAGTTTAGCAACCAGTCCCATTGAATTCCTTACTGCCTTCCTGGACAGGGACCTGTGGGGCCCTTTCTAGAGATCAAGTGAAGAGGATGACAAAGTTAAACGTTCCTTGTAGCTCCGGCAGTGAGAGAGCCTCTGGACAAGCACTGAAGAGCTGGGAGCTGGGATTATTCAGCAGCTGAGTGCTCAGCCCAGACCCTCCCTAGCTCTAAATGCACCTTGCAGGAGTCCCACAGTTGGTGCTATCAGGGCTAATGAATAAAGGTGTCTGCTTAATTGAGAGCCGAAATAGTTCTGTGGCTTGGACTGGGGAAAGGCGTTCAATTTCTGTGAATCAGAGGCTCCCTCAGTGCCCAACAGCCTTTTTTTCTCCCCTGCATGAAGAAAGAATCTGTTTTCTGTGGGAGCAGAGAGGCAGCTTCTCTATCTTATGCACAGGCTGGGAATTGCTTCATCAAACTCCTCTGTGGTGAAATCTCCCTCCTGTTCCCCTGTGCTGAGGGCCAGGGGGAGGAATCTGGGTCGTGGCTGGGAATCTCCTGTTCCTAAATCTCAGTGGGGCCTCTTGCTCCTGTTCCCCTTCTGCAGGGGAAGAAGCCAGACTTTGTCAGGAGTACCCATATTTCTAAATTCTAAGGTTATTTCTGAATGCTCTTCCACCCCGAACCAATAACGGCTAAAACAACACAGGCTGAGGAGGATATTTGTGTTCAGTGTGGGTCTTTTTTTCAAAACCTCACTGGGAGGCACCTCTGCAAAGTGTGATTTTAAGATCCCTGCCTTTCTGATACTCATGGAGAGCCTGAGGAAGTTTTGAGGGGCTCCTGCTCCTCATCAGAGGGTACACAAGGTGTCATCCCTCACCTCGAAGCTCCCCACGAGCTGCTGTGAGACGCTGCTGTACCCAGACCCTTCCCAGCTGAAGGCAGCTGTCAGTGATGCCCTTTGCTGGCAGGGGGAAATCAGGCTCTGACTGAGTTTGCTCCTGCACAGCTCAACAAGACCCGTGCTAACCCAGCCCCCGTGCAGCAGATATTCCTCCTTTTCATGGGAAAATGACCATGGGAGGGGGCTGTAAAACCCGGGCCAGGGAAGGGCAGGTTTGTTAGGTTTTTACAAGCAGGGCTCTCACACGGAGGGAGGGCTTTCTCCTTCTGCCTTTTCCTGGCTCTAAGAAAGCTTAGCACTGGCAGGGCCCATTAATTTTTAATTTAGTCCTCTCTATGCTGCACTGCTATTGTGGTTTATGAGGATATTATGCTGGAACAGACGCCTGTAAAACAGGATTTTAAAGTTTGGGAAAGGCATGGTTGTCATACATAATATGCACGCTGTAGCAGAAATGAGTGGGTATTTATAGCACAGCTAATATTAATTATTTTTATTGTGATGTCAGCCCTGCAGGTCAACTGAAGAGTAAGATGCTGTGGAAGCCAGAAATCTCCAGACATTAAATTACATTAATATGAAATGTGGGGAAGTGGTTAATTTGTGCTGCTGGTTTTGTCTGAAATGTTCTCCTGTACAAAGCCATGTCAGCAGTGATGTATCACTGGGAGCAGGGATATAATTCAGCCCCGCTGCAGGGGAAGCCCCTGTGCTTCACGAAACCCCGAGCTGGGAGTGCAGCTCTGCCTAAAATAAAAAACTCCAGTGCAATAACACTTCCGGAATTTAGCAAATTGCTATTTTAATTGCTAACCACATCTCTCTGTTGCTGGTACTCTGCCGAGGTTATCAGTGATATGAAAATCTTCCTGTTGCCTCCTGACTTTCACGGAGCACAAATTCCTCTGAGGGATGTTTGCTTCCCCCTGCTTCATGGAACACCACCTGTGAGGGGGAGCTGCCAGCAAAACCCTCGCTGTGAATTTGTGAAGCTTTGGGAAGAAAGCTTGGGAGGATCAGGAGAGAAGCCCTGCAGTGCTTGCAGGAGCTGTTTTGTGCCCATCGTGTGCTGAATCCCTGCAGGATGCATGTGAAAAATGAGGTTCACTCTCCTGTGAGAATTTAAAAGTTTAATAAAAGGACAATAAGGGACNATCAGCTGGGGGCTTTTGGGGGTGTCTGTTAAGGCAAATGTGTGTAAGAGGGAGAAACTGCTTCCCCTGAAATCTCCTCCTGAGATGATCATTTCCTAAAAACGGGAATTCTGCCGTTCCCCTGCAATGGACCCCTCAGACGCTCTGCCCCGGGAGTTTCAGCAGAGCTGTGCCTCAGCTGATTGCTGGAAACAGGGACTCGAGTGATCCTTAAATAATCAGGGAATGAGTCAGCTTTGATCTGCTGAAGGGGAGAGTCAGGGGATGAATGTTTTCAAAGGATCCGTGCTCTGTGTGCCTCGAAACTCGCAAGGGGAAAGTCTCACAGCTTTGGAGCCGGGGACTTTTCCAGCCCCTTGTGCAGAACGTGCAAGGTGAGGAGCAGCTCCTGATGAATTGTGACAGCTCATCCAGAGATCCTCGGCTTGGATCAGCGTGAGGACAAGGCTGGGGTTGTTTTCTCTACCTCAGCGTGAGAAAACACTTGAATGTGGAAATAAGGAACACCAGAAACACTTCAGACCTGGCTTGTTTGTTTGTAGGCACGATGAGGGATCAAGAACTTGAGGCAAGGCTTGCTCTGTGCTGTGCATTGCCTGAAGAGCTCCAGGACCGGCTGACTTGCTCTTGCTCTTGGAAAGGTTGCTGCCGGAGAGGGTGACTGAGTTGAGAGGCTCATGCAGCCTGAAAATTGCGGCATCTTAAATCCCTGAAGCCTCCCTCCCTCCAAAAACACAGCAAGATAATGAAAACTTGATGAAGCGCGGGAGGAAGTTCCTCGTCAGCACACTGCAGTGGTGGGGAATCGGATTTTCACAGCTCACTAACCCCGTAAGTGTTTCATAAATCCAAGAGATCTGCTCCAAGGATAAGGTGGCCGTGGTATCTGAGCAGACAGACTCTACCTGCTGTCATCTTTCTCAGAGCTGGCCCTGCACGGCAGGAGCAATTACCCAGCTAACAAAGTGGGGACGAGCATCTCCCTCCGTGCGCCCGGCCCCGGAGCTGCGCGCGTTGTGGTTGCCATGGCGATATCGCTCCAGGTCCCGATAACAGCGGTGCGTGAGATAAAGTAACAAAGAACAGGGGATGTAGGCTTCCCTCCTGCTTTTTGTGTGGATTTTCCCCGTTATTCCTGCGCTCCTGTCCTGGCAGGGTGAGGAGTGGGCTTCTCCGGGCAGCTGTGGCCACTTGCTGTGGTAAATGGGCGAGTTGGAGGTGTGGTAGGTGCTGAGGACAGGCTGGTGAAGGAGTTTCTGTGCTGCAGGAGAGAGCTGAGCGTGGAAACCTGCAGGAAAAGGCTCCTTTGCAGGGAAAGCACATCCCGGGCTGCCCCATAAATCGCTTTTTAAGCTGTTCTGCCTCGTGCAGGTGACGCTTGTTCTGCGTGTCGGGTGAGAATTCCTCCCTCTCCCCTTCAGCCGCTCCTTGAGGAATTCCTGCTGGCCATGGATTGTAGATCTGGGCAAAGGAGGAGTTTCAAAGCTGAGATTCTTTCCAGGAGAGGGCAGCCGGGGAGCTGATGGGACCAGGCCATGGATGTCCCAATCAGCTGCTGGTGGCAGGAGGCCCAGCTGGCACCTCCTGAGTGATCCTGGGGATGAGCTGCTTGTCTCTCCACCCAGGAGAATCCCCATGGAATGTGTGCATTCATGCTTTATTTTTTGGAGAATTTTCCTCTTTCCAGTTTCCAGTTCTGAGCCAGGCTTTGGCTTGGGATTTGAAAAATATTGATCAAAAAGGGCAAGTCTTAAAGTTTCCCCCTTGTTTTTACAGCCTGGCTGTCTACACAGAATTATGAAAACTCTGGACTTCTCTTCTGAGAGGTTGACTTGCATCTTTGAACAGCTGAGCTGAATTTGGGACAAGTGGAATCAGCTTTGATGCAGGAGGTCCAGGCCTGGTGGTCAGCCTGGTTTATTGACATTGTTGTTTAGAGATCTTGTGAAAATTGTGTCTGAGCATCCTGCCTTGGTTTGCCTGCTCAATATTAAAAGTACCAACCGACCTTGAATCATTTAAATCTGGTTGGTGTGCCTCAGCCTAGAGAGGATTGAAAATTCTGTGTCCTGGTGCTGCGTGTAACCAGACTGTCCCAAACCAAGATGATTTTCCGTGCACAGAACGGGCTCATTTTGTGCAGTTTTATTCTTTGTTTGCCCTGTCAGAGCAGTGATTGATGCCCATCCCTGTTAAACCCTTGGTTTCCTGGGTTTACAGCTGCAGCTGTGGGTCAGAGGAGTCCAACCTGGCCCAAATCTTTGCTGGTTAAACTGGCCAAGCTCTGGCTCAATTCTAAAAACAGGCTGTGGTTCTGTAGAACCGAGTTCCAAGTGGTTTTTTTAACAAATTCTGCAAGAAATAAAGCATTTGTGCCCTTTGGGGCTGCGAGCTGTTGCTGAGTGAGGGCGCAGACCCGGCCTGGCAGCAGCGAGGCTTTGATTTGCACAGAGAAGGCAAATCCTTTACACAGCACAGATAACGCACGCTGTAAAACAGTTACAATAACATTCACCACAGCCATGAAAACAATTTTACAGCAGATTAAACACACTTAGAAAAAGGGGAAAGATGAGTGAGAAGGCAATGCTGACACTAAATTAGACTTGAGTCAGCAGCAGCGAGAGAACAGAGGAGAAAATGAGAAAATGTTCCAACGGTCCTGCTGCAGTTTTTTTTCCCCAGGCCACCTCCATCGTGTGCTCACCCGTTTGGCTGAATTGGGAAGCTCTGGTGCTCTCTGAGGTCGTGGTAATTAGTGGGAAATACTAGAACTGAGGTGAGCATCACCTGAAATAGTGCTCAGAGGGCAAGGCAGTGACACGGTTCTGGACCAAGATGGTTTAGTGGGTTTGGTCTTCCTTCTCCATGATACCAAACAACCTGTGAGTGCTTGGGAGTGCTGGAGTCATGTTCCAGTGGTCACTGAGACAGCTGTCAGCACTCTGGGATGTATTTAAGGTGCATTATCAAGGGTGTGTGTCCTCTGCACGGTTTGGGATGTCTGTGAATTGTTCATGTGAGGCACAGAAGCTCAGGCAAGTGCTGAGTTTTGGTCCACACAAGGTCTGAAAAAACAAGTTTTGTGCCACTGTAAACCTGTAGGGGGTTGTAAACCACAGATTCTAGATTCCATTAAATGCTGGATTTTGCCTCCAGGCTCTGGATCCCACAGGCAGAGGGGTCCTGGGATCCAGAGGAGCTTGGAGGTGCTGAGGCCTGGCTGAAGGTTCTGACTAAACCCGGCAGGTCAAACACATTTGCTGCAGCTGCTTGGCTGTGTCTATAGAATTTTCATTAATGAGCCGTTGCTTCTTGACTTTACCTGTGTGTGATGGTTGATTATGCAGGATTATCTTCCTGCAGCACACAGACACCTGCTGAAGAGGCACTAATCTTGTTAGGAGCCAAATCTCATCTGATCGTTAAACACGGTGTGCTTACAACCCACTTGTCAGCTCTGCTTAATTCAGCATGCAGGGCTCTGTCACAGCGGCCATTGATTCATTGGGATTGCTCGGCATCTTCGAGAGAATCATCTCGGTGTCTGACAAGCTGCTGGGCCCTTCCAGAGGCAGAGCTGGTCATAAATGCCACGGGCTGAGGTGCCTGGGTGACTTTGTGCCAAGTCCTGGCTCCCGTGAGCCTTCCTGGGCTGCTGCTTGTGCTGGTAAGGACACAAATAAAGGAGGCTCTGACACCTGCTAGGTTCAGCAGAAAAGAGGGAAAAGGAAAAAGCTTTATTTACATTTCTCGTACTTTATAGAGTTCTCAACTCCACAAGGGATTGGAGGACATGTCACTTCCTTCTCAATCCCACTGGAGAAAAAGGATGCTCATCAAACTTTCTCTTATCACAAAAGGAATGAAAACCAGAAAAGACAGTTAAAGAAACATTGGCTATTGTTTACATGAAAGTGTGTGAAAATTCTCTGACTCCAAGGCTAAAACAGAAGGCTTAGCAAAAAACAGGACAACACTGCTTGCTGCTCTGGGGTTTAGGACAGCCCTGCTGGGGTTCAGGCTCAGTGTGGGTGACAGTGAGCGGGGATTCTCTGCTGGTTTGTGCCCCACAGCTCTGTGGGATGTGGGTCTGGGTGGTGCTCCAGCAGATGTTCCTGCTGGTTGTGAAACGCCCGTCCGAAATGCTGTGCTGGGGCTGTGGGGGAAGGAGTTCCACGGGGAAACACCTGGGAGAGGCCAGGCTGGGCGGGACCTGGAGCAGCCTGGGCCAGGGAAGGTGTCCCTGGAGTGAGCTGGGCTTTAGGGTCCTTCCAACCCAAACCATCCCGGGGTTCTCTGAGGGAGACTGGAGGCTGTGGGATGGGGGAGAGCCCCAGAGTGAGGGTGGGCACACCCTGGGGGCTCTGCTCACCTGAGCCAGGTGAGGCTGGGATGTTCCTTGGAAACTCGGGCTGTCTCCGAGCTCAGGAGCTCCCTGGGGTCCTGCTGATAACAGAGGAAACCTTGCTGTGAGACCCCTCTGTCAGTGTTCCCACTCAGCTCCATTCACTGATTAAGGTGCCTGTTCTGGTCTCTGCAAATTAGCCCTTTTTTCACTTAAAAACAACCCATTTCTGTAGCTTTTCAACCTTTAATGCCTGTGTGGAGGCTGCTGCCCCTGTAGCTCTCAGACACTGCTCTGTGGAAGGGATGCTTGGAAGGTTTGGGTACGTAAGTGCTGCCAAAAATTCCAAAAGGGAGGCCAGGAAAGGTGAAAATGCCCACGGAAAACCTTCTTGTGGAGCCCTGCTTGTGATCTGAGTGAGTGCCAAAGGCCAGGAGGTTCTCTGGGATGCTGAAGGTGCCTCCCTTGGGGATGTGAGGGATGCACCTCCTGCTGTCCCCACGCTGCTCACACCTGCCCAGGGTGCCACTTGTCACTGCTCTGGTGACAGCTCCTGTCTTCGTATTTGCATGAGTTTGTTCTGATGGAAGTTTGCAAAAGTTCTGGCTCCTGAAGGAGGAGAGCAGGTTAAATGAAAGTCGAGAAGTTGATTCTATCAAGATCATCTGGGATTTTCCATTCTGGCAGATTCATTACTTTCAGAAATGATAACTGATTGTATCTGAAGAGGTGAGGGGAAGAGCGATTTAAATCGTGTCCATTACCTGTCAGCAAATAATGCAGCTGTGAGGAGTGACAGGAGTGCCTCTGACACTGCTGGTGCCTCTCCTATTTGACTTCTCAGTGAGAGCTGCTATTTGTGCTACTTTTTTTTTTTTCCTTTTTACACAAATATGCCCCATGGAAATTTCAATTATCACGACTGGAGGGAGAGGTACCTGTGGAATGTGTACAGTGACTGCTCCTGGATAAGGGAGGCAAGTGGAACAATTTGTTACATATCAAATCTTGCAGTCACTGAAAAACCTGGCCTGATGCAATATTCTGATCTGTTAATCAGGTTTCTGCACGGCAAACAGCTTTCTGGAGTGTTGTTTGCTCTCTGTCTCAAAGCAAATATGTAGTTTTGATTTGAGGATAATTCCAGGTTTAAGTAACTTCTGCTTCCCTGTTAACAAAAGTCACTGCTGTTAATTAGTCACGGGCAGAGATGAAATATTAATTTGAGGGGGTGGTTTGCTCCAATTTCACTTCCCCCCATGTCCTTGTGGGTGTGCAGGGCTGAGGCTGGAGGAGAGGCACAGCTCGTGTGATCTGTAATCACAGCAGACAAAGCCCGGCTGGAAGAGCCACCAAACCCCCAGGGAATTCCCAGGGGAATGTGTTTGTCAGGCTGCCCAGCAGTCCACGGCTTGGCTCTGGGTTGGTAACGGGAAATTCAGTGCCCACAGGGAGTTATTCAGCTGGGGAGTGTCCGTGGTGTCACAGCAGAGGCCACTTGACTTCTCTGCAGTTCATTTGCTTCTCTGATGTGCCCTCCTGTCCCTGTCCAGCCGTGCTGGTCACCTTCATCCTCCAGGTTTTAGGAATGTAATTTGTGTGGGATTAGACTGTTAATTCTCACCTGCTGCACGTGCACACAGCCCCACGTAGGACGTGGTGAGGGCCCTTCCTGGCCTGAGTGGAGTCCCCAGGAGCTCAAATTCCATCCTGAACCCTGCCTGTTATCCTGAAAATTCCATCCTGAAACCTGACAGTTATCCTGAAAATTCCATCCTGAAAATTCCATCCTGAACCCTGCCTGAGGTCCTGAAAATTCCATCCTGAACCCTGCCTGAGGTCCTGAAAATTCCATCCTGAAAATTCCATCCTGAAACCTGACAGTTATCCTGAAAATTCCATCCTGAAAATTCCATCCTGAACTCTGCCTGCCATCCTGAAAATTCCATCCTGAAAATTCCACCCTGAACCCTGCCTGCCATCCCGAAAATTCCACCCTGAGCCCTGCTTGCCATCCTGCAGGGCTGCTGGGACCTGCCCAGGAGCTGACACATCCCATTTATCCGTCTGCTCCAGCTCCTGTGTTTGAAGCCCTCCTCCCTGCTCCCTCCCAGGTTAAATTCCTGTGGTGGTTCTGTCAGGCTCATTAAGAAGTAGGGCTTGGAATATGTCCCAAGACTTTTATGGGAACGGCTCTCAGCAGTGGAGAGAGGTCGTATTTCGGTTGATTTCCTTGTGAAATAAAAAGCAGAGTAGCTGGTGCTCTCTGTATTTTGGGGGTGTAAAACTTGTTTACAATGTGTGAAGCTCATGTACAGTTTTACTTTACTTTTAGGGTTTTTTTGGGCTGAATATTAATAGAGGAATAGCTTTAAATTGTAGGTAGTGTAGTGAAAACTGTTACATTTTTGGACAGGGACGAATTTTTGTAGATGCTTAAAAAAAAAATAAGAAAATCCTGCAGGGTTCTATTTTCTGCCAGCCTAAAATGCCCAGAATTTGGGGTAGAGATTCTCTCAGTGCAGTTGAGCAGAATTTTTCACCTCAGTCATATCAATCTCCTATAAAATGAATCCCCTGGCAAACTGGAACTCCCACTGGATTTAAATACCTGGCAGCTGTTTAATTAAATGGGTTTCCTGGGAACACAGGTGCACATGAAATTGAAGATTTGTGAAGGGTTATGGATTGGTAGAAGTTCTACAAAGCAGGAACAGTGACAGACATGGCAGCAGCAGGCAGGACAAAGTTGGTCTGGGGAGGTTTGTGGGAGCTTTTGGCTCATTTCTGGTGGGTTGGATGTTCCTTGGCAGGAGGGAACTGGGAATTCTAAACCAAAAACTCCTCTGTGGTGCTGGGCTGCTCCCCTGGGGCAGAGTCGCTGTCCCTGCTCCTGTTTGGCTCCGTTTATGGAACCCCTGCTGCTGTGGGGATGCCTTCTCCAGCTGCCCAGAAACAGGGACTAGGCAGGAGTCAGGGAATAAAGGCAGGGATTTCTCTGAAAGGCCTCCAAAGGTACCACCCTGGGGAGCCAGAGGCTGCTTCCAGAATGGACCCTGAGATGGACAGAGAGTCACGAGCTCTTCACACTGTTATAGCTTTAGTCCATTTGCATATCAGCATAAATTCACCAATTAAAACTTTAGCTAATGATGTAATTTCTTCAATTTCTCCACCTCTCTCACGGCCCTAGTTTACACCTTTAGGCCTGGGACAGCCTGAACAGCAAGCTCAGAGAGGCTTTGTTGTGTCTCTCTGGCCTAGGAGAGCAGCTAACGAGCTACAAGAGACTTCAGAGTCACACACTGGGCAATACAGGCTTTGAAAAAATATAAAAGTTAAACGCCAAGGCACCAGTGGCAGCTGTGCAGATAACCCTGCCCTGGGCTGAGCAGTGGGAAGTGTTTCCTGGGCAGGAAGGGGCTCCCTCTGATCAGGAGAGCCGTGCTGGGCAGTGCCACCCTGGTTACAGAGGAGGCTGCCTCCCCTTCCCTGTGAGGAACACAAAAGCTCCTCTCTCCTCACTCCAAAATTCATCAACAGAGCTGGGGAGGGAGAGGGACAAGGAGGAGCGTGTTCCAGGTGGGAGATAGAAAGGGGATCTCCTGCTTTGCAGGGCAGAGCTGAGACCCTCAGGGGGCCACCCTGGCTTCCTGGGGAAGGTCTCATCAGCGTTTTTAACTTGAGATGCTGAAACTTCAGTGTCAGAAAAACTGGGGAATGTTCCATGGGTTTGCACACCAGGGAATCCTGGCTCCTGTAGCGACAAGGAGAGGGTGCTGCCAGGAGCTTGTTCCTGTGGACTCCTTAAATTGGTTTTGATGTTCACTGGCCACATTCACCAGCTTTTTTTGAAGCAAAATGATGCACAGAGTGTGATTTAATATTTAGTATTTAATCTCACTCCCCTGCTTTGGATGCCACTGGCACAACATGTGGTAAGGAGAGAGTGGTGGCACAGATAAAAGCAGCTCTTCTCGTGCCCTTGGGGGGCTTTTCCAACCACAGCTGTTGAGCCCCCAAGAAGTTTTGTGACAACTGCTTTGCACTTGTTCTCTTGTAGCCTGCATTTGCAGTAATGCTGAGAACTCTTGTTTCATGTGGAAATCTAAAAAAGAGTTGAAAGCATCACCTAACTTCACTTGCAAAGCAGGATTGCAGAGTAGGATTTCCCAACCCGGAGGTAAAGATGGCACTATAGAAATGAAATGGCAGGTGAGAAGGTGGTGGCTGAGCTGGGGAAGGTGTTTCCGTGCCCTTTGGCCTCTCAGGTGGCTGCTGCTGTGTTGTGCTGGAGGATGATGCTGTGTATGGGGACGAAGTGTGTCTGTGTCTGGGAAAACACAGTAAAGATGCTCCCACACCTGCCAGGTTCAGCAGAAAGGAGGGAAAAGGCCACTTTATTTACATATGTCACATCTTATAGAATTCTCAACTCCTCAAGGGATTGGAGGACGTCACTTCCTTCTCAATCCCACTGGAGAAGAAGGATGCTCATTAAAGTTCTCTTATCACAAAAGGAATGAAAAACAGAAAATACCGTTAAGTAAACATTGGCTATTATTTACATGAAACTGTGAGAAAGAATCTGACTCCAAGGTTAAACCAGAAGGCTTTAGCAAAAACCAGGGCAACAGTGTGTCCTGTGCACATCTCCAGAGCAGGTGAGCTCAGACTTGTAGGAAACACGAATTTTTAGCTCTACCTGGTGTGAGTTTATGGCCGTACCTGGTGCAGTGACAGCTGTGGAAGGCGTTTTTGTGTCGGTGTCGGGTTTAGGCAGGAGATAAAGTGTTTGTGCTGCCTCCTCCAGAGCAGCAGCAGGGCAGGTGGCGGGGCTGCAGCTCCTGAGGCACTGCTGAAATGCAGATTATTGCCCTCTCTGGCCGGCAGAACCTCTGCAGCACCAGGAGGTTTCCAAGTGCCCAACTCAAGCACCGACCCAGGGCAAGGCTGAGCTCAGGAGCTCTCGGGCAGGGCTGGGGCAGGAGAAAGGCAGCTCTGATGTGCAGTGCTGACACTGCTGCCTTCAAACTCCCCCTGCAGTGGAAACAGGGGTTTGGAGAGAGGGCTGCTTGTGAAATCCTCATCAGTGCTGGCT
The DNA here is from genome assembly GCA_013397175.1 of Platysteira castanea. NCBI lineage: Eukaryota > Metazoa > Chordata > Aves > Passeriformes > Platysteira > Platysteira castanea. The sequence continues at coordinate 394,104 of VYXC01010644.1, read as the reverse complement.
GCTGAAGGGGAATAAGCAGGGTGGGCTGTTGCCCTGGTTTTTGGTAAAGCCTTCTGTTTTAATCTTGGAGTCAGAATTCTTTTTCACAGTTTCATGTCAATAATAGCCAATGTTTACTTGACGGTATTTTCTGGTTTTCATTCCTTTTGTGATAAGAGAACTTTGATGAGCATCTTTTTTCTCCAGTGGGACTGGGGAGGAAGTGACATGTCCTCCAATCCCTTGTGCAGTTGAGAATTGTATAAAACGTGACATATGTAAATAAAGTTGTCTGTCCCCTCCTTTCTGCTGAGCCTGGCAGGTGCGAGAGCGTCTTTATTGTGTTTTCCCAGACACAGTGGGAGTGTGCACCTGCGCCAGGGAGTATGGAAAGGGAAAGAGGGGAATAATGGGGAAGGAGGGGTGGGAAACCAACAGATCTCTTCTGATTTAGTGGCTCTGAAGTTCAGTTCTCCGGCTGGGACTTTCCCAGTGAAGTTTTGGTTATCTCTGCTGGGTTTAGTCCCAGTTTTTCCAATGAAGTGATGAGAAATAAGAATATTTGGGGGTATGTGTGTTTATATCTAGACAAATAACAATAATAAACCCCAGAACACACCTGTCCTTATCCTTCCTGATGTTTTGAAGGATCATGAAGTGCAAAGGTACCGAGATGCCAAATATCGCAAAACTGAGGCTGGAATTTTGGGTTCAGGGGTACAGAAGAAGGCAATTTATGCATGGAAAAGGAGAAATCATCATCCTCTGGCCACATATGGCTGGAAAACAGCTCTCCCCTCAGCACAGCACAGCTTTGTGGAAGTTAGTGAACCCGAGATGTTTGGCAGGGCTGAGGGGGATTTATTTACGTGCAATTTTATTTCCAGACTTCTTTTGGCTGTTTTGACACCTCCTGGCAATTTTCCTGAGTGCTTAAACGGCACATTACAGTGAGGAATGTTTTTAAGCAGCTCCACGTTGAAACTGGCTAAGGCTTATTTACTGTGTGACTCCTGCCTCTGACAGCGTTTATTTCTCCCAACGATTTCTGCTAAATGAGTTATTTTTCAGTTAGACCGAGCAGGTTCCCACACTTGCCTCTCCTTTTCCATTTGCATTTCCTTTCTTTCCTGGCGGTGCCAGTCACGGAGATCCCTGGGTAAATGATGATGGCAAGAGCCAAATGCTGCCTGGGGGAGCAGAAGGTGTGGCAGCCCAGAATACCCCTCAGACCGTGCAGGGGGGTCTGGAGCCCTGCCAGGCAATTTCGGAACTCGAGACTAAAGCACAGAACTCTGTGCTTGAGCTGTGTCATCGGAGAACGCTGCCCACATTGAGAGATGAAATGCAAAATAGAAAGAGAGTGTGTAATTAGCTTATCTTATCACTGGGTGAATGTAGGGTTTAGATTTATGGAGGTAGGAGGGAAAAAAGCAAACATGGAGGGCAAAGGGCAGTGCCCCTTCCCCTTCCTCTTTCTTCTCTCCCCTCCATCTCCTGCTGTGACGATGGGGATGGGCATTGGTGGAGGCAGCACTGTCATGGTAAGAAAAGGTAGAAATTAATTGGAAAAATTGATTAAACAATTATACGTTGTGGAACTTGGTTGGTTTTCCTGAAAGAGATAAAAAGGTGAAGACGGCCTTCTCAGGCGTCACTCCTGCTGTGGATTTTGGCGGAGCGGGTCATGCTGTGCCTGCTCCAGACACTGAGAGATAAGAAACAATAAACAACCTGAACACGAACCCGCAGGAGTGTCCAATCTCTTGGCTCGGGCTTGGGACTTTTAAGATGAAGAAACAGCCATAAAAAACCAAAAGATAAAACAATAGAAGGGGCAGGAAAGCAAAGGGGGCTGAGGAGAACCTTGAAGCTTTCAGCTCTTGGCTGACACAGGCAGCTCGATGAGAACAACTTCAGTTCATTTCACTCTTTGTTTTCTACCAGGGTGTATTGATGAAGCAGAGGAGAGAGGCACAAACCCAATCAGGGTGTTTCTACAAAGAGGTTTAGGGTTGCCTTGATTAAGAAGGGCTTGGGGATCCTTATTTCCCATATCCACAGTGTCCATGAGGAAAATGGAGTGGACAGAGATGCTCAAACCTCATTTGAAGGGCAGGATTTAATGGCCATGGAGAGATGGAAGTCATTTCAGAATGATTCTCCAATGGGATTTTAAAGAACACCTGCTTTGAGCTCTTCTTGCCTTGGATGTGAACTGAGCAGAGCGAGCTGGGCCTGTTTAAATCCTTGATTTAGATTCTTGCTGCTTTTGGAGCTCTGAGCTAAGTTCCTTACAAAGCATTCAAATAGGGGGGAGATTAAAAAAACCACAGATAATCCACAGTGGCCTTCCTTTTGTCTGCCAGCACCCAGGAACTGCTCTTGTGAGGAAGGGAAGGAAGATACTGGTGCTGGAATTAAGAATTTTCAATTCCTGGGCACTGTTTTTGGTCTCTTTCTCCCTTGACTTTGGCTGCTGGACAAGAAATCACTTTGGTTCTCCAGGTTCTGTGTCTGTCTCTTGTTTACCTGATTTTTTTTTGTGGTGAGTTTGTGTTTCTGCCACAGAACTGCTGTAATTTGGATCCCACAATGCTGATGAAGCTACAGCTGGAGAATTTGTTTGTCTTTGCCAAAAGGAATCTGTCTTTATTTATATTTGTGCCTGTCAATGCAGCTGAAAAAACAGAGGATTTTGGGGCTGTTTCATCACTTGTGCTTCTGCTGTGACTCTCAAAGAGCTTCTGCCTCTTTAAACTTTCTGCACTGAGGAGAAGAATATTCCAAGTTTTGACCTAGGAAAACTCTTGGTAATTGGAAGTTTGCTTCCAAACAATCAATAACAAATGTCATAAAGCACCAATCTATTCAGGAAATTAATTGGAGATACTTAGGAGGAATTAATAATGAATGCTCAAGTGATAGTTCCTTTTTAACCCTGCAACATTATCAAGACAAAGTAAACATCAGAGGAATTATAGTAAAGCAGACAAACTGTGGGGGAAATTAAGTATGCAAACTAGAGAGCTGCATAAATCTCCATGTTATTAACTGGGGGAGAGTTCCTGAAATTATCATCCGGGCTGAATATTAAGTGTCATAAATAAAAATGAAATGAAGAGGGGAAAAAGGAGGAAGCTTTGCAGGCATCCCTCAAAGGATTGCAGCTTTTCCTGGCGGTTGATAATGAACACGATGGGTGTGATACTTTAAATGGATCCTGTTTCCTGTGAATGCAAAAAAGGAGTGATCAAAGCCTGGAACAGCCACAGCAAGGAGCTTTTCATCAGAAACCTCTCGAATTGCACAGCCATTGTGCTTTACCTCTTACAGCCCCGGGGTTTTCCTGAGGAATTTTAGCTCAGAAGAAAGCAGGTAATTCACCTTCTGGCTGCCTTCTGAAAATGGCTTCAGGACACACTCTAAATGTTCTTCACGCTGAAATTTCAGAAGTGCTTTGGGTACCTCAAGCACTTCGACAAAATTCTCTGAATAAGAAAACATTTACCAAAGCATCTCCCCATCTGAGATCGTGTGAAGTGTACATTTTACAGAGGATTTCCGCTTCGAAATCACTCTGAATAAAGGTCTGGGGTGTGTTTTAGCCGGTCCTTGTGAAGCAGTGTAGAGCTGCTCTGTGTCACATTCACAGCTTTCTCTCCTCTGGTACCACTCAGATGCAGGATGCCTCCAACCCCAGCTGTGTCCTGGAACCTCCACATGTGCAGCTCTTGTCTTGCCTGGTGCCATCGGGCACCCTGGAAACGTGTGAGAGCACAGTTCAACAGCTGGTAAAACTCCCAAGATTGAGAGTTTGGCTGAATGGCTCCAAAATGAGTCACAAAATCGCTGTCAGTTGTTCCTGCAGAGTTGTTTGGGATCTTCATCAGCCCGGCCGAAAAGCCTCCAGCAGCAGCTCAGGAGCTGTTTCTGCATCTCCTCTTCACACATCTCTTCCCCTTCTCCCTCTCTAAGGCACAAAAATGTTCCCTGAAATGCCCAAGGACTCGGATTTATTTCCGAGCCATCGTTTTGGGATGCAGCCGCATTCTTCATGAGGCAGCACATCCCCATTTATCATTTCCAAACCTCGTTCTGCTGATGCACCTTGTGAGGTGCCCAGTGATGCCACTCCCGTGCTCAGAATGATTTCCAGCTGGTAAAAGGCTGAAATTGGTCCTACCTTAATTCACGAGCGGTGTAGCAAAGTGTGGGTTTAGTCTTAGCTCTGAAAATTCAGCAGGAGGGATCTTTTCTGTTAAAATCAGAGTGGAGATTTTCAGGACTGGGCTGAACGTGTATTTGCCCTGAAATAAGAAGTTGTTTTCAGCTTGAATATCACCCTGCAAGTGCCTGATGTCTGTGATGCCTCACAACTGCTATTAAATCTCCTCACAATATGCATTTTGTTTTCCTTTTCCAATTAAGATTGAAGCATCGTTTTCATTCTTCCCGAGCAGTTATTGAGGAACTGAACTTGCCAAATGTATGGCTCCAACTGTTTAGGGACATCTTTCAGGCTTTATGCATTTCCCTGGGAAAAAAAAATTGCTTTTGTGAGAAGTATTATAATTGATTAAACAGGAAATTAATGTGGGGATATGTCACCGTAAGTGTGAAGAGATTCAATTTCTGCTGCCTCGCTTTTCATTACGAGCTTGAAAAATGCGGGTGTTGAGGTCCTGAGGGGAGTGACACCAGGGAGGGTGGGGAACGGGAGGGGATCCAGGAGGGCCCCTCTGCTCAGCACCACTCGGGTGTGAGCCTGCTCCCCCTTCCATCCTTTCTCAGTGCTCTCAAACCTCCCTTGGGCTCAGCCCCTCGTTTTCTCCCACTGCAAGGAGAAAAAAGGGAAATAACTCTGCAGGGTGTTTGTCGCTATAGGACACAAGAAAAGAGATGGACTTGCCAGGTTGAGCAGAAAGAGGAAAAGGAGAAAGTTTATTTACATTTCTCGTACTTAAAAGTTTCTCAATTCCCCAAGGGATTGGAGGACATGTCACTTCCTCTTCAATCCCACTGGAGAAAAAGGATGCTCATCAAAAATCCTTTCACAGTACCAGAATGTAAACAGAAAAGGACAGTTAAGTAAACATTGTCTATTATTTACATAAACTCCGTGTGAATATCTGACTCCAAAAATGTAAATTATCAGAAGGTTAGCAGAAACAGGACAACAGGTACTGGCTAAATCTCACCCCTTGTTTGCCTTTGAAAGCTGTGCCACAGCACTGCTTTGTTTCTGCTTTGATATTAGGAGTTCAGAGGGGATATTCTGCTCATTCCTTCATCTGCTCAGGGAAGCCAAACAGCTTTGGGGTGGCATTCAAAGTTTGGATTAAAAAGGGGGAAGTTTCTAACTGAGCACCTTGCTGGGCAACGACTCCTCTTGAAAGCAAACACCAGGCACTGCCAGTGGAGAGAAGTCAGAATGCCCTTAAAAAATCCCCAAACTTTCCCCCGTGGCTTCAGGATGATCTATAAAATGAGCTGCAAAGATGGCCCCGGGGAATCTTCGTTTTGCCCTCAATTCCAGGCATTAAACACAAGGAGAAGATGATGCAAGAGTTGGGCTCTGATGGTGCTGCCAACACCTGGAGAAGACACCACTCAATTTTCCCTTAAGGCCATGGACCTGGAGCCTTCCTGAGGGGACGGAGGAGTGGAGGAGTGGATATTCCTTCCACAAAAGCTTTTGGAGTTGAAATGTAAGAGGTAAAATGTGAATTTTACTATGGGTTTGTGAATTGAACGTTGGAAGTTCGGGTGCTCTCTCTTTGTGTGCCCTAATTTTTGTCCAGTGGCAGGAAAAGAAGTTGAATGTTTTTTGGTTTGTTTTTTTTTCAGAGATCATTTCTACAGCTCCAAGAACTGGGTAATTAACAATTTCGAGATTGTGCCTGAACACCTGATACTGCTCTGCTGCACAGCCAGAGCCGTACAGCTGCAACTCTTAACAGTTCCTTTGGTTTTCCCCAAGAAAATCTGTTTACAATGTGGGAAATGATTTCCTTACATGTTTCTCTAAGTGATGAGATCCCCTGCTACCGTTTTTGGGATAATTGCCTTCTCCCGTGACTCCTTTGACACTGAGTGCTCATGGCAAGGCTGCACCTTTCTGTCTCAGCTCCAAAAGTGCTGCTTCCCCCGTGCTTTCCTTGCCTAATATCCTTTGTTATATCCTTTGTTACTCCTGAACTCAGCAGAGATGTGGAATGCCAGCTGATCCCGAGAGATTCCAGCTCCTTTGAGATCCGGCCTCTGGTTTGTGCTGGGTCTGAGGGTGGTTTTTAGTATGAAGTAGAATGGTTTTGGTTTTTCCTACTAAAAACTGAAATGTCACCCAAAGAAGCACAAGGACACCTCAGGGAAGTGTGGCTGAGAGCTGGGAGACTCGAGGCTCGGAAAAAGTTGCTTTTCCTTTAATTTTTCTGGGTTTGTAGCCTGGTGTGGGGTTTCTGTCAGGGACTCACATTTAGATAAAGCTGCTCTGTAAAAATTGCATCGTTAAGGGTCAGAGGTTGGAGCTCCAGCCCGTGGCACAGCTCCAGAAGGGGCAAAACTCCACTGGTGTGAGGCTGAGGCAGAGCTGTCAGCCTGACTTCATCCTCAATTCTTGCCAGGAGCGGATGCTGGACCTGGGAGTGAGGCTCAGATCTCCAAAAACCTGAGCGCTGACTCACTCCACGCTGAGGGTGACCGTGTGCTCCCCTCTAGACTCTGCTCCATCCCATTTTTTTTCCCTAGAAAAACTCAGAGATTTGTGTGAAACTGCCCCTGACTCGCGCTCTGCAGCCGAGAGAGGCAACACAAAGGAGAGAACTCCCGAGTGCTCCCTTCCTGCTGCAGCCTCCATGGCACCAGAAACCAAAACTCCTCCCGTGTCCAGAGCCCTTTCCCCACGCTGTTCTCCCAATCCCTTTGCTGGAGGTGCTGGCCTGTGCAATCCATCCCTGAACCGCCCTGCCGGGGGGGAAAGAAGGGGACAAAGAGCATTTTAACCACTCCACACGCTGCCTCTGCTCCCCGTGACCCAGCAGCAGCACCTTCACGTGTCTGCAAAGCCAGAGGTGACCCAGGGCTTGTTAATTTGTGCCCCTGCTCGATCCCAGCCCCTGGCAGGTCGGACGGGCTGGAAAATCAGGCCCAGAGCGCTGCCTGTCTAATGAAGTCTTCAAAATGAGCACCAATTAAAGCATTAAGCTCTGCTCCCGAGCGCTTTTTGGCCGTGGTTGTTAAATTGAAGGTTGCAAGGAGAGCAGAGCCATTAGCAGGGCTTTGTCACTGCCCCCAAAAAGGATGAGGGGGAAGGATGGGGTTGGAGAAGCAGCGAGACGTGCCACGATTTCACACATGGTTGAAACACTCTGTGTTAGCCAGAACTGCTTCATAATCCTTTAAAAACAAACAAAAAAAGCTCAGTCGCAGGTAATTTTTGCTTGATTTTTGAGTTGGGGGTGGGAAATACACTTCAAAATAAAACTGTGGCAGATAGAAACCCCACGCCAGGGTAAAAATGCGGCTTTAATGCTTCAGAAACTCTGAATTCTTGCCTCTCACCAAAAAAAAAGCCATCAAAATAGTCCATCACTGTGGGGAGCAGCTCAGCAGGCACAGAACAACCAAGCACTTGCCAGTGATGGAAGTTCCCCCGATGAGTTTTTCTGCTGCTTTATTGCCCGTGCAGGTGGCTGCAGCCTCACCTGCAGCAGAGAGGGAAGCAGGGCTGTTTGTCCTTGGTCCCGAGCTGAGGTGACATCTTTGGATGAGCCATTTCCCCGGCAGGGCTCAGTCCCTGCTGCCCTTGCAGCAAACACTGAAACCTGTGCCAAAACCCCACTGAGGCTCGCCTGATTCACTCAGTTTAGGTGCTGCTTTTTTATTGCTTTCAGCTGGATTAATATTTCAGAGGGAGTGCTGGACGACGAGGAAGGGAAGAGAAGCTGCTCGGTGTTTTGTAACTTTGGTTGCAATCAGAATTCCGTGCTGTGGAAAAGAAAATGTTTTTACACACACAGATTTTCCAGGCACTGTGTAAATCCTGGGGTGTGGGGGGTGTGGGGTTTCTCTCTGTGTAAATAAATTCATGGCTCCCCTAAATACCACCGTGTTCCTGTGTTCACATCCAAGAAAGTGCCAAATATTCCTGGAAGTTCCACATTCTTGGGAGATCAGGCACTGCTGGCAGGAAATACTGGGAGAATCTGCTTGTGGTCCAAAGTTTGGCAGTGAGAGCGTGAAGCTGTTCTAATGGGCTGAGGAGGAATTCCTAATTCCAAAAAAACTCTTCCTTTGTGAATGCTTGGAAAGGCTTGGCAGGGGCAGGAGATGTAGCACAGGTTTTGTTTCTCTTCCATCCGTTTCTTCTGTGAGATTGATTATTTTGCTAATTTTCTTTTGTTCTGCAGCTGCCTCTACCACGGTGTTTATTTGGAAAAAAGCCCCAACCACTCACAAATACACATTTGTACTGAGCAAGTATCTGTAGATAAATAACAGAGCCCAGTTTACTTTCCCTTTGCTGACACAATATCTCAGAAATAATGGCCTGAATAAACACTATCAAAGCAGAGTGCTTAGCTCAGGCCTTTGCTGCTGAAGGAATTGATTGTTGTAATGGTTTGTTTTGGGGATTATGCTGTGTTCTGCCTCCTTTAGTCTCTCTTGGCTGGTTACTGGTTTGTCTGTAGCTGGTTTTGGAAGCTGTTTGAATTTAAACTTTGCTCTGGGTGCCTGTATTTTCTCGCTTCTGTTTCTGTGTTGCTGTACAAAACCATTCATTCATCAGAAAATGACTTTGCTGGGGTTTTCCCTGCAGTGGTGAGAAGCAAGAGCCTTTTATAGGACGGGCATTTCGGGTATTTACTGTTTCCCTTGGCTTCTGAGGGGTCTGGAAACTGCTGCCTGGAGTCTGATCTAGAGCCACCCTGAGCAAGGATTTGTTCTGAAATGAGGCTGCTGAAAGCCCATCAGGAGGGTTTGGACTCCATGGAGAAGTTTCAGGGACTGGAAGGGAAATTTGGTTGAAGAATTCTGAGGAATTATTCCCCCTCCCCAGCCAGGCTGGCCTGATGCTGTCCCCTCCTCCTGTCCTGTAAATCCCATTATTGACCCCATGGACAAGGTCTTCTGCTCTGGATCTGCAGGAGGGAACAGAATTTCAGGGATATTCCCATTCATTCTCCCCCGGCCTCCAGGATTATCCCTGGAGGGAGCTCAGTGCTGAAGTGGAGCTGTGCAGGTGTTGAAGTGCTGGCAGGGCAGCATTTTGAGTGGATCTGCTGGGATTTCTCCAGTGCCTCCATACCCAGGGAGGGCAAGAATTCATCTGCTGGAGTCCAGGGCACTCCTCGGGCTGCCCTGCGGGGTCTGGGACCCCGAGAGAGCCCAGGACACTGCCTTTGATCTATGGGAGAAATTACCAACATTGTAAGAAGAACTACAAACCACAAGAGTGTGAAATAAATAGCAGTTTAGCTTTTCACAGGGTGAAAATGTAAAATTTAGGTTTTTAGAATGGGGACTGAGGAGGCAAGATGGAGGGTTTAGGGCGTTGCCCCTTCTCCTTCCTCTTCCTTCTCTTTCCTCCATCTTCTGCTGTGACGGTGGCACAAAAAGATTGGTAGAATGAAATCGAGGTAGAAATGACATGTCTAGAATAGGTAAAATATAATTGGTATAAAATTGTAAATAAAAATATGTTGTGAAAGACGGTTGGGTCAGAATTGGTAGAAAAGGTGCAGGACCTCCCAACCTGGGAGGAGTTCTGCCGGGGTTCAGCTCATGGTCAGCTCTGCTGTGTGTTGCCCTGGTTTTTGCTAAGCCTTCTGGTTTTAACCTTGGAGTCAGATTCTTTTCACACGGATTCATGTAAATAGTAGCCGATGTTTACTTAACGGTATTTTCTGTTTTTCATTCCTTTTGTGATAAGACAACTTTGATGAGCACCTTTCTTCTCCAGTGGAATGGAGAAGGAAGTGACATGCTCTCCAATCCCTTGTGGAGTTGGGACGGGTATAAGAATAAAATAACGTCAATAAATCGATGTCATTTCCTCCTTTCTGCTGTACCTGGCAGGTGTAAGAGCGTCTTTATTGTGTTTCCTCGGACACAGCTGTGGGAAGCCAGCAGGAGCTGAGAGCAAACTGAGAGATAAGAAAGAATAAACAACGTTGAAAACTGAACTCGCAGACTCCATTCGTCTTTCTGGCTCTGGTGCGGGACTTTTGGGAAGAAAGAGCTAGCCAAACAGCAAATGTCTGGGGTACTAACCCCAACATTCATCAACACTTAATTCCCCCCCAAAGAAGGCCTGCAAGGTTCAGCTTCCCTGAGTTCCACTGCTGCACAACGACCTCATTCTGTATCAGCTGAAATGCAGAGCACTCCCCACAAGTAGAATTTAATTCCCTCCAGGCCCCTTGCTGCTGTTCTTTCCCCAGCCACTGGGTTCTTTGGATGATTAATAATGGTTCTGATTGTCTTAAAGCCAGATGGGTTTCCACACCTGCTGTGCCATCCCGAAAATAAAGCACCTTCCTTCAGAGCTTGTATTGCTCCCAGTTTGGTGGGAGCTGGGGCTGTAATTTTCCTGTTCCGAGGTTATTTGGTGCTGAAATGGCTTTGGAGCTGGTGGCACATGTCTTGGTGCTCAGAAGTCGAGATTGAAGGAGGAAATGAAAGCCCCGAATGAAGAAGAAAATGAAACCCCCTGCTTTGAAAATGATTCTCTTGTACTCCTCATGAATACAACTCGTTCTCTCAGGGTCCTTTCCCTGCCAAGATTTCCCAGACCCAGCTCTCAAACCGGTGTTTTTCTGCCTTTGTCTCTCTGAGCTGACAATTAAGCTGCAGTTCAATTTCCTGAAGGGTCTCCATCCCCGACCTTGCCATGATTGCAATGTCAAAAAGGAAGCAGAATATGAAAAGAGGCGCTGGGATTGCCGTGGCAGCCCAGCCAAGGACAGCTCTGCAAACAGGCACTGCAAAAACACTTCCCACTTATTCAAGCATTGCTCCTCCAATGTTTCATCCACTTCAGCTCCTACAGGTGTCTGTGGCACTGATAATGGTGTAGCTAACACAGCTTTTGGGAAAACAACCCGTGTCTGAATTACCTGCAGAAATCACCTGGTTTTTCCATTTATTCTAAGCTGCTTTCACTTTTTTGGCATCTTTTCCTCCAAGTGTCAGCAGCTGACGCAGTGACCTGGTGCTGCTGGTGGCAGCCCTGTGGCTCCTGGGTGCGTTGGCCTTGTGGCAGGGGTGGTGTAGAAAGGAGGGTGTGTCCGCGGAGACACAATAAAGAGGCTCTTACACCTGCCAGGTTCAGCAGAAAGGAGGATATGACGTCGATTTATTGACATTATCTTATTCTTATACACATTCCAACTCCACAAGGGATCGGAGAGCATGTCACTTCCTTCTCCATCTCACTGGAGAAGAAAGATGCTTATCAAAGTGGTCATATCACGAAAGGAATGAAAACCAGAAGATACCGTTAAGTAAACATCGGCTACTATTTACATAAAACTATGAGAAAAAATCTGACTCCTAGGTTAAAAACAGAAGGCTTACAGAAAACAAGGTGACAGGAGGGCACGGACAGTCCAGGATAAACGGTGACGAGAGATCTCTGTGAGCAGGTCCTGGTGGATGTGGTTTATTGATGAGGGTGCTGGGATCCCGCTTGGTGCTGCCAGCCCCGAGCAGGCCCGAAAGAGAGAGAGCAGGAGAGCAGGAGTAAGAGCAAGAGAAGTAAGAGCAAGAAGTAAAACTAGAACTAAGAGCAAGAAGTTAAGAGAGCAAAGTTCTTGTTACAATACAATAAATCTTCTTCTGTGCTGAATATTCTAATTTTCACTAACCAATCTAATACAAGATACAAATCCTATAGCATTTACATACAGCTTATAAGAATCATTACATTACCATACTGTGTTACATTTTAAACCCTACAAACTACTCTCTGGACCCCTTTTATCAAGCTAGTGGGGTCTGCTCTGACCCTTGGACCTGTCTGCAAGCAGAGGCTGTTGTTCAATCAGAAGGGGATTACTTTCAGCCATTCCATTGTTTTCCAGTTGTTCAGTAACTGAGGTTTGGTATCTCGAAGCTTGTCTTCATTTCAAACTTGCCTATAGTTTCTATATTCTCAAAATCTTTTGCCAGACATTCATATTTATAAGGCCTTCCTGTTTCATCTTCCCCACCAGGGTGGCACAGCTGGCTGTGCAGTGCCAGCTGTCCTCCGAGGGTCACACAGGGGAAAGTTGGGTTCAAAGCCAAGCTGGTTTCCACAACAGAAGCCCCAGCAGCTGCTGGTGGTGATGTGAAATCTCTGCTGAATTATTTGTGAGGGTTTGAGGGATGGGAAGACTCTGAGACAGGGATGGAGGTGCCTGATTGGCCTCTCTGAGCACGGGCAAGTTTTGCTCTCTTAAACGAGGATGGAACCTGAAGCCAAGGGGTGAGGAGGCAAATCTTTGCTGGCCCTGCAGAACTACAAAAAGCATGCTGCAAAATCCTCCAGCGGCTGCTAAAGGAGCCCCTCTGTGCCAGCCAGCCCAGCTGAGCCTTGGATTGTGTCTGCACAATCTCGTCCTTCCCTGTTAAACTGGAGTTTGGATCCCCACCGTGCAGGATGGGCACATCCACTGCAGCCTGGGGGGCAGCAGGAGCAGTCCCAGGCCTGATTTCAGCAGTGTTGGGTGGGAATTTCTGAGGAATGAGCTGAGGAGAGAACCCCTGGGCCTTCTCCCCCAGGCAGCTGCTCAGCTGGAGAGTGCAGCTGCCCCCTGAGAGGGCTGCTCTCCCAAATTTCATATGCAAACAGTAATTAAAGCAATAAATGCTCTGAATACGAACTCTGTTTAGAGATGGCTTTGAAATTATCTCTCTTTTCTGCTGCAGTGGGGAAGGGAGAACAATGGAAGTGAAAATCATTGTTTTCTCAGAAAATTCCTTGTGAATATCCTTGTGGCTTTCAAGGAAAACAGAGTACAAAAAACATAAACACAGAACGCTTTGATTTTGAAGTGGAATTGACATTCATTTTCCCAGAAGTAAACAAAATGGGTAAATATCAAGAGAAAACAAGTTTCTGTGCTTTTCCTCCCTACCAAATGCTTTTCACTTGGTGACATTTCACCAAGCAATCTTTTTTCTTCCTTGAATTTCCAGTAAGAGAATCTAACGTGTGATTGGTATTCCTGGAAATTGGTCAAACAGTCTTTCCAGGCAAGCTGGATGATTTGAAGTGGGCTCAGCTATTAGAGACTGACATTTCTTCCTCTAAGAGCTTGGCTGTGTGCAGATTTGTAACACTTGTGAGCCTTCCAGGGCTCAGACTTCCAGAGAAGTTAAGGTCAGGGGATACGTGGTGAGGAAGGAGTCACATCTGTGAGTTTTGGGGTCATTTTGATGAAAAATATCTTCATGTAGAGGACTTTAAGTGCTCAGTTCTGCCATTCTTGCTCATGATGAACAGTAAGTAAAACTGGATTCCTGGCCCAGAATATAGAGCTGCCAAGTGCTAAAGAAAATTTCCATGGGTAAGAACAGCTCCAAGTGACCCTGAAGTGTAGGAAATAAATTCATTTTTATGAAAAGCTGCCTTTGTCCAGCAGAAATTATGATCAACAAATTGGGAGTCAGCTGTGTGATGGCCTAGGAGGGAGATGGGATTCCTGTAAAGTCCTTCTCCAGTCAGACAAAACCTCCTTAAATTTTTCCAGTTGTGGCAGCTCGGTAGGAAAATGAGAGCACAGCGGTGGTGGCTGGAAGGAGCAGGGATCAGGAATGGCAGTGCTGTAAAGAGAAAGGAGCTGAATGAAGATAAATGAGGATAGATGAGGAGTGGAGGCAAAGAGAAAACAACAAGTGTGGGGGAAAAGCAGAAATTGGAATTTCAGTAGAACAAGGTAAGTGATCTTAGCTGGGGGTTAAGCACTGTCCCAGCACTGAGAGGTACAAAACTGAACACAGATCCTTCACTTTATAAAAACCCCACCTTTAGTTCACCTGGTAAAAGAGATGAATTGTCCTAAAAGGTGCCTGGTTCTGTTTTTCTAAGGAAAAATGCAGTTTAAAACGGAAAGAAGGCAGGCTAGTGAGAAGCAGCTCCTTATTTGCACTGTCCAGCAAACCTGAGATGATGAACAGTTGTTGCCCTGTTTTTTGCTAAGCCTTCTGCTGTAACCTTGGACCAGATGTGTCGGTAGGGGACACAAGAAAGGAGACTCTGACACCTGCTAGGTTGAGCAGAAAGAGGAAAAAGAAGAAACTTTATTTACATTTCTCGTACTTTATAGAGTTCTCAATTCCACAAGGGATTAGAGGACATGGCACTTCCTCTCCAATCCCACTGGAGAAAAAGGATGCTCATCAAACTTTCTCTTATCACAAAAGGAATGAAAAACAGAAAAGACAGTTAAGTAAACATTGGCTATTGTTTACATGAAAGAGTGTGAAAATTCTCTGACTCCAAGGTTATAACAGAAGGCTTAGCAAAAAACAGGACAACAAACAATGAAATCAGAAAAGCCTTTTGCAGCAGAACCTTTAGTCCTGAGCAGTCAGGGAGCTGCCAGCCACCCCTCTGTCTGTTCTGCTGGGGAGGAGCGAAGGCAGTGCCTCAAACCCAGGAGCAGGAGGTGCAGGGTGACAGGAGATGCCAAAGGGCCGGCTGGGAAAGTGTCACAGCTGCTGTGACCCTGCTGCTCAGGGGACGCCCTGGTTCAGCACGGGCCTCTCAGCACAGCAAATCCCCCAGCAAGGGGAGAAGCTGCCGCAGGATCCATCAATACCTGCAGAACAATCTCATGCTGGGCTAAGCAGGGATTGAGAAAAACTCCTGGGCTGCTTCAGGAGCCGAGCCTTGGGTTTGGGTAGGAACAAGGCAGGCAGTGATCTCCAGGTGTGGGGACAAGGCTGGCCTGGAAACAAGACCTCTTCTGGGGCGGCCTGACCCGAGGGAAGATCCACGGGATGCTTGGCTGCTGATTATAAATTTATTAAGCATTTCCTGCAGTAGTTTTTGGGGGACATCTGCAGCTGGAGTGGGTGGGAAAGGAGGGATAATGGGAGAGCATCCAGAGTGGGGAAGGGGAGGATTTATCAGCCCCTTGCAGATAAGGATGTAATCCAGATGTTTAAAACCAAGTTTGCTTATCCTGCCGAGTGTTTTAACCTGTGGCTGCATGGTTTTCTTTATAATTCGCACTGACCTGAAGGAGCACGTGGACAAGGATCTGAAATGCAGCATTTGTGTGGATTAAATGTCCACGGGGAGTGGCCACTTCGGGGCTGTTCCCAGGTTTGCTGGATGGGAATAACCAACAATCCATCCAGACTTCCTGAGGATGGGAATGGCTTTTCCTGGAGGAGTTAATGGGGAAATTTGTGCTCGAATCTCAGGCTCTGTGGTGAAACAGCAGCTTGAACTGGGTGCTTGCGGGAAATGTAAAGTTCAGGTAGAGCAGGAGGCTCTTAAATTTGGGAATTCTGGGGCTCTGGTCCCTGATGTGCTTTAAATTCTTTTTGGCCTCAGGCAAGGCACTAAAAGGAGGGCCTGGAAAAGCTTTTAACTTTGCATCCTAAGGCACTGCCACTCCTGGAGAGTAACTGGGCATCCAGCAGAGCAGAAACCACTCAACTCCAGGTTGTTTTTCTGTGTTTAAGCCAAATCCAGCCAAACCAGTAGGAAACTTCTCTAATTACACAGCACAGTGCAGTGCCCAAAGGGTTGGCTGTGTACCTCGGTTAGCACAGGATAGAACCCCCCAAAAAGTTCTTCCTTCATGTATTAACACCAAACGTGCCTCAGTATCCCAGGAGTAAAACAGTTTGGTGCCCTGACTCCCAAGGAGTTTCCTGTGGGAAATAGGCTGGGTGACAGGAGAGGATTTGTGAATAGAGACAACAGCTCTGAGGATCTGCTGGAAAGCTGTGCCCTGCCCCCTGATGTTGGTTTTCCTTCTGTTAAAAAGAAGAGGTTCAGTGAGAAGCACCAGAGTTTAGAAACTGAGATTTGTTTTCATGTCTCACTCGGCAGAAGGTTCCAGAGCCACTTTCTCCATCAGAAGTGCTGCCAATCACAGATGTGTCCCCTGTTTCAATTTCTTCCCCTTTTTAAGCCTGTGAAGTGGATCTCTGAGGGAAAAACTTAAATGAACTTTCAGGCAAAGCTTAAATGAACTTTTTAGTGCTGCTTGCTGAGCGACAGTGACTCACCAGCACAGAAAAACCCCATTAAATGGAGCACGGCCTTTGTTCCAAGGAATAGGTGATTTTAACAATAGCTTTGGAGATTTCTCTACAGCAAGGGAAGAAGTTTCATCTCTTCAGTTCCCTGGATGCAGCTCTGGTGCCTGTGCTAAAATTCCCCCTGGAAATAGGGGTGAGTTCCAGAAACTCAGCTGACAGAAGATATTGCAGTGGAAAAGGGATTGGAAAGATGCTTGGAAGAATGGAGCCAGCATGACTGGGCCAACCTTCAGGTCTTCAAGTGCTTTTTCCATAATCGCTGAAGCTTCCTGGCACTCTCAGAGCAGGTAAAAGTGAGATAAAGTGGCTGTTCAAGTGTTTAAGCTTGGAAATGAGAAATAATGATTTTTGGGCACGCTGTGGAGAATAAATCAGGAAATGTGGATTTAACGCTTTTTTTTTCCTGCTCTTGTCATTTCCAGTGGATGCAATGCACCTCTGATTCAAGCTGTAGTTGTACAACGCGGGCCCTATAACACTTCCAGGGGTACACAAACATCCCAGCAGCTTTGTTCAGGGCTGCAAAACGAGTCCGGGCCACAACACCCTGAAACTGGGCTCATATTGGCTAAAAGAAGCTAAAGACGGCGTTTCCTGACAGGAATTCGGTTTTAATAAATGCCCTTTAGCTGCAGCTAGACATCGTGTGAATATTTAATATTTTCAGCTTTCAAATGAATTCCTGATGGGATCCAGCTGGCCTGAAGCTTTTCCTCCTGGATGGACACGTTGGTTTCATCTCCCCTGTCCTGTCGGAGCCACTCGCTGCTTTAATCTGGATCTGAGCATTCCACTGGAAACATCTCTTTTGTCAGGACTCGAGGATGAAGAGAGGGAGAGATCATTAAGTGCCTCTGATGGGTGAAGGGAGGTCCCTCAATATAACACTTGCAGCTTTTGATAAATTACCAGCCTGATGTTTTGAAAGCTTTTCCTTCCTCTTGTCCAGCACTCCTTTCAATCATTTCGTGTTCTGTTGCTGGCACTCACTTCAGGCTTTTTCTCTTTCTAGACTCCGGCTCTGAAGCTGCCAGCTTGGCCTTGGAGACTCCTGCCACAGACCAATTTCCCTGCTAAAATCTTCTGCAAGGTCTTGGCACGGCTTAAAAAGAGTTACTTCTGCTGCTGCTGGCTGACAGAATCGATGCTGGTCTTGAGAGGATGTACAAGGCTTTAAACTTCTCTGTCCCCTGCAAGAAGAGGCTCTTTTGAAGGGGCAACCCCCACCCTCATAGCAATATTTAAATCTGTGGTGGTTATGCTGATGCCTTTGTTTTGTCACCTACTCCTATGATTTTATTAAGTAAGATTAGAGGCAAATAAATAACATCAGTGGTGGGGGGCACTTTCAAATTAAACTGCAATTTTATTGGAGTCAGCAACCACCTCTGCTGTTCTGCTGTGGCAGCAGTTTGGTTTGCCAATAAAATCAGAGCAGGGGCTCTCAAAAGCAGATCTGGTGCTGGTTGGAGCCTTTAAACTTGTGATCCTGTCTGCACTGTGTGCTGATTTATCAGTGTATGGAAAGGGCTGAGGTACCTGGGCTCCAGTTCTGCTTCTTGTGAGGATTTTTGTGTTGTTAAAGGTTGGACTCGGTGCTCTGGGAGGTGTTTTCTAACTGAACGATTCCGTGATTAAATCAAAGGTGCAGCACCAAAGCTGCAGGTTCCTGTTGGTATTTGCAGACTTCAGGCCCTCCTGGTATGGATCTTCTACGCACACGGAGGGAGGGGACACAACACCCTGGCTGTCCTGTGCTGGCCCTGGTGCTGCTCCATCCCTGCTCCACTCTTAGATATCCCTGTGAAGTGGCCACATTCCCCTGGATTCTCTTCTCCCGCACCTGGTTTCTAGTCCTGTACAGAAGAGATGAAGTTACAGACATAACACATATCTAATTTCCAGGGTGATCCCATTTTTGCCTATTTATTTACTTTTCAGTGATGCACAAACCACATTCATGAAGCCACTTCCCCCTGAGCCTTCCAGCAGTGGGAGCCGAGGGCAGAATCAGCTGCTGGGGGTGATGGCAGATGTGCTTTCTGACAGCAAATCAGGGGATGTTAATCAGATTCTGGAGTTGGAAGACACCAAGAATTATAATTGCTGCTGGGCACAGCTGGATGTGAAGGGTTATGGCCAACAGAGCTCAAAAGGGACTGAGCTTTTCCTGCCCTTCTCATGAAGAGAAGAAATATGAGATTTTCAGCAGTGCCTCGGTGTAGTTTTCAGTAATTGCAGCATAATTACGTGATCAGTTTAACAAATGTGGCGTGAATCTTCTCAGGGTGCAGGAGGCACCATCAGAAACACATCCTGTGTTGAAGTGGGATTTATGAAATTTGGGAAGCCTTGCCTGCCCCGTGACAACATCCAGGGACAGCCCAGGGCTGTGTTTCAGCTTTAGCAGAGGAAAACCAAAAGCTGTGGGAGGCTGCAGGGAGGAAGGGTCAGTCTGGTCCTGCCCGTCTCAGAAAAGAAGAATTTTCTGCCCACCCTGCCCAGAGACGAGCGGGATAAATGTTCTGAGATCACCAACAGCACCTGCCAAAGTGTCTGACCAAGCTTGGTCTGCAGTGGGGCAGGAGGCAGAACTGATCCATCAACTGTTGTCCTGGTTTTTGCTGAGCCTTCTGTTGTAACCCTGGAGTCAGAGAATTTTCACACACTTTCATGTAAATAATGGCCAATGTTTACTTAACTGTCTTTTCTGTTTTTCATTCCTTTGGTGATAAGAGAAAGTTTGATGAGCATCCTTTTTCTCCAGTGGGATAGAAGAGGAAGTGACATCTCCTCCAATCCCTTGTGGAGTTGAGAAACCTACAAAGTACAAGAAATGTAAATAAAGTTTCTTCTTTTTCCTCTTTCTGCTGAACCTAGCAGGAGTCAGAGTTTCCTTTCTTGTGTCCTCTACCGACACAACCAACAGGTGTGAAGCAAACCGAGGGGACCTCGTCTGGCAGAGGGGGATTAATGAGCGCTCATTTGTCACTCGAGCTGGGAACACCCGGGGCTCAGGCAGCTCCTCCCAGCCCCACCTCGGATTGAGCTCCTTTGCCTGCCTGTGCTGCCTCTGCTGCTCTGCATTTCAGGCCTGGGAGGCTCTGCAGGTACAGCAGCTTCTGTTGTTTGCTGTTGGTTCCACCACCTTCCATCAACGCTGGGTTTAATGTAAATACATCTGGTACAGGTTATAGCAGTGCTGTCAAATCTCAGCCCTCTGGAAAGCCAGGAATGTTTTGCTGTTGTTTCTGCTACAATTCTCCCCTTGTTTTTTGCCTCCCCCTGCTGCCGTGCACTCCCCAATCCCATCAGCTTTCCACGTGCTGCTGGAGATGTCTGGGGAAGCTGTGCTTCATCTTCGTCTAAATTTTCCCGAAGCTCTGGTTTGTCTGATTTTCTGTGTTGCACCATTTGATTTTTCCTCTACATCGTTTACTGCCTCTGAAAATTCAGTATTTAACTGTGTGAGCTCAGTAAGGACGGAGTTCAGCAGGAGTAACAAAGCTGTGCTGGGATTTTCCACTGCTGCACTTTATTCCAGAAGGGGAAAACTTCCAGTTACATCTCGGGTGTATGCTGGCATCCTGGTCATGCCACCCCCAAGGCAAGCACCTGAAACCAAATGATTTTTTCAGGTCTTTTCCAACCCAAATTATCCCTGATCTTGCTTTTTTTCATATTAAACCTGGGTTTTTTGTTCTCTTTTCCCATCTCGCTCTAGGACTGCCCAACAGGAAAGGGGGCTCTGTATCACTGCAGCACCTCTCAGTAAATCTGGAGGGTTTTGTACTGGTAACTGGTGTTATTTTGTGATATTTGGCCATTTTTTTTTCTCTCCAGGTCACTGGGATGCACATATGGGAAGCCGTGGAGCTGCCCAAAATCCCACAGTGGATTATGGATGTGCTTTAGGGATGGCATTAGAAGGGACTTGCACAGTTATTTTTGTATGAGGGGGTGTGTATTTATACAAATGCCTGCAGGAAGGATGCAGCTCTGACTTTGCAGCTTTAAAAGGGGAATTTTAACGTATTAATCCACAGAATTCTGTCTGTGTAATAAAAATAATGAAAAAAGGAGGAAAAGGGAGAGGGAAGCACATGAGAGGAGGCTCCACCCTCACCCATCACTGCCATCCCTGCCATTTTATCAAAGTTGTGCCTTGGAGTTGAAATGTCCTTCCTGGTGCTGTACAGGAAGGTTTGATTCGAAATCACAGATTTTTCCTCTTGTTTTGAAACCTCTGTGAGCTGTTGGTGAAATTTCTATCTGTACAAATAAGTAAGGAAATAATTCCCAGTGTGATTTCCAGCTCCTGCTGCTTTTCCCCAGCTTTGAGCTGTCCCTGTGTCCTTTCCTCACTTCCCCTGTTCACCTCCACACTCGCTGTAGGTGAAATGAGATGTGCAATTTGGGGCATTTGCATATTTTTCATTTAGGAAAGGGATGTTTTATCAGGTTTGATGGCTGAGGAAAATTGCCTGTGCGGAAATGGAAACCAGTTTCAGGATGAGTGATGGTAGCTCCCTGCGAGGTTCCAGGTCATTCCTGTCCCTCCCGGTGCGTTCACACCCAAAATTCTTGCTCTGGGGAATTCCTGTCCTTGTAGTGCTGCTGATTCCACATCTGGGAGGTGCCACCGAGCTGAACAGAATAAGTTTTTTGGGGTCAAATCAAGAAAAATGGTGAAGGACTGCAAATATTTCAGGGCTGACTGATTTCTTTAAGATTGACCAAACAGTTCAGGAAAAGTCAGAGCTTTTCCAAACACAGCCAGGGCTGCAGGAGCAATACCAAGAGGAGAGATGAGTGTGTCAGTGCTGGAAGCTGAGCTATTTGTATCCCAGAGGGATGAATATGCTGATTCTTGGTCAGCCTCCAACACCTGCATGGAGAAGAAGACATTCCTATTTATTTTCCTTGCTGCAGCCACATTCCCACCCCCGTGGATCGATTTATAATTCAATCCATGTCCATTTGTTTGCTGACAGAAGAGGAAGAAATCAT
Source organism: Platysteira castanea (assembly GCA_013397175.1). Classification (NCBI taxonomy): domain Eukaryota; kingdom Metazoa; phylum Chordata; class Aves; order Passeriformes; genus Platysteira; species Platysteira castanea. The sequence goes on along the minus strand of VYXC01010644.1, from coordinate 372,846 downwards.
AGCAGGTTTTCTTCACAGCCAGGAAGAGAGAGCTCCGTGGGCAGCGGAGGGGTTTGGGGATGTTTGGGATGAATGATGCTGCTGCTGCCGGGTGAAAGCAAATCCCAAAATCCTGGAGTGAGTCCCAGGTGGCTGCTGCCTCAAGGTGCTTGGATTCTGTGCTTGAGCAGAAGTGATCAGGGCAGATTCTCCTTGTTGCTGGCTCCGGGGTACAGTGGAAGCTGGGAAGGTTCAAAACAGGCATGGATGCAGCAGATCAGGACCTGCTTGGAGAGGTTTTGTGGTGGGATTTGGGAATTCTCAGGGGTGCTGCCCCAGATAAGGGTGGGACATCCAGCAAGGCACGGCCCCTCAGAGCTCCAGGGCGCTGAGCAGGGGAAGCAGAAGTCAGCATTTCATCCCTCAAATGAGAGCAAAATCAAACAGCTGACCCTTCCCCACGCTCCAGGAGGGAATCCGACCTGTGAATTCTCTCTGCATAAATCTGAGCATTCCGTAGTGCAAGAGGAGGGAATTTGACCCGCGAGCTATCTCTGCATTAATCTGAGTATTCCAGTTAATTAGGGAACTGGAAACCAAAGTGAATCAAACCCTTCCTCTTATCTTTTCTGCCTCCTATTGCGTCTTCCATCTTTTCTGAACTTTCTCAAGTGCAAGGGACAAGCGGGTCGGAAACGGGAAGAAAATGAGAAGCACTTGGCCTGGTGCCTGCCTTTACACTGTGTTGATTAGGTTTTAATTGGCAGTTCTTGCCTGTAATATAAGATAATTGCAGAGATTTTCAGGAATAGTTGTAGAATAGGAAGAAAAGACACATCTGAGTTCTACTGGAGTAGTTTAATTAGAGACTTTTAAAAGCACAACAGACGGTGTTTGCTGGGTGGGATGAGGGCCGTGAGGCCTCTCTGTGGACATGAGGTGATGGCCAGAGCTCCTCCTCCCTCCTGCCCGGAGATGTTCTCCATCACCTGCATGAGAGGACTTGGACAATTCAAAGATGATGTACAATTCATGTTTTGGTCCAAATTATAAAGGTCTTTTTTCAGGAAGTGAAGTCAGGCAGCCCTAGAGGGAAATTCCTTCTGGGCATGTGGCAGGGCTGCCCTTCCCTGCTTTTTGCTGTCACCAAAGTTGTCCTCAGCTCCCTTCCAGAAGTGAGCAGGCAAGGGGCAATGGCTTCAGATTGGAAGAGAGCAGGTTTAGATGGGATATTGGGAAGGAATTGTTCCCTGTGAGGGTGGGCAGGCCCTGGCACAGGGTGCCCAGAGCAGCTGTGGCTGCCCCTGGATCCCTGGCAGTGCCCAAGGCCAGGCTGGGCAGGGCTTGGAGCAGCCTGGGACAGGGGAAGGTGTCCCTGCCATGGCAGGGGTGGAACTGATCTTAAATTTCCCTTCTGCCCAGCATCATCCAAGAGTTACCCTGGAAAAGGAAAAAGGAGTGAGTAGTGAGCATTACACAGGAGAACCCTGCTTCAGTAAGAGCTCATCCAGATCTTCAGCTTCCAGCACAAACCTCCAACTGCAGAACAAACAGCTGGCAAACAGGGAATGTTTCACCTGGGTGCTGTAGGAAAAAGACATTTGTGACCCTGCAGGGCCTTTCCTGGGGGTGATCTTGGGCAGCCAGAGAGACCAGCGAGGTGGTGACAAGTGTGCTTTCAGTTTTCCTCGTGGATGCTGGAAGGGAGCTCAGCACCTCCCGTTCCAAGGCGTTTCCTCCCCGTTTGGTCCCAGCAGTGCTGCAGGAGCTCCCCTGGGGCTGGCTTTGTCCAGCTCCTCCTGCTGCAGCTCCGTCTCCATTTCAGGTGGGGCTGGGTTGGAAAGTGATTCCCTGGCAGGGGTTGGGTTACCCTGAGCCTCAACAAAGCCAGCGCCAGTTGCTCCAGAAACATTTTAATCATAAGCTCTGAGCTTTCCTTTTTTAGGAACTGCTCACAAGCTGCCATGGCTCAGACTTTGAGCTGGCTGATGTTGTTCTGGAGCCTGAGGACCTTCCCCAGAAGTGAGTGGGTGACTTTCGTACGGGCAAACTTCATTTTTCTTTTGTTTTGTTGGTTTTTGTGTCGGGGTTTTTTTTTTGATGTTTGTTTGTTTGGGGTTTTTTGTTTGGTTGGCTTGTTTTTGTTTGTGTTTGTGGTTTTGTTTTTTTGTTTTTTGGGTTTTTCGTTTTTTGCGATTTTTTGGTTTTTGGGTTTTTTTGGTTGGTTGGTTGGTTTGTTTTTCTTTGTTGCTGATGCTGTTACCTCCTCAAAGCTATACAGCATTAGAGATGGCAGTTGTTCAGCTCATTTCGGTCACAAAGTGTGGCTGCACAATCTTTTTAGGAATTCATTCAGGAGAGAAGACAGAGCAGGTGGGGGATGCATTCACCAAGAGGCTTTAATTCTCCAAATAGAGAAAAACCCCATGAAAATGTCAATGTGCTCTGGTAACAATAATCCCAAAGAACTTACTCGAGTGTGAAACAGGGGGAAGAAAAGCCTGGAATTCTCCTCACTCAGGTTTGGTTCCTTGTGAGGAACTTCCTCTGAAATCCTCGTGGTTACCACAGCGAAGCCCACTTGTAAAACCCAAACAACTCATTAGGACAGAGGCACGACAGAATCTAAATCTGACAGCAAGAAATGCAAAAAGGGAGGTAATTCAGTGTTTGTTGAATTCTTTAAGTTCAGCTTTCAGGTGTCTTGCTCTTTGTGAAGAATTTATCACCTTCCTCTCACAGAATGGGATGTCAAAAGATTTCCTGAAGAGGGATGGGTAAAAATTGAAATTGTAAAATTAAGGAATTACACAACACTCAGCACCTCCTTCATCCCTTGGCTCTTTCCATCTGTGCTGTTTGCACTCTCCTGAAAACTGAGCTTTTCACCTTTCTGGCAAACAAAACAAGACCTTTCCAGAAGCTGAGAAAGAGATGGAAAAGGCTCTCTGCTGCCTACGAGAGGTGGATGGTTTCATTTGATGAAGCATCTGAAATGGGGATTTCTCCCAGGGTTTTGTGCTCAGAATATTTACTTAGAAACCTTCAGGGAGCAGACTTGAAATTTTCTTCATTTTAGCCACCAGAACGTCAGGAAGAGTGTGATAACAGGGATGTAGTGAGATTGCATCACGGTGTAAGAGTAAGTGGCTCTTTAGCTTGGAGTCTTGAATATTTGTTAATTGTGCCTTAACTTTATTCGATGTCTTTCTTTCAGGGGTCTCTTCCCTCTCAGCTGGCTGCAGCAGGGACTGCCAGAGCCTCTGCCTCATAGACTGCAGGCAGGGCCATTATTTCACAGCTGGCAACTGCCTGGAGTGCCCGGCTGGGTTCTAGTAAGTGCCCTGAAACGGGAGAGTCAAACCCTTGGGGCGTTGGACATCCAGAATATTCTGAGGGTTATAACACAGGGCTGGAGGTGAGACACAAAAACCCCTCACATAATGTGATTTTTTAATATGTGAATAACCAGCCAAGCAGGAAAACCACTCTATTTGGGTTAGAATCCACGGGTCTGTGGCCACAAACATTTTCACTGAGCAGCAGGCCAAGGGGAATGTTCCTGTATTTACACAGCACCCACGCTGGCTCGCTGGGGATGGAATTCCAAAGGAAATAAAGAATTTAATTGTGTCACTTGATTAATTTTGATCCAGCTGCCCTGGAGGCCAAGCAGCTCCACGGAAATGCCCTCTGGGAACTGCCAACGAACTGACTGCCCAGGGAAACCTCTCCGCCTGCCAGGTGAGCCAAAGAGAGCCAGCAGGTGAAGTTCTTTTGGCCTCTACTCCCATGTACCCACCCAGTGATCCACCTGATCTCAGGCCTCTCCTCAGATTTTTGCAGTCTGTTTGAAGTTTTTCAGGAAATCCCTGCACTTCTGGGCGCAGAGGAAGCAGGTTGTCCCTCCAGGTATCCAGCGAGGAGCTCTGCCTCTGTGCAGAAGGAAAAAGCTCCTGTGGGGAACTCAGGAGTGCACAGAGGCTGAAAATGACCCAAGATCCTTTCTGGCACCAGAGCTGGGGATCTCTGGAGCTGCTGGTTTGCATAATTCGTGTAAAAAACCTGTGTTTCTGTGGCTGTGCTGCTGCCGTGCTGTCCCTGCAGGTTTGTCCCCGTGGCTACCTCAGCCTGGACAGCAGGGCCGGCTGCCGAGCGTGTCCCCAGGGATATTCCTGTGATCCAGGCACGGGCATCCAGAGGAGCTGCGGGCCTGGTCAGCACTCACCAGAGGGAGAGCTGGGCTGCAGGGAGTGCCCAGAGGGACTCGTGTGCCCCGATGGACAGAGCCCACAGGTACAGAGTGAGGAATGTCCTCTCCAAGGACATGTTTTCACTCCTCTGGTCACGCAGGAGTCTGGGCACTCCTCTGCCTGAGCAGGAAGGTCTTGTCAGGAAACAGAATTCCCTGGTTTAAGAGTAGGATGTGGATCTTGATTCATGGAAGAAAAGCATTCAGAGCACTTCAGAGGTGTAGATCCAAGGCTCAGAGAGATGGAGAACATCCTGAGCTGGAATAGACCCACCAGGACCATCAAATCCAGCCCCTGGCCCTGCCCAGACACAACAACCCCACCCTGGGCACCCCTGGGAGCTCTGTCCCAATGCTCCTGGAGCTCTGGCAGCCTCGGGGCCGTGCCCATTCCCTGGGCAGCCTGGGCAGTGCCCAGCACCCCCGGGGGGAAGAACCTTTCCCTGGCACAAACACTCCTCTATTAGAAGGAATGAGTACTTTTCATCCGAGTTCTGGCAATGTTAGAGCTCAGCTTATCTGCCAGTCTGCCACCATGAAGAGCCTCAGCTGAGCACTCAGACTTGGAGGCTGAGGTGCCACTTTTGCATCTAGAAATTGTGGCTGGAGAATGGAGTTGAAGCAGTGCAGGGCAGAGAAAAAAGAATGCAGTAACAGGGCTGTCCTGAGTTTTCCTGAATCAGGCTTCTGTGGGACACTGCTTTTGGGTCAAAATTAGAGCTTTTTCTGCTGTGGATTTGTGTTTTTCCCCTCAGCACTGTTCGGCAGGTCAGCAGCCAAACCCCACTCGCACCCTCTGTGTCACCTGCACTCCTGCTGCCCTCTCAGCTGAGGACACTGGGCCCTGCCAGCCCTGCCCAGCAGGTAAATACATCTCACAAACATCCTATGCTCATTAAAACACAGAATTTGAGGAGGCTGGAGCAGCACTTTGCTCTGGTAACACTTCTCTGACTCGGTGGAACAAAGAGACGCTCCTCGTTTTACAGTAAAACTGGAGGTGAAAATTAATTCCTGAGAAAAAGCAGCTGCTGCTCCAGAGAGCTCGTGAAGGGCAGGAGTGAAAGTGAGAGAACCCCAAGAATCACAGCTGGTTTTGAGAGTTTATGGAAGAGGTGCAGCTGGGGTGGAAACCAGAGCGTGCAGATGTTGCTGAGCAACAGGGGAAGCTCTTGGGCTCCCTTCTCACACAGAAAGCAGAGCTCTCACTCTGATTCTTAACTGATCATCTGTAAAATTGATTTAGGTACAGTCAGAGCTCCCCCCTCTCCAGGACTCGATTCACTGGCTATCACAAGTACCATTTACTGGGAGAGCTGTAGGCATTAGGAACCAAGGAGGGGAACGCTGCTTTTCTCACCTAATTTCCCTTTCTGCTCAACACTCTCAAAGAAACCCAAACAAGCCCGTGTTTAGGAAATGGCAGTGTGTTGTTGAGGGTGCCACTGAGATGCAGAATGAGGCAGCAGGGGAACGGACTGAGAAGGTTTTGTTGCAAAACCACTGCTTTTTGGAATTCTGACTCTTCAGCGAGAGGGCAGGAGAAGCCTTCCAGTACTGAATGGCCACGGGCCACAGTTTCCCCATAAAAAGAGAGTTTTCTGCAGAATTAAAATCCCTTATAATGAGCATAAGCCCAATGAGGGTTTGGTAGTCCAAGATTAGTTTATTCTTTGTGCATGTTTCCTCTGAATTATCCCAGTGGTGCTTTGGTGTCCCTCCAAGCCCTCCACGTAAATCCTGTCCCATCCTTCAATGCAGCCCCTGGCACGGGAATTTGGGGGCTGCAGGGAGCAGCAATGTCACCAACCATTCCCTCCACACCCCCTCAGATTTAATGCCCATTTCCCAGCCCACCCAAACCCCTGGAAAAGGCCTGATGGAGAGCGGGGTGTAGCTGTCAGCTGGTGGGAAGACCAGCAGTCGCAGTCCGAGCCCCTTCCATGGTTTTCCCTCTCCTCCAAGCCCTGAATTCCCACAGGAGATGATTCCATCAGCAGCTCCAGGTGCCTCCTGCAGAGTAATGAGATCAGTAACTCAATTCTGATGTCTGTAATTAGAACCCCTCCTATTAAATAATGAATTCCTGTGCTCTGGGTGCCTCACCTGCTGCCCAGAAGGGTGAAGGGAACAGAGATCAGGATCTCAGTAGTTCAGATCCAGGTATAAAACATGGGGGAGGGAATAGAAACAGGATTTCTGTTATTTCCAGTGCCTGGGCTTGGGTACAAACAGAATATCCCATGCTGGAATTCAGTGTTCTTAAACCTAAGACCCCAGGCCAACCCCAAAGCCCTGAGGCGATGGGGAGTTGGAATTCCATCACCAGCCTGAGATTCCCATGTTCTTTTCCGTGCTCTGACTGATTTTAATGACACCTAATCTGTGTATTTAGCACTGCCTGCACGAGAGAAGTGCACAGCGATGGATTTCAGCAGAGCAGTGGCTCAGTTAATCCTGCTTTCTTCTTCTTTCTGCTCTTCAAATATCCATCAGGAGTTTAGGAAACCACTTGATTATCAAGTTCTGCAAAGCCTTACTTGGGGAGAACAATTAATTCTAGGTGGATGTCAGCATTTCATTGCTCAGTGTACAACTGGCAGCAGGATTTTAAGTGAAAAATTGGGGAAAGAAACTGGGGAGAGGAATGTGGTCCTTGGAAAAATACCAGGAACACCTCAGCTTGATCTTTAATCTCCCTGATCTGGGAGAGAGCAGAAGAATTGGAGTAGAAAGAGAGAACAATTAACTCTAACCATGCTAATAAAACTAATTTAGCCAGAAATTTCACTGTATGTTTCGAATTTTAAAATAGAATTTTGTGTTAAATATTGGAATTTCCTCCTTGTGTTAAATATTGGAATTTTTGTAANTTTCACTGTATGTTTCGAATTTCAAAATAGAATTTTGTGTAAAATATTGGAATTTCCTCTGCCAGCTCAGCTTTACAAAAGGAAGAAACATTTTTAGGCAGGTGGAGCCTGAGCTGCCCAGAATGCCTTTTCTGAACAACACCATGTTGGGATTTCTTTTCAATTCCCTCCAGGTCACTTCTGTCCTGATGGCCTTGAAGTCCCCCCGTGCCCAGCTGGGACCTTCAAGCCCGAGGAGGGAGTTCCCAGAGCCAGCAGCAGCTCCTCCAGCTTGCCAGGTCTGTGTCCTAAAACATTTTAATTTTGGGGCTGCTGAGGTCACCCAGCAGGGCAGTTGTGAAGGAAAACTCAGAAACTTTCTGGTTTTAAACTTATTCGGCAGCACTTCTGCATGGGAGGCACTTTTTTGCCACTCTCAGTGAACTTTCCCAGCACAGTCTCCTCACTCAGGCTCCTTTCCAAGCTCTCTCATGAGTGGGAACAGAGGAGTAACACACTTAGAGCTGAGCATCCCCTTTTCCTTCGGGAAAGGGGGTTTTATTTGTGTTTGAATCACTCACAACAGTCCTCAGCCCCTTCTTGCAGCCGGGGGAAATGAGGTTGGAGATCAGGGAAATCTTTTATATTGCAACAGCCAAAAAAGCACTGGAATTTCTGCCTTCAGAGGCTGCAGAGGCCTTGCCCTTAAATTTAGAAGTGCCAAGCAGACAGAGGAATTTGCAACGCTCTGAGTGCTGCAAGGCAGCAGCAAAGGCTTCCCCAGATTTCCAGCTGTGATGCTTCCTCCTAAATATTTTTGTTTTGGTTTGGTTTTCTAAGGCAGTAGAACTTTGTTTTGTACACATGGGACTGAGTCATTCTAATGACTGGGAAATGTGCTGAAAGCGATGAGATCTGAGTTTAGCTACGGTGAAAATAAGTTTAAAAGGCAGAATGATGGAGGTTTGTTAGTCTTTTCTGGTATTAAGTCTTGTCTTGGCACAGAAAGGGAGCCCTGGCTCTGTTACGATGATCACACGTGGCTGAGGCTTGCTCTGCCCAGGTCTGAGCACTCCAGAGCCTCTCAGTGTCTCTGACAATGGTATAAAAATGCCTCTCTGCCCTATATTTTTCTGTGCAAATAGAAAAACAGAGGGAGGTTCAGGGAATGAGCTCAATCCACCAAAGTAAACCTTGGCCCAAGCCCAGAGTGTTTTATCCAGGGTCACAAATCCCAGCCAGGAGCACAAACCTGGAGTTCAGTGCTTGGTCTCCCTTTGCATCTCTTGGGTTCTTCCCCTCGTGTGCTAAGAAAATAATTATCTCCTTCAAATCAAGCCATATCTTTGTCCATCTGATCATTTCTTTTCCAGCAAATCACTCAGCTGCTAAAGTGTCTTGACTGTGGAGTGATTTTTCTTTACTCAAAAGCCAAGTCCAGGAAATTGCTGCCTCCCACCCACTCCTGGAATTACAACCAGAAGTGCATTTCTGTGGTGCAGCAAGGAGCAAACCTCACATCTCATCAAGACAGCCAAATTCAACACACAGGGCCAGCCAGTGGCACCTGAAAAACAAAAAATCACTGTAGGAGCTGCAAAGTAAATTAGAGTTTTAAAACTCTCTGGGTTTAGTAACATCAGCTGTTGTGCTGCTTCCTAGAACGATGTTGTCATCTCTCCCAGGGAACCCTTGGCAAAGGCAGGGCAATTCCTGGTGCAGCAGGATACTGGGCAAACTCTGAGAAAGCACAGGATGTTTTAAATACTCTGCCCTGATGGTCTTAGGCTGTGCCCACCCCTGCACGGGTGTGTGCCCAGTGTGACAAACTCGTTTTCCAGTGAAACCAAAGGTTTTGTGTCACATTTATTGCACAGCCACAGGTCCAGCAGAGCAGATAAAAGCTTAGCTCAGAGATAACACTCAGAGATAACAGCTCTGCCTGCCCCATCCTTGGGAGTGCCCAAGGCCAGGCTGCAGCAGCCTGGGATAGGGGAAGTGTCCCTGCCCACGGAGGGGTGGGATGGGATGGGCTTTAAGGTCCTTTCCAGCCCAAACCATGCTGGGATTCTGGCGTTCTCTGCTGTGAATCTGCTCCCTCACTGATGCCATACGAAGTGTCCAGGCAGCCACACGGTGGAATCTGTTCTGAGCTCCAGCATCTGGAAAGTCAGGCAAAAAAAGGGGATTTTCTGCCCCTATACCCACGGGGCCTGGACTCAGGTTGTGTAAATCACCATCCCGCTGGATTTGCTGGGGGTGCGGATCCACATCAGGGAGCTTTTGTCAGCTTAAGGCTGAGTTCTGAGTGGGTCCCACAGCTCCCTGAGTTCCTGTGAGTCCCACAGCCACCTCAGCCCCCCCAGGTGTGTTGGTTCAGTTGTGCTCAGTGCTGGGGAATTTTACAGTCTGGAGAAACTCAGATTTCACCCTGCTGAGGTTTTCCAGCCTTGTGCTCCTCGGGGCTGTGTGGTGTAAATGCAAGGAGGAGATAATGAGATTTCTTTGAGGGGTGACAGTGAGAGAGTGGGTGGAAGGCAGAGAGGGAGATGACCCCTAAATTCACTTTGCACCCTGAGGAATCCCAGCCCGGACCTGTGCATTCAGTCCGTGGAGGAGGAAGCCGGGATTTGAATGAATCCTGATATTTTGGGGGGGCTGTAAGGCTCTACTGCAGCCTGCAGAGGCACACACACACCAGGGTATGACTGAGTCCTGACAAACTCGGGTTAGGAGTGGTGGCCCGATCTGGGAATTCTCCAGGGAACCTCCATCCTCAGCCAGCATTTCCCCTTCCCCTGGAATTGCTCTATTTGCTTTTGAAAGGCCTGGCTCAGGAGGAGAGCAGCCATTCCCAGGGCTGAATTTGTGCTTCCTTTTCACCGCGTGCAACGTTTGGGAACGTTTTGTAATGAAATGCACTTTGCAAACACAGCAACAGCACCGAGGGATCGCTGTTTTATTGCGGATCGATCTTGCTGATGTTCCTTTAGGTTGCAACACGAGCATCTCTTGTTTAACACAGGGATTTTAGGGATGATCACAGCTCGGGCTGGCTGTCCTTCGAGCAGGTTTGAGCTGAGCGTGTCTCCAGCCTGCAAAACCCCCCTCATCCCCCTGCATTCAGAACGCAGACACGGAAAGTGCCCGGTTTTCCTGGAAAGCCCAGGCTCTCTCCCAGATCAACTCTGACATGAGCTGTGCCTGCAGCGGGGGCTCAGCTCAGGCTGATGGGTTAGTTTGTGTTTTAACACACCTCAGTTCTCATCGAGCTCGGAGCAGAGGGGTTTGGCCCTTCCAGGAGCCACTCAGCTGCACTAAATTCAGCTAATCCAACACCACCACCTCCTGGCTTTGCAGCAGTTTATTCCCGGCCTGGATGAACCTCCAGCAAATTTCCTCGCTGCAGGTGGAAGCAGAGGTGAAATATTTTGTAGGATGCTTTGACCTCAGCAGGTCATAACCCCTTTGTGACCTTAAATACCTCTGTCTTTAGGAACCAGCTGGTGTTTGAGGTGCCCTGCTGGGTATTTCTGCCCAGCTGGAGCCAGCTTCCCGGTGCCCTGCCAGCCTGGCACGCACAACCCTCTGCCAGGGCAGGACGAGGCTGCTGACTGCAGAGCCTGCCCGGCAGGCTGGGCTTGCACCCAGGCTGGCCTGGCCCAGCCGGACACCCCGTGCTCAGCAGGGTAAGCCTGGGTGGTTTTCTGCCCACTCCGTGTCTGTGCATGAGTTTCACCTCCACAGCTTTTGCTTTGTGCAGTTTTTTCTGCTTTTCCCTGCTCGCCTTTCCCTCAGCTCACACAGCACGGAGGTGTTGCTCTCTCCTTGCACCAGGAATGCTTTTGTGGCCTTTGGAGCTGTTTTCCCTCGGGTGGTGGCCTCCAAAAGCTCCTTCAGGCCCTGCTGATGGGTCTGCTCGCAAAGGGAATCCTTCTGTCCTCCCGTTTTCCTCCCTTAACTCCTCCTGGTGGGCAGTTCTGTGCTGCTGCTGCCTCCAAGGGTTGTTTCTCCTGCCAGCACAGGAGCTGTCAAATCCCCCAGGACAAAGCAGCCCCCGGGAACCCACAGCAGCTTCACCCCTTAGAAACTGGGGAAAGGTTCCTCTCCATAACCAGCTGATGGAATGGAGTAAAGAGAATTAGAACAGCTAAAAGAGCCCCTGAGAATGGAATATTTGGCACAGATTCCAGAAGAGACCCATGAAATCACCCCTCAGGTGCAGGTGGCTTCACCCCCTGTGCCAGGACTTCATTGCAGTTTCTGGTAAATCAGTGTGACACAGACTGTCCTGGTGGAAGGTTCCACAAAATCGGTAAAACCAGCCAAGAACGAAGCCAGGCCACACATCCCATGGCTGTGAACAGCGGGAGCTGGCTGAATAACCCACTTTTGGTCTAAAATGTCTCACCCCACCAGCCCACTCTCAGAGTTCCATTTTAATTCTGCATAACTGCTGCTCGCTCACGTTGCTGCCAGCCGTGTCAGCTTTCCCCCAGCTCCTTCACCCCGATATTTTTGTAGGGCACAGAGTTTTCCCCTGCTGGCACCCACCTCCCTGTTGTGCTTGCAGGTTCGTGTGCCCCGCGGGGTCAGCCAGCCCTCATGCCCCCAGCAATGCCTGCCCTCCAGGGACTGCTGGCAACCACCTGGACCTCTTTGACAAGTCCCAGTGCGAGCCCTGCCCTGCAGGATTCATCTGTGCCAGAGGTACGTGGCTCTAGCACGAAGCTGAGCTCAATTCTTTGGTCACCAGAGGGGGGTCAGTGAGGTATCACAGCGATGGGAAATGGGAAGGAAGTTTCCCCTTGGTACCCTCTGTGCCCGCTGGACGAGGTAATTTTGCTCTGAAGTTTTCTCTTTGTGCCATCCCTGGTTGCTGTTTTAACTTGCTGACCTCGAGGCAGCTGGTTTTTACAGCCTTCCAAGTTTTTAGCTTATTTGTGGCCTCTTCACCTTCATCTCTACGTCTGGGCAGGGGCACCACGTGGGACACTGGAGCTGGTGAATAATTGCTTTAGTGACCAGCTCTGGGGTAGAGCCTCTCGTCAGCAGGGGCAGTGATTATTGTTATCTCATTTCAAACAGGGAAAAGGCACAAAATGAGGGGGAGATTTAACTCAGGGTTGTTCACAAAGAGCTGAAAACTCTGGGAATCGGGTGGAGTGAAGCCAACACGCTGCTCTCTGCTGCTGTTAAATTTCTCCTGGTGTTTTGGCAGGAACAGGGGGGAAGCAGAAGCCTCCCAGCCCGTGCCCAGTTGGTCACTACTGCCCGCCTGGCACCCGGCCCTCGGCCCAGCTCCGCTGTGCCCCGGGCACCTGGAGCAACAGGACCAGCCTGGGCTGGGCACAGGAGTGCTCTCCGTGCCCTGCAGGCTGGTTCTGCCTGGCAGGAGCCCGTGTCCCCACGGGGAGGTGCAGCTCAGGGCACTACTGCCCTCAAGGTAGGCAGCTCTGCACGGGAATCAAGGAGGTTTAATTAATTTTTGGCTTTGTGAGCTCTGATAAAGCCACACTCTGGCTTTATCAGCGTATTTTTGGCACCGTGGTTAGCAAACTGTCCCTTCTGTATTGTCACTGTTTTATACTGTTTGAACTGAGCATGTTTGTTCCATTATTTCCCCCCCCATCTCCCTTAATTTGCAAAGAATTAAAATGCCCAATCAAGCACCTGGTACGAGCAACCATTCTAAATTTGCATCTTCCTGCAAAGAATCTGCAGTTGCTGCTAAATGCTGATTTTTTGTTGTTGTTGTTGTTACCAGAGCTGTGAGCAGTGATTTTTTAGTATCAATTTACAAATAAATCATGTAAACACTTAATAGCCACAAAAAAACCCTTCCTGCCTTCTGTGTTTGAAGCTGTTTTAAGATTTGGGGTGGTTCTCTGCTCTCTTTTTCTTGGAAAGGCACCTGGAGGAGCACGCAGTTCCCCTGCCCTGCAGGAACCTACAGCACCCGGCTGGGCAGGGGCAGGGTGGAGGATTGCTCTGCCTGCCCTGCCGGAGCCTTCTGCCCCCCTGGCACCTCCAAACCAGTGCTGTGCCCAGTGTAAGTGCAGGACAGCGCTGTGGGGCCGTGCAGGTACAAGGGGAAATCTCTCTTCATGGCATTTCAGGGCTCTCCTTGTTCTAATTATTATTTTTCTTCACTGGTATTAGAGGTGCTTTTCACCCTGCGTGTGGTCCAGGCAGGTTCTGTGTGAACTGGGTGGGTTTTGCTGCAGAAACAGCACATTCCCTCTAATCAAACCACCAGGAATTCAGGCTAGGGGTGCACTGTATCTCCTTTTCTCGCTCGGCTGCTGCCCTGGAGTCTCCCCTGTGTCGTGTTCTCTCCTCAGAGGATCCTTTCGCTCGGCGCCCGGCGCGGAGGCGGCCGCAGACTGCACCCCCTGTCCTGGGGGCCACCACTGCCCCGAGCTGGGCACCAGCACCCCTCGAGCTTGTGGGGCTGGCAACTTCTCAGTACGTAGCAATCCTTTGCTCCTGTGTTCCCTTCAGCACGAAGGATTTTGGCAGAAGGATTTTGGCAGAAGGATTTTGGCAGAAGGATTTTGGCAGAAGGATTTTGGCAGAAGGATTTTGGCAGAAGGGGCCCTCCCCGGGGAGGCTGAGGCTGTGAGTGCCCCGAGGGAGGCACTGGGATGAGCCCAGCTCCTTCCTGAGAATCCGGGGTGGTTGTGTGCAGAGCTTTAAACACCCCTGGCCACCCGTGCTGGCCCCACGAGGAGTTAAACTGCTGCTCCAGAGGTTGGGAATGTTCCTTCCTGCACACCCAGATCCAGAGCTGCTCCACACACGATACCAAAAGCTTCTCCCCAGGGTGCAATCCTGCTCCTGCTGCTGTTCCCACCCCAAAGCCATCCCAGGTCACCTGTCCTCTGTCTGCTGGGAGCAAACCTCAGGTTCCTGTGGCACATTTGGCCCTGGCAGGGAGCAGGCCTGTGTCCTCTCTGCTCAAAAGGAAGGGTTGGATTGCTCTGGGATTAAACTCTCGGGTGGCTTGGGGAGGGAAAGCAGCACGGTGGAGTCACAAAAGGGGACAGTGATGGCACAAATTATTCCCACAAATAGGTGCTAAGGTTTGATTCATATTTCTCTGTCCCAAGCCTGTAATTAATAGTTGATAATTGCCATGTTTCCCTGTTGATGACAAACTACTGTCAAAGGACCCCAGTACCTCTGTCCTGACCAGTTTTCATCCCTGCACAAATTTGGGAGCTACCACTGGAACCACTCACTGAGACTGAGTGGAGAGAGGAGATAAAGTACAAAGAGAGATTTGTATGTGGCCAATAGACCCAGATTATTCCTCGTTTGCACTTGGAGCTGGGTGTAACAAGGAAAGATGAGGGAATTTGTATTTCCCCTGCTCCTGCTGGCAGAGGGTGTTGGATTCGCTGTTCTGGGTTTGTGTGGATAATCCACAAGTACATACAAATCAGATAGGGCCGATCAGAGCTCGGGGGCAGTTTGGGAACGGGAATCTTTGTGTTGCCCAGGGCATTCCTGAGCACAGCAGGGAATGTTTTATAAAACTGGCTGCACTCGCACCCTCGGGTTTGGGCCTCACCATGACCTGCCACAGCTGCAGAGGGGTTGTTCAGTGCTCCAGCAGGAGTGACACCAGGATCCTTTCCCCTTTCAGGAGCCGGGCTCAGCCTCCTGCCTGCCCTGCAGAGTTGGGCACTACTGTGCCAGGGAGAGCACCAGCCTGGAGGTGATGCTGCTGGCCATGGTGTGCCCAGCAGGGCTCCTGTGCCCGGCGGGACAGGCGGGTGTCCCAGATGCCACTGCCAACGCCTGCCCACGGGGACACTTCTGTCCCCAGGGAGCTGCTGTGAGTGACTGCCATTCTCTCTGGGATCATTGCTATGGAAAAACCTTTCTTAATAACTTTTAATTACTGATTTCTGTACTCTTTGTGTGCTCACAGATCTCAGCAGTATTCGTCCTACATAAAGCTGTTAATAATATAATAATGGATAATAACATCATACTATCAGGATAACACTTTCTGAGAAGCTGTGTACAGCTATCCTGAATTCTTTCTGCAGCTTTAGCTGCTGTACCTTGGCCTTGTGGGCTGCAGGACTCATTTTAGGGTGTCAAAGGCCCCTTTTTCCATTCCACTTCCAGGCTCAGCCTTGCCCCAATGGCACCTATGGTGAGCAGAGGGGGCTGAGCAGTGCTGCTGAATGCTCACCCTGCCCTGCAGGGAAGTTCTGCTACACAGATGGGATGGAGCCTCCAGGAATTCCTCACCCTGTAAGTACGGCCCAGCTTCTCCTAAATTTTTACCCCAAATTTTTTACTCCAGCTGCATCTGCTAAGGGAGCCAGCTCTGTGCTTTGTGCATGTTTTCTGTCTTTATTCTGCCTTCTGCCTGTCAAGGCAGGGTAGGAAAGAGAGTTCAAAGGTGAGGAATTGCTGCTGCTCCTCCTCTAATGAGTTTTGGGATTTTTCATTGCAACTGTTTTGTGTCAGGGAAGAATGAACTCGTCAAATATTAATAGCTGTTAAAAAAAAAAAGCAGCCTCAATTAAGAGTAAAAAAATGCAGATGGATTCTCTTCCACATGGATGAATCCATGGTTTTATTGAAGAGCAAGGTGATAACTCTGTCCCAGGTACAGCTCTTCTCCAAGTGTGGAAGAAGAGCATCTTCCCCAAAACTCCACTGGCAAACCTTGTAGGGCTTTGTCTCAATGCCAAGATTTTACCCTAAAGCCCCCTTGCCTACAGTAATTATCCCACATGGTCAGAATTCCACTGGTAAGGCTGTAAATTCCCTTTCTTCCCTTCTTTCCTACCCCATTTCCTCGCAGTGAAGAAACTCCAGGTTATTCAAACTGCAGGTGAAGCTGAACACATTCCCCTCCTCCGGACAGAAAACCACCGAGCCTGAGTGTGTGCTTTGTTTGCAGACAGGGGATTGCCCAGCTGGCTATCTGTGCCCTCCAGGCACCGGATTCCCCTTCTCCTTCCCCTGCATGCCAGGCAGCTTCTGGGATAACTCCAGCACGGAGGCAGGAGGTGTTTGCAAGCCCAGCCCAGCCGGGCACTTCTGTGACTTGCCTGCCCTGACAGAGCCCAAGCCCTGCCCAGCAGTGAGTGGTTTTCCTTGGGTGCATGGAGGAAGCTGCTCCGTGGGATTATTTAATAGAAAAGCCTTCAATGTATTAAGCTGGCTTTGTTCTGCAGGGTTTTTACTGTGCTGAAGGCAGCTCCCAGCCCGAGCCCTGTCCAGAGGGGACATTCGGTGACAGGCAGGGGCTGTCGGGACCCTCGGGGTGCAGCCCCTGTGCTCGGGGTTCCTACTGTGCTGCCCCAGGACTGACTGGGCCAAGCGGGCCCTGTGAGGCTGGATTTTACTGCCAGGGCAGGGCTCTGACTCCAGTAAGTCCCACTGATGAGTTTTGCTCCTCCCTTTCACACTGTGCCCCACTGTGTTGTTTTATTTTCCCCACTGTGCTGCCTTTTTTAACCCAGTGCCTTGGGGAATCACAATTTTGTGCTGCTCACGCTCAAGTTCATGGCACGAGGACCCTCAAGGGGAGTGTGGCCATGTTATACTTTTCCCCTCTCAACACTGACACCCTCTTAACGAAAAGGTCACCTGGTAGAAAGTCCAGTGGGTGTGAATCAGTGTAAAATTTCATCCCAATTTATTCTCTTTGAATTTAAGTCAGTGTTGTCTGTTCTCTGCACAAGAGCATGTCTCTATCTTTTATCTTTATTGTCTACATCAGCTTAACACCCTAAATATTTTAACCTCATTTTCTCCCTTTTTTTAATAATCTTTTTTCCATTTTCAGTGGCCCACAGATGGAGTGACAGGAGCTGTGTGTCCTGCTGGGTCCTACTGCCCAGCTGGCTCTGCCCTCCCCATCCCCTGCCCTCCAGGGACTTTCAGCAACCTCAGTGGGCTGAGGAGCCTCCAGGAGTGCTTGGATTGCCCACCTGGGTGAGTGTCACCCAGGACTGGAAGCAAACAGGAGCCAGGTCTCTAAAATTCCAGGGACTTTTTTGTACTGGGGCTGTGCTCTCCAGTGAATAAAAAAGGCATTATTGCTATCCAAGGTTTCTTTTTTCCCACCTTAGCTTGTATTGTGATGGGACAAACAACCAAGCTCCCTCAGGACCTTGTGAACCCGGATACTTCTGCACAGGAGGGGCCAAAAGTGCCCTCCAGCACGTGGTGATGGAGGGACATTATTCCTTAGCGGGAGCTTTCAAACCAGAGCCGTGTCCCCTCGGCAGCTTCCAGCCCGTGAGTACCTCGGGGTTCCCGCCTGGGGGGTCACCAGAGCCCCTGGAAACTACAAAAATGTGTGAGTAGAAATTCCTGAGCTGCTTGTAAGTGGTCAGCTTGAAAGAAGGGGGTTTGGGGGTTTCTGCAGATTTGGGTAATCACCACTTGCTTTGCTTTTGCCCTGCAACAGAAGAAGAACCAAAAACTTGTGTGAAGACAACGGACCCATCAGTCCAGGGCTGTTCCCTACAGCTCATCTGGCAATTTTTATCAGGTTTTCTTGCACAGTACAAATTCGGAAGGGCTGCTGGGTCTGTGGCCTGGCAGGGGTGAATTAATTTGTGCATTTGTCCCTCACTTCTGTACTTGATCAGGGCTGCAAGGTGCTGCTCACAAACCCCAAATTTGTTGCTTTTGGACCGCAGGTCATTCCCCTCAGTGTTTATTTTGCAGCAGGGAGTCCCTGGGGTTGGTAGAACGTGCAAAGTTCATTTATTCGTGTGCTAAGCAGCACCACCCCACCCCTGCCAGCTCTGTGCTCTCTTTCAGGGCCGTGCTCAGTCTCTCTGCAGGGACTGCCCCGAGGGTACTTTCTGCAGTGAGCCAGGCCTGACTGCCCCCCAGGACTGCCCCAAAGGGCATTTCTGCCTGGCTGGCAGCTCCTTGCCTCTCCCCTGCCCAGCGGTAAGAGTCAAGTACGGGTTTGTTTTCCAAGCAGCAATTTTCAGGAGGCTTCACATCCCTTGGCAGGGGCTTCATATCCCTTGGTGGGGGCTCTCTCTGTGCAGGGAACATACACGGATGTGGAGAGGGCAGGTTCCTGCCAGCCCTGCCCTGCAGGGATGTTCTGCAGCAGGCCTGGGCTGCCCGAGCCCGAGGGACACTGCCAGCCAGGGCATTACTGCAGCCAGGGCTCCAGCACCTCCTCACCCGTGAGTGCTGAACATCTCGCACTGCTCAGGACCCTCTGGCCCTACCGAAGCGTTCATGAACTGCAACAAATTTAATTTCAATTCCCTTGCTGCAGGTGGGGCTTCCATTTGGAGACCTTTGCCCACCAGGACATTACTGCCCAGCTGGCACCGGGCGTCCCAAGGAGATGCCGTGTCCTGCTGGCACCTGGAATGGCCAGAGAGGAGCCCAGGATGTCACTTGGTGCCTGCCTTGTGCCCCTGGGTTCTTCTGCAATGTGTCTGGCCAAGATGCTCCCGGGGGACTTTGTGCACGAGGTGAGACAGAGGCAGAACTCGTGGAGCTGCTTAGAAACCGGGTTTGACTTGGGGGAAGAACTCTGGTGTTTTCTGCTTTAAGGCTATTACTGCACGGGGAGCACAAAGACCGCAAAGCCAGAGGATGGTGTCACTGGAGATCTCTGCCCTCGGGGACATTTCTGCCCTGCAGGCTCAGCAGCACCTTCCCCCTGCCCCAGTGGGGAATACAGCAAGCCACAGGTCAGGAACTACAGAAATGCCACATGTCAGAAACTACAGAAATGCCACATGTCAGAGACACAGCAGTGGCACAGGTCAGGGACACAGCAGTGGCACAGGTCAGGAACTACAGAAATGCAACAGGTCAGGAGCTGCAGCTTTGCAACAGGAGCTGCAGCAGTGCCACAGGTCAGGAGCTGCAGAAATGCCCCAGGTCAGAGACACAGCAGTGCCACAGGTCAGGAGCTGCAGCTTTGCAGCTCCACCGTGACTCAGGAGAGACTGAAACACTGACTGCAGTTTTTGTCTGTATCCAAGAAGGCCTTGAGAGCTGCTGGCACTGGGAATATTCAATGTTTCGGGGGAGTGGGGTAGAGCAAGGGGTGGAGCAGGGCTGTTCCGTTGTTTTCCCCCCCGGTGTCACACGAGGGATGTATTTCCCCCTGCAGCAGCTCTGGGGTGGTGGCAGTGGCACTCAGAGCACAGAGGGCTGGCAGCAGCTCCCAGCTTTTCCCTCTGTTCCGCCTGCCACCTAATGGGGAGACGGGGAGGTGACCCGGGCTGGTGGAGAGGAGTTGGCTGAACCCAGTACCCCCAGGAGAAATCTGTATTTGAGGCAGGTTACTGCAGAGGAGCTAAAAAAATAACTTTATTCCTATTTCTGCTTCTCTAAGTGCACAGCCAGGCAGAGGGAAGCTGTGCACGTGGTATTTTCCTTCCATTTCATTCCGTGCTTCCTTTTAATTCCCATTTTTTCCTCACAGGTCAAGACAAATGCTTTCCTTGTCCTGCTGGGTTTCACTGCTCAAAAGGGCTCAGGCGCCGCTGCCCTCCTGGGTTCTACTGCCCTCAGAAAACTGGGATCAGCTTTTATCCTTGTCCTCCTGGGACTTACAACCCCTCCTATGGCCTGAGCCGAGCTGAGAGGTGCCAGCAGTGCCCTGCAGGTGAGGGAATGCTCTGCTGGGACCTGTCTCAGAGGGTGAGGGTCTCTTGATGATCTCTCTGCAGCTCTCTCTTCCCGATCCTCTGATGCGTTTTGGCCCCCAGGAAATGCAAACATGAAAATCCACAGTCAAAAGAGGATCCTGGTCCCACCGGTGGTGTCTCCACAGGGTTTTGGAGGCTCTGCAGAAGGGTTTGGTTCATACTCAGGGTTTCCCAGAGGAGTGTGAGCTGAATAAGGATGGGGTTTTGTCCCAGTTGTGCTGATGTTGAGGGATTTGATTTCTCCAAATCTTCCCTTTGCCTTCCAGTGCCTGCAGCAGAGCAGCTCCCCTGGTTTTTTCTCCCAGTTTACTGATTCCTTTTCCCCTCTGTGGTCTTCCAGGGATGTTCTGTGGAGAATGGGGATTATCCTCTCCCAGTGGTCCCTGCTGGCCAGGATTCTTCTGCACAGGAGGTACAGAATTTAGGATTCAGAGGGCAGAAAGAGTGGGAAGGTGGGGAGCTGTGGCCCTTATGGTCCTTGCTGTTATTTATTCCACTCTGCCCTGGATTTCTGGCTTTATCATCGTGAGCTACAATCAGCTCCTCTCTTCTTTCGCCCATGGAAGTGGTTCCTTAGCCATGGGAGCAAACTGGCCTGTGAGAAACCCAAATCACTCAGGATGCTTTTGCTTTACCTTCCTCATGCAGGAGCAAGTGTCCCAAACCCCAGTGGAGCCACAAACGTGAGCAGTGGTGGCCCCTGCCCGCCTGGACACTTCTGCCCAGCTGGCACCAGCATCCCCCAGCCATGCCCTGTGGGCACTTACTCAGACAGGTGAAGCCCTTTGGATCTGCTGACGCTAATTTTGATTTTCTTTTCTTTTTTGTTTGTCCCTTAGTCTTCTAAGCAACGAGGTGCAGCTCAGTGAGCCTCATTAAAGATGTCCTTGCATTGATCAGAGAAGTTTTGTGGTTGCTTTCACTTTGCCAGAGCTGAAGCATCAGTGACCCCTCTGCTGAGCCTCCACCCTTGCCAGCTGAAACCCTGCTTCTGTCCCGCCCAGGCTCCACAACCAGCAGGATTCCAGCTGCACTGAGTGTCTGCCTGGCCACTTCTGTGGCTCCCCTGGCCTCGCAGCCCCCTCAGGACCCTGCTTACCCGGGTACTTCTGCCAGCCTGGGGCCTCCTCACCATCACCGCCTGGTGAGCAGCACTGGGCAAACCGGGGTTCTGACAACGGAATGCTTTACAAAATGCCACCTCTTCTCCCAGTATTCCCACCCCTGCCTCCTGTCAGTCACCCAAATCCCTGTGTGAGTTTTGTTGGCGGGGTTTGTGCCACACACGCCAGCGTTACCACACAAAACGCTGGCGCTGAGCCCTGGGGCAGCCGCGGGTGCCCGCTCACAGCGGGCACAGCCACTGCCATTTATTGTGTCTCAGGAATAATCCTTTCCAGGGGAGAGTTCCGACCCCCTGCTTCTCCTGCCCGTGTCCCAGGTGCGTGGGAGAAAGGAGGCCCCTGCCCTGTGAGCCACTTCTGCCCGGAAGGGAGCAGCTGTGCCCTGCCCTGCCGTGCAGGGACCTACAACAACCTCTCCCGACAAGCTGCCTGCTTCCCCTGTGCTGCGGGCTACTTCTGCCCAGAAAACACCACCAGCTACAGCTCAAACCCCTGCCCGGCTGGATTTTACTGCCCCAAAGGTGAGAAAGACCCAGGGAACCAGGCAATGCTTTGGCCAGGCTGAAACGTCCTTCTTAAAGGCCAGAAATTCTCTCTGTGAACAAAAGGTTTAAGTGTCAGCCCGGTTCTTCACAGAAAAATACCCCCCAGCAATATTTTAAACTATAGCTATGGCTGCTGCTTAACAGCCTCACGAATTAAACAGCACCCAAACACCCAAATTTTGGCCATGAAGAACTGTGGGGATCAGCAATGGGATAAACTGGCAAAGAGGATGTGAACAATGCAGCAGGACTCAGAGCCAGGATCGTGTTTATGGCCCATGAAAGGTTCCTGCTCTCTTGATTCCACAGGCACCAGGTTTGCCACTGAGTTTCCCTGCCCCAGGGGCTACTACAACCCTGACCCCATGACCCAGAGCCTGGACAGCTGCCTGCCCTGCCCACCCGGGCACTACTGCGGGCAGGAGGGGCTGACCGCTGCCTCGGGCAGGTGTGACCCAGGTGAGCGTGGGGCTGCAGGGCGTGGCAGTGCCCAGCCCTCGGGACAGGGTGTTGGGGAGGGGGACACCTTCACCCCGCAGCTTTTATCACAGCCCTTCCAGTGTGTTTGCTGGGGTCTCTTGCTGAACTGGAGGTATTTGTAGGATTGAACACACCCCTGCTGGCCAGGTGGGCCCCAGGGTGGGCCTGGTAGCCACGAGCAGTCTCTGCCTTCTGAGCTTGCTCTGGACATGGTCAGACCCCAGCTGAGCTGAGCCCTGTGGCCAGAAACAAAAGTGCTGAATTTAATGTTGCAGGATCTCCTCCCATCCCTGTTGAGGTGGTATTGTTTTATAATATTAAATTGCATGTGCTGTTGCATGGCAGTGTTAAACTTCAGTGGGATGAACCTGTGCCCACATCACACCCCAAGCTGTCCCAGCTGTTTTATTTGTGATGTTTTGGGGGCTCTGGCTTTGCCAGAGCTGCTCAGTCCCGTCTCCTGTTCCCAGGCTGGTTCTGCATCTCAGCAGCCTGGACCTCCCAGCCCTTTGACCTGGACAACTACACCAGTGCCAACTGCCTGTGCCCAGCCACTGCCACCGGGGGGAAGTGCACGGCTGGCTTCTACTGTCCCCAGGGAAGCCCAGAGCCTCTTCCCTGCCCCCCTGGGCTCTTCTGCAACGCCTCAGGTTGGTGTCTGTGGGGAACAGGAGCTCTGAGGGGATCCCTGGGATCTCCATGGAGATGTAGCAGTGCTTGCAAAACGCCCGAGGTGCCTTCCAGAGGGAGGCTGTGGGCAGTTGTTTTTTCTGCTTTTCCCCCTTTATCTCAGTGCTCTGAGTGCCACCATCCTCTCTGTCTTGCAGGGCTGCCTGTCCCCAGTGGGGAATGTGCTGCTGGGTTTTACTGTGCAGGGGAAGCTGCCAGCCCCAAACCCACGGATGGTGTGACTGGGAACATCTGCCCCGCGGGCTCTTACTGCAGTGGGTATCCAGCACTGGGGATTTCATGGCACAGACTGCCTGAAACTCTGACAGGGTGTGGCAGCCAACTGGCTGGGGTCTGACCATGATGGGAAAGTCCCAGTTTCATCCCCCGATTCTTCCCCTTCCTTAGAAAGTGGGAGGTGACATCTTTGTCTCAGTATCTGAACTTTAATTGGCTTCACCCGTGGGTAAAATGAAGCCAGCAATGCCTGTCCCCTCCCATGCAGCACTGTTGGATCTGTGAGTGGAAAATAAAGCTTCCCTGCTGCTGTTTTGGGTTCATCCAGGCCCTGAGTGCAGCCATCTCACTCATTCTTTCATTTTTTGTTTCTGTCCTGCTTCTCCTCTCGCAGCTGCAGCATCAGCAGTGCCCCAGCCCTGCCCAGCGGGCACCTTCTCCAGCCTGCCAGGGAGGAGAGCACTTTCTGAGTGCCAGCCTTGCCCCTCTGGCTTCTACTGTGAGGAACCTGGCCTCAGTGCCCCAACTGGGGAGTGCTGGGAAGGTGAGTGGGGAGTGAAGTGCCCTGCAGGCTGTCACGGTCCCTGGGGACGTGCTCAAAGCAATGTGAGGGACAAATTCAAAATAAATGTTCTTCTGTGAGTCCCTGTCGAGAGTGGAAAAGCCATTTCCCTTCTGGGAGATCTGACAGGAGCCAGAGGTGCTGCACATCCAGAAAACGGGAGCTGTGTTTCACAGGATCCAAGTGTTGTTCTGTGCTTCCCTCAGACAGGAGGTGCCAGCCTGTTGTTGTCTTTTGAGCCTTCCTGGGATCAAAGATCTGCTGCCCACCTGGTTTCTCCTCTGTACTGGAGGAGAACACTCTCTGTCTCTCTCTGAAAAGGCCATTAGAGGTTAGAGCAGCTCAGATGTGAAACACAACCAGCAACATCTGTGTTTTCAGAGCAATTTGAACACTGACAGGGAAAAGCTTTGATGTTCAGAGGGAAAACTTGACTTGAAGGGTTTCAGTGACTGAAGGGAACACAGAGATCAATGTCGGGTCATTGAGTGTTTTCCTGTGTCACCTGTAGGCTTTCTCCTGTTTTTTGGGGACTGCTGGGTGTTAAATTTCCTGTTAAGAGTGCAGGGTGTTTGTGCAGCAGCAGAGGGTCAGATCAATAATTATTTAAGGCCAGCAGCAGGTTTATTTTGTGAGGCCAGTGAGATGCTTTGTGTGCCTGGAGAAGCTGTTCTTCCCTAATGAGCAGCTTCTCTGTGTCTAACTCAGCTCTTCCCTCTGTCCCTGCAGGTTTTTACTGCGACAGCCAGCAAGGGCCACTCATTGATGTCACCCTCTACCCCTGCCCACGAGGCTTTTACTGCCCAGCAGGGACCAGCAGCAGCTCTCAGCACGGCTGCCCCGCGGGGACCTTTGGGCCGAGGCAAAAGCTGAGATCTGTCCAGGAATGCCAAAGATGCCCAGCAGGAAAATACTGTGAGCTGCCCGGCCTTGCTGCCCCCACAGGTGCCTCGCTGCTCCTCCGAGCATCCTCGTCCTGCTGCCATCATCAGTGGCTGATAATCAGTGCAGGCCTTGGAGCTGGGCTCCTGGGTTCTCACCTCAGCTGAGGTGAAATATTCCATTTTACTTGTCAAAAACTGCTTGAGAAAGAAAAAGATTCATTTTTCTAAGCAAGGAGTGAGAGGACTGCAGAAACCAGAATTCTATGTGTGATACCTCTTTAAAAAAATCCCGTGTGGAGTTTCCCGGTGTCAAACCTGTCTGGCATTTTATTTAGAATTAGTTTGGGTTTTTAGCCTGGTTCCCAAAGAACCAATCCTTCCATGTAATTGGTGTACATGGGATTAGGTTTAGCAGAGAAACAGAGGGCGAAATACCCAGCAATGACATCTCTCCATTTTTTAACAAGATTGTTTTTTTACCACATCTGATGATTTTTCATTGATCCTTGTCCTGAAAGGCCCTAATTCAGCAAAGCACTTTGGTAGAACTCTTAATATTTCAGTCTCTGCTTAAGGATGTGCTGATTATGATTCTGAAGGGAAATGTGTGGTGGGATGTTTTTGGAATGTGGGATGTTTTTGGAATGTGGGATGTTTTGGGAATGTGGGATGTTTTTGGAATGTGGGATATTTACTGGAATGTGGGATATTTATTGGAATGTGGAGGCAGTGCTCGGGCTGTTAAGGCTTCTCTGTCCCTGTCCTGGTGGCATCTGCCACCAGTCCTGCCCTCCTGGCAGGTACAGCAGCTCCTGTGCTGACCATTCAGGGATTCCTAGATGGCAAATGCCTGTATCTGAAATCTGTATTTGTCTGGTTTTTATTTTCCCGTTATTCTGTTTTTCTAGGAGATTGTGCCGAGGGGTTTTGGTGCAAAGGCGGTGCCCGAGTGAGAACCCCCCGGGACAGAGAGTCAGGGCTGCCCTGCCCTGCTGGTCACTACTGCCCTGAAGGTGGGGGAGCTTTGGGGCAGCGTTTTCCCTCACTCCTGCCAGTCCTGGGAGCCATCTCCTCACTCTGCTGTCACCGATCTCGCAGGTGCCCCGGTGCCACTGCGGTGCCCTCCTGGCACCTGGGCAGGCCGGGAGGGCAGGAGGAACGTGCAGGAGTCACAGCCCTGTCCTGGGGGGCATTTCTGCAATGGCTCCGGGCAGAGGGCACCCTCGGGGCACTGCAGCCCTGGGTGAGTGGGAGAACGGCCCCATTTCCGTGCCCTGCTGGGAGCAGGGATGGTCCCCAGGGGGTTTTGAGCTGTTTGGAACGCAGAGGTGTGTCCTGGCTGCAGGTTCTACTGTGCCAGCGGCGCCCAGAGCCCGGCTCCCACCGATGGCCTCTCAGGAGCTCCGTGTCCAGCTGGTCACTTCTGTCCCCGGGGCTCCAGCAGCCCAGTCCCGTGCCCCCCTGGCTCCCACACGCCCCATTCCCACGGGGAGCAGTGCCAGCCTTGCCCAGAGGGTCACTTCTGTGTCTCTGGTGAGGAGGCAGCGCCGTGTCCCCAGGGTGAGTTAACGTGGCACAGAAATGCCTGGTTTGTCTTTGACTCTCCAAACTCTGCTGATTCCCATCTGCTCTTTCTTTTCCAGGGCATTTCTGTCCCCAGGGCACAGCTCTTCCAATTGCTTGCCCAGCAGGATCCTACAGCCCTTCACTGAGCCAAACCAGCTGCCTGCCGTGTCCTGAAGGGTGAGACACAGTGAGCTGAGGGACTGCTGCAAAGAATTGTTTATCCAGGCATCATGGAGCAGTGTGTGGGGGGAAAATGAGTTATTTTACCACTGGAAAGCACTTGAGGAAGTGCTGTGAGGCAGCAGAGCAGCTGCTGAGCTGTTTCACAACTCCATGCAGTGATTATGGGACCAGGAAAAGCCCCAACCCCACATCCAGCCCCACGGGAAGGGAATTTAGGCTGCTCAGAGCACAGAAACCATTGGCACCATAAACTTAGCCCATGTCTGGAATAAAAGCTGGTTCCCTTGGCAACAGGCTGGCACTGGCCTGCTGAAGGGGAAGAGCATCTTGAAAATCACCTGATGCTGAGCCTGGCTCTTCCTTGGGGGATTTATCTCCAATTACTGCCTGGATTTGAACTTGATTAACTTTTACAAGTTGATGAATCACAGCCTGGATGTGTTGTGATTCAAGTTAAGAAAATTATGTCTCTGTGGCTTTTGCAATTATGCCATCAATTTGGCATTTGAGGAATCAGCTCAGAGTGCAGCAATATGCACAATTAGGCCTCTTTTTCTGGTCAATCCAGCACAGGGGCCAAAATCCTCAATTTTTTTATTCTCTCTTTGACCCAGGTTCTTCTGCCCCAAGAATTCCTCTTCCATTTTGGAGAATGAATGTCCCCCTGGCCACTACTGCCCTGCGGGCACTGCCTCTGCAGCTCAGTTCCCGTGCCCTAAGGGGACCTACAACCCCCAGCCTGGCAGCAGCCTGAGGTCCCACTGCAGCCCCTGTGAGCCAGGTGGGGCACAGGAGCCTCTCTCAGCGTGGTGACCCTGGGTACCGAGTGTCCTTGTGGTCCAGAGGGCGTTTTGCTCTCTGGAATGTCTTTCTGGAGTTTTCCCCCGGTGCTGATAGCCTCGTTTGCTCTCTCAGGGCACTTCTGTGCACTCCCTGGGCAGCCCCAGGTGACAGGACCCTGCCTGGCCGGGTTCTACTGCACTGGAGGAGCTCCCAGCCCGACCCCCAGGGATGGCCTGGTGGGGAACACGTGTCCCCAGGGAGCCTACTGCCCCCCAGGCTCTGCCTCCCCACTGCCCTGCCCTCCTGGCCAGTACAGCAGCTCAGCTGGGAACACTGGGATCCAGGACTGCCTCCTGTGTGATGCAGGTAAAGCACTGAAAAATCCTGATCCGTGAGATTTCAGCCATTTCTAGGGCTCCTGTGGCTCTGGAGCAGGTAATCCTGCTTTCCTGGAGAGAGGGGTTAGGCAGAGCTTTCCTGGAGAGAGGGGTTAGGCAGAAGATAGAGACACCAAATTGCCATTTTTCCACCTCAGAGGATGCTCACAATGAAGTGTAGATGGAGAGGTTCCCTTTCCACCCTTTCTCTGGATGCTCTCACATTCAGAGGTGACACAAGTGCTGTTTGTTCTCTGCAGCTCTTCCCAGCAGAACAGCTGTAGGTGAATCAAACAGGATGAATATTTCCTCATCCCAAATTTGCTGTTGTCTGTCTGAAGCGACCAACATCGTTATTGTCCTTCCGTGGTGCCTCTTAATTTAATTTCAGGATATTTCTGCAATGGGCCTGGACTTGTGTCTCCCACTGGACTGTGTGAGGCTGGGTTCTACTGCAGTGGAGGGAGCCTTTCTCCCAAACCTCCCAGGGTAAGCTGTGCTGTGGTGGAAGTTGTGTAAAACACATAAAATCTGTGTGGAACTGAGGGCCAGAAGGTCACCTGAGTTCTCCTGCCCTGGATTAAACTCTCCCTTTCAACATCACCTCCTTCGTCAGGTGCATCTGGTTGATTGATAGTGAAAGGGAAACAGAGATAACAAAATACATCTGGCTTTCCTTGAGCTTTATATTTAAAATCTAAGCAATAGCTCCGTCTTTGCATGTTGATGCTGCAAAGCAGCGTGGAATGCCACATCAGATTAAAATTCCAGAGGTTAATAGTTCATGAGTTTGATTAGAATGCTGCATCTGCCAGCCCTCCTCTGAGGCAAAATTCAGCAGGAATTTTTTTAAAGATGATGACAAGACTCAGCACTGGCTTTGTGCCAGGACTGAGGGGTGGGAGCAGCATTTGGTGGTGAATGTCTGCTCCTTGTCACCTTTAGGATCTGACTCAGGTCTTTTTGCAGGAGGAGTTTTTAGGCTGTAACTGTGGTGCTTTCCTTCCAAGCCAACAGGCAGTGGAGGCCCGTGCCCCCCTGGCCACTACTGTGAGGTGGGCAGCAGCAGAGCCCAGCCGTGCCCTGCAGGGACCTACAGCCCGTCCTGGAGTGGGACACGGTGCCTGGAGTGCCCAGAGGGCTTTTACTGCACCTCTGCCTCCCCCAACTACACAGACTGTCCTCCAGGTGGGTCTGAGGGCCCCACCCAGGGGTGTCCTGCTGCCCCTCAGCTCATTTCGTGCTCCTGATGTGAGGGATCTGTCAGAGCAGTGATAAATGGCAGGATGGACCCATCACCGTGGCTTGGGATCAGTGCTTCCCACAAGGAAATGAAGGGAATGCCTCGTGTGCAGGCTGGGAATCCTTCCCAGGCTGTTCCCAGCCTGTCCTAACCATTATGGAACCACCTCTTCCCTCCAGGTCACTACTGCCCCAGGAACACAGAATTTGCCACGCAGCATCCTTGTCCCCCTGGAACCTACAGCGAAGCTCTGAATCTCTGGGATGCTTCCAAGTGCCAGCTGTGTCCTCCTGGAAGGGTCTGCTCCAGGCCAGGCCTGGCCAGGCCAGATGGACTCTGCACGCCTGGGTGGTTTTGTCCACCTGGATCCACATCGAGCAAACCAGTGTTTCCTGGAAATTACTCTGGTAGGGAGGGGAGCTGTAAAGTGTGATGGTGGTGGTTGTTGAGGGGGATGCTGGGGTCACCTAAGGGATATTAGGGGGATATTAGGGTCACCAGCCAGGTTCAGGATGGATTTCTTCCCCTTTTCCCCCCTTAATTCAGTGCTCTAGCTCTGTTCTTCCTGAGCTATTGCAATAAAAGGGTTTGCAATTCTTGTGTTTCAACTCCCTCTGTGTCTTTCCCACTCACAGGAAAGGCAGCTCCAGCTCCAGGATCTGTTGGGCTGTGCCAAGCAGGAACTTTTTGTCCTGCTGGGTCATCCCTTCCTCTTCCCTGCCCTCCAGGTAGGAGCTGAGTCTTTCTTCCAGCGCAAATTTTTTGGGTTAAATTTTTGGTGCCTGTGTCCTCTTTCCCCTTTTGCCAAAACCCACAGGCAACCCCAGCCTCGTGCTGGGACTGCTCCTGCTGCCTCCAAAAGCTGCTCCCCCTTCTGCCCTGTGCTCCAGGTCGGTTCTGTGCCAGCCCGGAGCTGGCAGCCCCGTCGGGACCCTGCGAGGCCGGGTTCTACTGCACGGGAGGCTCCACAATCCCCAACCCCAGGGATGGAGAGGGGGGAAACGCCTGTCCCCAAGGCCACTTCTGCCCCGCAGGGAGCTACTCCCCATCTCCGTGTGCCCCAGGTGGGTTTGGTGGCAGCCGGGCCCTGCTGGCATTTCCCTTCCCAGAGCCCAGCTGAGGCTGTGCTGGTGCTCTGCAGCCCTCGCCAGGCTGTGCTGAGGCTTTCCTGTGTTCCCCAAGGAAAAGCTGCTCTCAGCATGGAAACTGAGCCACTAATCCAGTGCTGCTGCATTGGAACATCAGCACTAAGTCAGATGGGAATTGCTGAGCTGCCCCAGGAGCTGCTGGTGGGGAGGGAAGCTCCTGCAGAGCCCTCCTGAAGGACAGGTCACACAGCCAGCACGTGTGAGAGCCTCTGCACCCCCCTGCACTGGCAGAGATCATTAACAGCATCACTAATGAGGCAAAGGGTTAAATTAAACGTGAGGCTGTGGAACGTTTGTTCCTTTCCTGGGTTAAATCTAGAGTTGTGCTAGCAAGGGATTGCTCTGCTCAGAAATGAATAGGAATTCACCTCAGCAGCAGTCAGGACCCTCCGATGGGAAGCTCTCATCCTAGGGAGTGCTGGGATTTTGGGAATTCCTTCCTAAACCAGCATCCTTCTGCATCTTCTGGGACAAGTGCAGCCAGAGAGTTCCTGTGTGAGCTGCTGCTTCGGGATCCCGATAATTCCCCCACAGCCGCTTCCAGCAGGGGATGTGAGGATGCAATAATGGGATTTTGGTGGCTTTCCTTTGCCAGGCTCCTTCTTGCCTCATCCTGGTGGCCGCTCAGCACAGGACTGCCAGCCCTGCTCCCCAGGCTGGTTCTGCTCCCAGCACGGCCAGAGCTCCCCGCAGGGTTTGTGTAAGGAAGGATGGTTTTGCCCGGCAGGCTCTGTGTCAGACCAGCACTCAGGTAGGAATTCTCTGGGATCATTCTTTACCTACAGAAGTCTCAGCAGCAAGATCAGTTTAAAATCGGGCTTTAGTTACAGGTTAGAAATTACTTTGGAGGTTAAAAACATTTTCCAAAAATTATTCCAAGTAACACAAGAGTAAATTATTGGGAAAGAGTGAGAAGTATGAAAAATAGGAGATCTCATCAAGGCAAAAAAAAAGCTGAAAAAATACAAATATTCTCACCACAGCAGTGATGTTGTAGGGATATTTCTTTCATTGCTCCCAGATTATTTGTGTCCTGTGGGTCACTACTGCCCCGCTGGCAGCCCGGAGCCCGTGCCCTGTCCCCCTGGAGAATACCAGGAGCAGGCTGGGCAAGGCCGGTGTGAAACGTGCCCGGCAGGAATGTGAGTGACACGGATTTGCTCCTTCCTCTTGCTGCTTTCTGAGGAATTACCCGGTGTTTCCCTCAGCCTCTGGCTGCTCTGGGCTGGATGTACAAGACACACTTTGATGTACAAGTCTGGTTTTCCTGTTTCTGTTTCCACATCACCTTTCCCTTCACTGTGTCATTTTCCCTACCACAGGGAATCCATCCTGTGGATGGATGTGGGCAGGATGTGGATGGATGTTCTGCCTGCTGGGATGGGCAGGGTGATCCTGCCAGGTCACACCTGAGCTCTCCGTTGCTTTTTCCAAGGAATTTCCTTCCCTTTCGTTGTGTAGTCACTGCTGTGCACGAAGATTTTTATCCCTGGCACAACAGAGGGAGAGCACAAGCACTGGGATTTTTTTGGCAGGTTCTGTGCACCACAAGATCACCCAGGTGATGGCCAAGAGAACATCCACGGCGTGGCCAAACCCCTGGAATGCCCAGCAGGACATTACTGCCCGCCAGGAACAAGGGCTGCCAACCAGTACCCATGTCCAGAGGGCACCTACAGCCACCAGCCCGGCCTGGCAAACCCCAGGGACTGCAGGCCTTGCCCCGGGGGCACGTTCTGTGCCAGGGCAGGTGGGAATTGTGTGTGGATTAAACAAAATCCTCATCTGCCTTGGGTCTGGGGGTGAAGGAAGTGTTCTGTGCAAATGTTACAGAGCATTTGCAGCCATTTCTGGGAGCCCTTGAGTCGATTTTAAAGGTTTTTTGCAAACCATCTTCTGAAAGTTAAATTAAAGGCAGATCGAGGTGGTTTTGTTCTAGCCAAAGTTATGAAACCAGAAGTCAGGCAGCTTGGGGCCTAGGACTCATTTGGGTTTGTCTCTCAGTGGAAAGACCTTTAATGATCAGCCTCCTCTAAAAGGGTGGTTTAGGAAACCATTGGGGCTTTTATCTCTCTGCCCATCAGCTGTGTGAGTAAATATTGAGTGTACAGATGGAGCTTTTAACTAACAGAGCTCCTGACCGGCCAGGAGGCTGTGGGGTCATCGTGGTGCCCAGGCTTGCCAGGTTGGCTCAGTCCCAGAGCTGATTATGGGATGCCTCTGGCTCATCTGACTCGATGCTCGTTGCCTTTAGGACTCTCAGCCCCGAGTGGTCCGTGCTGGCCTGGCCATTTCTGCACTTCCCAGGCCCGTGCGCCCGACCCTGTCGGTGATGGGACAGGGGGGCTGTGCCCAGCGGGGCATTTCTGCCCTCCAGGGAGCCCCGAGCCACAGCCCTGTCCCAGCGGCACCTTCCTGCCCCAGTCTGGGATGGGATCCCGGAATTCCTGCCTGCCCTGTCCTGCAGGGAAGTTCTGCCAAGGAGAAGGTCTGGCTGCTGTTTCTGGTGGGTGTTGCACACATCCAACATCCTTTTTCTCTCCCGATTTGGATATTTTTTATGTTTTCTGGTTCCAAACCTAACGCTGAAGCTTTTCTCTTGCAGGCCCATGTCAGGCTGGGTATTTCTGTGACCCTGGATCCACACAGCCAGACCTCAGGCACTGCCCCGCCGGCTCCTACTGCCCTGCAGGCTCTGAATTCCCAATCCCCTGCAGCCCTGGAAGCTTCAGCCCTGTCAGTGGGAAAGGGCAGGCAGCAGACTGCCAGCTGTGCCCCGCTGGGCACTCCTGCAGCGGTGAGGATGTGCTGGGCTTACACAGAGTGTGGGGAGAAAATCACCCACCACAGCTTCATTTCTGACAGCCCTGGGTACAGCGAGAACAAACTGAGTGCCCCACGTCAATTTTAGTCAGTGATGGTTTCTAGCACTGAGTCATTTTAATCCCAAAACTCCTGTTGGGTTTTCGGGAGCAGCCTCAGGTCACCCAGAACTCCTTGTTTGCTGCTAAACCTTCTCGGCACCTCTTGCGCGTGTCTGACACGGCTCTGGCCTCGCAGGGAAACAAATATTCCTGGCAGGGAGCTCTGGGTCAGGCCAGCAGCCAGAGCTGCTCCTCCTCAGAGCTCCTCACCATCTGCCTGCACAAGGGGTTTGTGTGCCCCCCCAGCACTGAGATCTCTGTGGTCACTCTGACAGGAACAGAGTCACCCGTCACCTTCCAGGGGACAGAGAGGCTTCTCCTTTCTCAGGGGAGCAGCTGAAGCAACAGGGAAGGAATTGCTTGGTTGCGCTGACGTGAGTTTTAGCAGAGCTGGAACCACAGCTGAGAGCCTCAGAATCCCAGCTGAGCTTTTCATGGGAAACCTTTGTTTTCCCCAGGCATTTAATTCAGGACTGACTCACCTGTGTGGTAAAATGTTCTTTTTCTGAGGCTGAACTTCAGAGAATTGGTACTTTCTGATGCTTCGGAGAGGTGTATGAGGAAGGGGATCATTATTTTGGGTTTCCATTGTCTCTGATCTGGGTGAAATCCCTCCTGAAGGACCATGTTCTGCAGGTTCTGCTGCTCAGCACCTGCCAGACCCCAGCTCTATCCACGGGGATCCTCCTGCCCTGTGGGATCTGCTTTCCCCGTGCCCTGTGTCTGCCTGCTTCAGTTGGCAGAGCATGACAGAGCCTGCCTGCTGTCACAATTCCTGCTGTTTTCTGTATCCCAGGTCCTGGAGCACAAACCCCTGAGCTGTGCCCTGCTGGGCACTTCTGTCTGCCAGGGACCAACTTCAGCACGGAGCACCCGTGTCCCAAGGGCACCTTTGGCCCCAGGCCTGGTGCCACCAGCCAGTCTGACTGCGAGCCCTGCCCAGCAGGTGAGAAGGGCCTGGGCACGGGGGGACAAATGTGCAGATGAGTTCTCCTTTCACATGATTGACCCCTCCACTGCTGTTCTGTGCAGCTCCTCGCCCTGACACGGTTCTCTGCTCGTTTCAGGGATGTATTGCTCAGCTCCAGGGCTATCCCAGCCGTCTGGATTTTGTTACCCAGGTTATCACTGTGCCAAGGGAGCCGTCAGCCCAGCCCCCTTCAAGCACAGGGTGAGTGCCAGGCAGCAGCAGCAGCACAGTGATCTGGGGACCTGGGGACCAGGCCTGTCACCATCTCCTGGCTTCTGGTGGGATGTTTTCCAAGCATTTCTGTTCCCTCAGCTGCAGGGACCTGCTGCTCCTGATGTCTGCTGGAATACCTGGATGCCCATGGGTAAATTCTGGCCAGGCCTTCATTTCTACATTGCACTGGAGCGTGGGGTGTAACATCTCCTCTAAAAGATGTCCCTGATGCCATCAGGGACAGGATAACCACCCTCCAGAAGCCAGGACCCTTTTTATGCCAAGGGTCTTTGTTTAATTTCAGAAACAGCAAATTTGCAGGACTCAGCTCCTGTGTGCCCTGCCCAGAACCTCTCTCTGTGCACACAAATCTCCTCCTGATAACACTTTCCCCCCATATTTTCCTCATCCAGGTGGAATCCTCGGGCCCTGCCCTGCCTGGCAATGACATCTGCCCCGTGGGCCACTTCTGCCCCCGTGGCACCGGGCACCCCGTGCCCTGTCCCCCTGGCTCCTTGTCCAGCGCTGTGGGCCTGGGGGCAGAGGAGCAGTGCCAGCCCTGCCCGGCTGGGAGGGTCTGCAGCAGCCCAGGGCTGGCTGAGCTGGCCCAGACGTCGCTGTGTGACCCAGGGTGAGTGACACTGCCACTGGGCAGTGACAAAACACAGCCTTGCTGGGAGTTATAATCAAGGAACATCCAAATTTCCAGATCCTGGGCTTGTTCTCAGCCCTTTGGTTGGGATGTGGCATCTCGCTGTAGATGTTTCAGAGGCATTCCTGTTCCCTTCGTGTTTGCCTGACATTCTTAGGCATCTTTTTTCTCTGTTTTCAGTGAAAAAAACCCATTATTATAAATAAATTGCTGTTGCAAACCCCTTATTTAGCCCCATAAAGACACGTGCTGGGAATTTAACCTTTTTTTCCCTTCTGAGTCCTCTTCTCC
Source organism: Platysteira castanea (assembly GCA_013397175.1). NCBI lineage: Eukaryota > Metazoa > Chordata > Aves > Passeriformes > Platysteira > Platysteira castanea. The sequence goes on along the minus strand of VYXC01010644.1, from coordinate 338,235 downwards.
CACAAGGTGGTGCAAGAACCAGGGACAAGGCACCATTCCCAGCCTGTGTAAAGTGCCCTGAGCAGTGTCTGTCCATCTCGGGAGCCTCGGGGCAAGAGGCTACAGAAATCTGATTTATTTTATGAGTGTAAGAGAGTCTTAAAAGTGCTTTCAGTGCAGTGTAATGAGATTTCATGAGAAGATTTCTGACAGCAGCTGGCTCTTGAACTGAGCAGAGAAAATCACAATGAGATTTGTTTAGAAGTTGAAGCTAAGCTGGGAATACAATGAGGGCTTCATTGAGAAGGACTGAAAATAATTATTCTTGGGAATACTAGGGATTTGACCTGTCCTAGTTGAACTTTAAACTTTCCCAAAATTTCCTTTTACCCTAAAAGTTATTACAGCCTGGCTGTAACAGTAATGATCAAGAGTTTGAGCTGGATGGTAATGAACTGTAAATTATAAATTATAAATGACCCTCGACTTCCAAAATCTGTGAAGTTCTTGTCCCTCAACAGGAAGCAGTTTGTTGCTTTTCAGCACCTTTGTCACACAGCATCCATCACTCCTCGGAACCTGCTGCTCAGTTGGATTGGGTCTTGCTTCCAGGCAGAAAAAAAAGCTGTTTTTCTGGTTTTCATTCAGTGCTGTTCCTTTCACACTCAGTCGTTTGCCTTCAGGAGTGGGAATCTTTTCTTCTCCAGAAACTCCATCGCTTGAATCCTTGTCTTTGGTGGGTTCACAGCTCTCATTCCCTCGTTGCTCAGCTCTTAGAACCATCGTGGTTCCTGAATTTGTTCATCTTTGCTCGTTGTGAGGGGCTGGGAGGGAGGAGAGCACTGGGGATAGAAAGAGGCTCAGCAAAGGCCGCAGGGACTGAACACCTGGGCCTTGTGTTTTGAAGTAAAAATATTTCCGTTTTCAAAGGCCCTTTTTTGCCAGAATGAGAACGGTTTCCAGGCAGCCTGGTGTAAAAAAGCCTTTTCCCCGGATTTTCAGGGCATGAGGTGGGGGGAAGCTGCCAGCACAGCTGCACCAAGCCGCGTTTTCCAGGGCTGGCTCCTCATGCTCACCTGCGA
>VYXC01010644.1:266152-337129 GCA_013397175.1 Platysteira castanea | reverse complement strand
TGGATCCTCTCTCTCTCTCTCTCTCTCTCTCCAGCTACGTCTGCCTGGAAGGCAACTCCTCCCCCTGCCCTTCTGACGGGACCCACGGCTACAGGTGTCCCCGGGGCTCCTACTGCCCGGCGGGCTCGGCGCTGGAGCTGCCCTGCGAGCCCGGCACTTTCAGCCCCGAGCCCGGCGCCAGCGCCTGCCTGCCCTGCCCGGCGGGCGCGGCCTGCGGCCCGGCCGGCACCGCGCGGCCCCGCGGCTGCCCCAGGGGTGAGCACAGCACCGGGAATGGGGCGGGAGGAGGAGCGGGGGATCCCTGTCTGCGCTCGGGGAGTGCGGGGTTTGCTGCTGCTTGGGGCGAGCCCCGCGTTCCCCCTGTCCCCCGGCCCTGAGCGGTGTCCCCGGCCCTGTCCGTGCGCAGGGTTCTACTGCCCGGGCCGCGCTGCCGCCCCTGTGCCGTGCCCCGAGGGCACTCTGAACCCCTTGGAGCGGGCACAGGCGCCCACGGCCTGCAGGCAGTGCCCCGCGGGGAGGTTCTGCAGCGGAGAGGCCAACTGGGAGCCTGATGGTGAGTTGGGGTGAGAACGGGCCTGCCCCAGCACAGGGGCTGGGGATGGGGGCCGGAGGATGTGGGGAAATGGGAAACATCGCCACGAATGGGGTAAAGGCTGTTTCGGGACACCCTGTGTCTGGGCTTATCAGCCTCTTCTTTTTCTCTGTGTCATTCTTCTCACTGAGTGTTTATTTTGGATGTTATTTCTGTGACTGCGTTGCTTTTCCTTCTCTCCCTTTTTCCTGCTTTCTCTTCCTTTAACGCTTTTATCGCTGCTCTTTCTGTCCTCCTAAAGCCTCCTCCTCCCATTTATGCAAAGCAATTGTGCCTGGGCCAAAACTCCAGGGCTGGATACCTGGAAAGAAGAGGGACAGAACTCTTCCCACAGGAAACCAAACGTAGGGAAGCAGTTAGAGGGGAGATAAGGTGAGCAAACACCAGGTGAGGTCAGAGCAAGTAAAGAAAGGGACGGAGGCCAAAGGTTAATGAGGGGAAGGAAAGGCAAAGCAAAGGTGACCAGCCCAGGTTATCAGCAGTGATAATCCAGGACAAGGATGGGCTGTGGCTTGTCTCCGCAGTTATCTGCTGTTTGTGAGGGTTTGAGGAGGTGCTGCGGGCGGTGGCTGCCTCCCTCTGTGTTGCTCAGGTCCGTGCTCGGCCGGGTACTTCTGTGAAGGGGGAGCCACCGATGCCACCCCGCGTGGGACACCCGGCTTCCCTCTCAGCGGGCCCTGCCCTCTGGGGCACTACTGTCCAGAGGGAACTCCCTTCCCAGTTGCCTGCCCAGCTGGGACCCTCAACAACGCCACTGGTGAGTGTGACTTCACCCACAGGCTTGTCCTGTGGTGTTCTCAGTGGTCTCCGCCTGCCCGTAAGGTCAGTGGGCACGTGTTACCAGTGGTGGTGGCCACATGTCACCAGTTCAAACACGTGCTGCTGATGCTGGGAGTGCACTGGGTGTTCCCCCGTCTCCTGTTTGTGTCCCCTCAGGAGGTGGCTCCCAGGCCAGCTGTGTGCCCTGCTACCCCGGGGCTTTCTGTGCCAGCGCCGGGCTGAGCTCTCCCACAGGGCCTTGTTCTGAGGGGTTTTACTGCCCAGCAAACTTCAGCTCCATCAGCCCCACGGCGTTCCTGTGCCCCAAGGTACTGCTGAGGGGTGGGACAGGGAGTTCTCAGCTCTGGGCAGTGGCAAAGGATCACTCACAGCTGACAGAAACACTGTTTACATCCCCACAGAGGTTTGGGTGATTCTGGGATTTATATGGCCCCAAAGTTTGGCCCTGAAATCCTTTCCCTTCTCTGTCCTCGCCAGGGTCACTTCTGCGGGTCAGGGACAGCCCTCCCGAGGCCGTGCCCTGCCGGGCAGTACCAGCCAGCCACGGGCTCTGCCTCCTGCATCCCGTGCCAGAGAGGATTCTACTGCCAGGAGCTGGTGGCAGGGGACGCCAGGCGCTGCCCACCTCATTCCTACTGTCCCACAGGTACTCTGGCACTTGCCAGGGGCTCAGGTGTCGTGTGCCTGCCTGTGACCCCACAGATGGGCAACCCTGTGTGTCTCCCTCAGGCCAGGGGGTGGCAATGAGCCAGTGTGGCACAGTGGCCACCTGGGAGTGGCCACTCGTTACAGCTCGAGAGCCTTGCCAGACCACAACACTCATTCTGAGGTTTGGTGTTGTCTCTGGGGTGTCCCTTGTAGGGACACGAGTTCCTCTCACCTGTCCTGAAGGCACCTTCACTCCTGAGAACATGACTGGCCTCTGGAATGAGAGGGAATGCCTGCCTTGCCTGCCTGGCCACTACTGCAGGTTAGGATTCAGTTCAGCCTGGCATCATTCCCCTTCCTCTGGAGCAGTTTGGCACCCTTGTTTTGTGCTGGTGAAGTTCTTCCTGGATTCTCTACTGCATTTCTCTCATTCAGTGAAAAGAAATATAAGCTTAGACACAGAGATGGGTACAGGGGCTTTGGATCTGTGAATTCTGGGAGGCAAAAACAGTCTGGCATCACTGTCATGGTACAAAGAAGCACCTGAAAGAGGTAGTGGGTGGCATTTATGAAATCATGGGAGTAATGCAGAAAGTCCAGCCCAGTGGAAGGTCACCCACAGATTCATCTACGGCAATTTGCCATATTCATGGAATTTAAACTGGCTCACTTTAGTGATCTACATGTTTTTATAAGTGGAAAAATGTATCTATTTTCTCTCTCATCTCAGAAATCATTTTTATTGCAAACTTTGCAGTATCCACCCTGTCAATACTTGCTCTGCTTTTGCACCAAAGCAGCAGCAGCAGCTCAGAGTACACAAATTGTTGTTTTCCTCTCCGCTCCAGGCACGGAAGGCTGGAGGGGAAATGTGCTGCTGGATATTTCTGCCTGGCCGGGAGCTCTCAGGCTGCTCCCCAAGGCCTCCCCTTCTCCTGGCGCTTCCTGGCCGGGTGCCGCTGGGGCCAGGCCTGTGCAGGGCTGTGTCCTGCAGGTAGGTGAGGATCTCAGCCCTGCTTGCAGTGCACAATACTGACTTGCTGCTAACCAAGTGCAGAGAACCTTATCTTGCATTATATATTGCATTATCTGTAATTAAAATTATCACTGCTCGTCGATTTCCTTGTTTTTGCATCTTCTGAGCCAAAGCGTGCCAGGCCAAAAAGGCCACCTGGAATTTAGGGTGCTGAGCTGCCAGTCCAGAAGAGTTTGAAGGCTCCTGGCCTGGCCTGCCAGCAGCTGTGTGAAAGTTCCTTCCACAGCAGCAGCAGCAGACCCTGGCTCGGTCGTTTTTGCCACTGGAGGATTTGAATGTTCTATTTTATCTCCTTCCCCTTCCCTTCTGTAGGTTTCTACTGCCTGGAGGGGTCTGAGGTGCCCACACCGTGTCCTGCCAACACTCTGAGAGCTCTGCCAGGGGCTGGGAGGAGGGAGGATTGCCTGCCCTGCCCGCCGGGCCGCTGGTGCAGAGCAGGTTGGGGGCTGAGCACTGAGGGGAGGGGATGGGAGCTGCTTTTCTGCAGAGTTTTGTGCATCCCTGATTGTCCAATCACAACCCCAATTTTCCCCCATTCCAGCCCCGTTCTCCCCCATTTTCCCAGTTTTTCACCCCTCCCAGTCCCTTTTTATCCCGTTTTTTCTCAATCTCATCCCATTTCCCCCCATTCCAGCCCCATTTCCCCAAATTTTCCCCAATTCTGACCCATTTTTCTTACATTTCCCCCATCCCAGCCCATTTTTCTCCCACTTTTCCCAATCCCAGCCCCATTTTCCCCCAATCCAGCCCCATTTTCCCAAATTTTCCCCAATTCAGACCCATTTTTCCTACATTTCCCCCCATCCCAGCCCCTTTTTCTCCCATTTTTCCAAATCCCATCCTATTTCCCACCATTACAGCCCCCTTTTCTCCCATTCCAGCTCTGTCTTCCCCCATCTTTCCCATCTCNCTTTTCCTCAGAGTTTTGTGCATCCCTGATTGTCCAATCACAACCCCAATTTTCCCCCATTCCAGCCCCGTTCTCCCCCATTTTCCCAGTTTTTCACCCCTCCCAGTCCCTTTTTATCCCGTTTTTTCTCAATCTCATCCCATTTCCCCCCATTCCAGCCCCATTTCCCCAAATTTTCCCCAATTCTGACCCATTTTTCTTACATTTCCCCCATCCCAGCCCATTTTTCTCCCACTTTTCCCAATCCCAGCCCCATTTTCCCCCAATCCAGCCCCATTTTCCCAAATTTTCCCCAATTCAGACCCATTTTTCCTACATTTCCCCCCCACCCCAGCCCCTTTTTCTCCCATTTTTCCCAATCCCATCCTATTTCCCACCATTCCAGCCCCATTTTCCCCCATTCCAGCTCTGTTTTCCCCCATTTTTCCCATCTCCCCCCATCCCAGCCTCTTTTCCTCCCATTTTTCCCAATCCCATCCTATTTCCCACCATTCCAGCCCCATTTTCCCCCATCCCAGAGGACGGCTTGGATGTCAGATGTGGGATTGGGGGACAGCCCTGGCAGCGGTGAGCTCTGCAGAGAAAAGAGGCACTGAACTGTAAATCCAGTGACATCCCCGAGTGCCACTGGCAGGAGAGGGGCTGGGGTGGTGGAGGCAGAGGGTGCAGAGGACACAGAGCAAAGGTGTTCCAAGAGCACTGGGGACACCCCTTGGAGCCTCTCTTTGTTTTTAGGGGACTCGGAGGCCCATCCCTGCCCTTTGGGACACTACTGCTTCGGGAGCAATGGCAGTGACCCCAGCAGTGTCCTGGCCCCCCAGGAGTGCCCTCCACACACCTTCCGTGGGCACCCGGGAGCCCGGAGCCCGGCCGAGTGCCAGCCCTGCCCGCCGGGCTATCACTGCCCCTTATCAGGTGAGTGCCAGGGGAAAGCCAGCCCTTTCCCGCCTCTGCCTGCCAAAATTCCTGCCCTCTCACGCCTCTGCGTGACAAAATTCCCTCCCTTTCCCGTCTCTGTGTGACAAAATTCCCTCCCTTTCCTGCCTCTGGGTGCCAAAATTCCTGCCCTCTCACGCCTCTGCGTGACAAAATTCCCTCCCTTTCCCACCTCTGTGAGACAAAATTACCTCCCTTTCCTGCCTCTGGGTGCCAAAATTCCTGCCCTCTCACGCCTCTGGGTGACAAAATTCCCTCCCTTTCCCACGTCAGGGTGCCAAAATTCCTGCCCTCTCATGCCTCTGGGTGACAAAATTCCCTCCCTTTCCCGCCTCAGGGTGACAGAATTCCCTCCCTTTCCCACCTCTTGGTGAGGGAATTCCCCGAGATGAGATAGGGAAAGGGAGAGAGAATTCCTGCTCACAGCGACCTAAGAGGCTTTCTCCAAAATTCCCCCTGTCCACCCAGCCTCCCTTTCCTCACTCCCTTCTCTTCCCCACAGGCCTGACCAGGTTTGAGGATTATCCCTGCCCCCCTGGACACTGGTGCCCTGGCAAAGGGGACACTTTCCTCTGTCCAGCTGGGACTTCCAGGATGCAGCCTGGTGCAAAATCCTTGGAAGAGTGTGCTCCCTGCTCGCCTGGGTACTACTGCCCGGACCCAGCTCAGACAGGGCTCCCCAACACCCAGGGAATACCTTGCAAACCTGGCTACGAGTGCCCAGCAGGTGATATAACCTTTGTTTTCCTTATTTCCAGCCACCTCTGAGCCTGGCTGATGGATCAGCAGGGATTAAGCAGTGGTTCTTGTCCCATTCTCTCATGATCCCTCTCAGCCCTCCCTGTTTTTGTTTAGCTGAGGTTGCCAAAGTGGTCTGAGCTTAGGAAAGGAGGAGATATTTTCGTGCAGGGCTGGGCACTGAGGTGTCAGCATTCCGTGCTAAATGATGAACTGGTTCCCAGCAGTTCTGTGCCCTCTTGGGAGCAGTAGGAACAGCAGAGAGTTGATGGAAAAGCCTCCTTCTCTCTGCCTCCCAAACACAGATTCTCCTGCTCTGGGAATGCCACATAAACGCTGCTCCCCCGTTTCTCCCCCAGGGTCAGTAAATCCCAAGCCCTGCAGGCCTGGCTTTTACTGTGGTGCTGGGACAGGAGAGCCTGCCCTGTGTCCTGCTGGGTACCACTGTCCCGAGGGCTCCTGGACTTACAACAGCCCCGAGCAGCTGTGAGTACCTGGGCTTGGTACAGCCAGCCTCCAGTTCCTAAAAACGCTGGATATTGGGAATTGTGCCTGGGATCCAACCTGAACCACGGCCTTTGTGCATTGTGCAAGAGCAAAGGAATCTTTGTGGCTGCAGCCACAGATTTGGTGACTGAATTGGGGAATTTATGGTTTCTGCTTGGCTTGGAATCAGATGAGAACCCCTTTTCATTTTGCCCTGTGTTTTCACTGATCACTGAGTCCAGAAATCACTTTCAGAGATTTTCCTCGCTTTCCCTGCCCTGTTTTGCCTCCCAGGTGTGTGTTCCCATACTACTGCCCCCCGGGCAGTGCCCACCCCGTGCCCTGCGAAGGAGGGCACATGGCCCTGAGCCTGCCTGGCCTGCGGGGCTCAGCTGAGAAATCCTGCAGGATTTGTGCTGCAGGGACCTTCCGCAGTGACCCCCTGATCTCAACGCCCTGCCAGCCCTGCCCAGCTGGCTTCACCTGCCCACCAGGTAAATTCAGCTGCCACGGGGGAGTGGGGCAAAAAATAGCAGCTTAAATTGGAAGCAGAGAGTTTGGAGTTCTGTGTGGGCAAAGCTCTCAATCCTCTGCAGTTACAAAACCCTGGTGTGGGCTGTCACGTGGGCTTGCCACTGGATTTAGCTGGTGGAAGAGCTGGGAGAAAGAAAAACTGAGATTTATATTTAAATATGAATTAGACTGGAAAACGCTGATCTGTACACGTGTGTACTTACACAGACTTGTGCCTATATTTAGAGAGACGTGTGTAGATGTGTCACTGGGACAAGCGAGTGCTCTCTGCCTCTCCCTCAGCACTGCTGGGGTCCCTAATGCCACCCTTTTCTCCAGGCAGTGCCAGCTACCACCAGCAGCCCTGTCCCCGTGGGCATTACTGCCCTGCCCTGTCCCCTGCCCCGCTGCCCTGTCCCCCGGGCACCCGCGGGAGCAGCCGCTTCGCCAAGCACCCGGGGGACTGCCAGGCCTGTCCTGCTGGCACCTTCAACCACCTCCCTGCCCAGGCTGCCTGCTTCCCCTGTGGCAGCTCTTCTTCCTCTCAGCCGGGTGAGTTTCTGTGTGTGGCTGAATTTTCCCCTCTGTTGAGGAGTTTCCTGATGTTCCACAAGCCCTGGGATCCTCCTGGGGCTGGGGCTGCTGCCCATGCCCAGCTGCTCTTCCTCTGTCCCAGCCAGGAGGAGGATTCCATTTCCAAAGCTTTTTTCCCCTCTTGCACTGTTACCCAAGGGGGTTTATATCCTTAAAGGAAGGAAGAGCAGAGCAGCTCTACTCTAGTTCTTGCTCTATCATTGCTTTGAAAGTGGTGGAGTTTCGCCAGGATTACTTTAGCCACGATTTGGGGGGTTCGTGTTAAATCTAGGTGTGCTTTTGAGCCAAAGTTGGGCACTGAGGGCACGATAAAGTGGGATGAGGCTGGAAACTGGGAAAACAGAGAGTGCCTATTCCTTGCTGAGTGTAATTGCAGCACTGCCCCAGCATTTCAAATCAGGTGGATTTGAGGCTGTTGAGGCACGAGAGAGGGGCTTGGCAGCCTTGCCTGGCTGTGTCCTTGCCCTGTCCAGGGGCTTAATCTACAAATTAATGGAGGGCTTGTCAAAACCCTGCTGCCAAGGAGCAGCTGGGCCTTTCTGCCTCTCTGGCTAAATGGGTGCTGCAGGAGATGCTCTGATGCTGTGCTGGTGCAGCAGAGGCAGGCTGGCCCCAGCTGGCTGTCCTGTGGCTCAGCTCTGCCCTGGAAGAGGGGCACAGGCTCCAGCAGTGCCACTGAAATGAGCAGTGGGATTTGACAAAGAGTGCTGAGCACGGGAGCTGCTCCTTTCCAGCCAGCATGGATGTTCCAGGCTGTATTCCCCACCCTAAATCCAGCCTTTCTCCCAGGTGCCACCAGCTGTACCTGCCATGGGCTGAACAGGGCTTTCCAGCAGTCAGATGCCTCCTGCATCTGCCAGGCAGGTTATGTTTATTACGATGAGAGAGGCAAGAAAGACTCTGACAGCAACAGCGATCAGGATTGTCGACCTCAGGTAAAACCAGGCTCCAAACCAGAATTGTTGTGTGATGTGCAGGAGAAGGAGAGTTTTCAGGCCTTAGGCTGAAAGCCAGACAAATCTTTCAGGTGTTTTATTGTAGGATGTTTTCTTTACTAGGATCTTGTGAGGTAAAATTTAAATTCATTAGGGATGGAGGTGAAGGGCAATGGGAGCACCAGGGCAATGGGAGCAGCACAGTGTCTCCCATGGATGACAGATGCAGGAATTTAAGCCTCGTTATTAATGTGAAGTCCTTCAGCAGACCTGCCATGGGCAGGGATACACTAACACCAGTTCTTGTTTGTATCTTGCATGATGTCACTTTTTTTTCCTCTCTGTGAATGAATTCTGTAGTGCAGAATCCCCTCCTGGCATGGGTTGCACAGCAATCTAGAGTGTCAAAATTCTACTGTGATTCCTTCAACCATCTTCTTACAGCTGAACTTCTTCATTAGAACCTCACGAGGGGCTGGGAGGTGAAACTGTCGCGTCCTTTCTTCCCCGCTTTCCCTGTTGGGTTGCCTTTCTATCGAAAGCCTGAAGCGCAGCAGTGGGGAGGAGGAGAATTTCAGGGACGCCGCAGCTCAGCTGAAGCTGCAGAGCTTTGTCAGGGTGGGTTTCCCTGCAGGTGGCTGAGCTGTGTGCCCCCGGCCAGGTCCGGCTGGCCTCCACGCGCCGCTGCGCCGTGCCCGGGCGCCACGACTGCGCTCCCGCCTGCGGGCCCGCGGGAGGGGAGCTCCACGCACAGCTGGGCATGTGAGTCCCACCCTGCACTGCCTCTCCTCCAAAACACTGCTCAGGAAGCCCCGAGCTATGATCCCATGAGGTCATGCCAGGCTTGGGCTGTGGGAGGTGTTTTTTGGGAAGTTTTCCGTCGGTGGAGTTCCTTGTTGTGGAGGTGCTGCCTTCAGTCCCCAGTCATTGGCCCTGTTCGTCTTCCTGAATTTTCAACATTACCTGGTGGTTTTGTGTCTTGGGTGGGGACTCCAGAATCACCCAGGGACAAGGGCAGTGTGGACAGAGCTGACATTTTCTGAGGTGTGTGGATTTTCCACCTGCCTCAGGTTGAGCCTCTCTAAAGTGGATGATCCCTCTATTAGATTTAGGCCAGAAATGAGGAAATCAATCCTTGTTCCTCCTCACACGTCTTTAATCATCATAGAATGGTTGGGTTTGGGAAGAACCTTAAAAATCATTTAATTCCAACTGGAAATCAATCCTCATCCCCTCTTCGAAATCTCTAATGGTTTGGGTTGGAAGGAACCCTAAAAATCATTAAATTCCAACTGGAAATCAATCCTTGTTCCCCCCTCCACATCTTTAATGGTTTGGGTTGGAAGGAACCTTAAAGACCAGCTATTTCCAACCCCCTGACATGGGCAGGGAGATGCTGAAACCAGTTCTTGTCACATGATACCACTTTTTTCTCATTGTGAATGAATTTCTGTGTTGCAAAATCTCCCCCTGGCACGAGTGGCACAGGAATCTGTTGTGCCAAAATCACATTCGGATTCCTTCAAGCATTTTCCTGGAGCTGAGCTTTGGGCAGGGTGTGTAATGCTCTGTTACAGGACTGAAGGCGTTCTGTTAGTCACCCACCAAGCACTGTTAGTGGGGTGTCACACTGTGGCCTTGGGGAGCAGGCACGGTGCTGCAGAGATGGGCAGGGAGTTTGCTCCATCCTGTTTTCCATGGATACACAGTAGGATCATCCACCCTGTGGGCTGTGAGAGGCTGGGGCTGGCCTGTTGTTTGCTCAGGACTGATGGAGGGTTTGCTCCCTGCTCAGATGTCACTGCAAGCAGTACGTCTCTGCTGAGGAGCTCTGTGACCAGCTGTGCCTGCTGAGAGCCCCGCGCCTCTCCCTGGGCTTTGGCACCCACAGAGAGCTGCTGCTGAGGATGAACGAGGGGGAAGTGAGGGTAGGTGTGGAGGGAGGGATTGCTTTCTGAATGTGCTGGGCTGGGAGAGCCCGAAAATCCCAGGGACTCCAGGGAGGAGAGGTTAGGGGTTGATGCATTCCAGAGAAACAGCAATTCCTGAATTACAGGGAAGAAACCTCCTCTGACAGCTGCAGTGGCCCACAAATCAGGGTCTGCGTCCAGGATTGGTTGTACCAGTGATCAGTGTTTCCCTCTGCTTCCTACAGGAGCTGTCAAACGTTCTGGGCCCAGATGAGCACGTGCAGAGCAGCCAGAGGGTGCATTTGGTCCTGTTCAGCCCCCGGGGAGTGCTGGGTTTCATTGTCTCCAGCACAGAAGTTCTGGATGCATTTCTGATGGGTAAGGCTGGAGAACAAACCCAAATTCCAGCCACCCCAAGCCATCTATTTCCTCCCATGTTGGCACAGAGGGAATTCATTATTAGACGCTCCAAACTATATAGAAAGGAGGGAAATACCTTGTTCTGTCTGGGAGTAGACAGTGGGGAACTCACTGACTGCATGGTTAACATGGTCAGATAAAGGATTTTGGATTTCCAAGGAACTAGAAGGAAACCACATTTGGAGGGAAATGTGTTGGCAGGTGTGTGGATTTGGCTTTGTGAGCTGTAATTGCCCATAGATACAAAATAAATAACTCTTCCTTGCCAAGGGCTGGGTGTTGTCCCACACTGCTCACTTTGCAGGGTTCATTCTGGTTTCTTCTCTTGCCTGTGGCAGGAGATTTTTCCTCAGATCAGCTGCTGCAGAAAGGGCGCAGAGCCCAGAGGAGTTCCCCCAAAGACAGCCCGGCCTTGCCCCTCATCCCGAACCCCGTGGTGTGTCTGGAAGCAGGGGACACCATCCTTTTCCAGCTTAGCATCGATTCCCAGGGTGAGTGTGGCTGGGGCTGAGCACATGTGTGTGTCCAGAGCTGTCCAGAGCAGTGGCTCCATGCTGGGCACCCTGCATGGATCCATCCCTCCACCTCCTGGATCCCAGAGCTGCAGTCTGGGATCTCTGCCAGGGGCTTACCTGGTGGTTAGCAATTTTTAACTGGATTTCTGTAGATTGAGATGAAATTTGTCCTGCGTTAGACAGCACGAATCTTTGTGGGGCAGTAATTAAACCCAGTTAAATGAGCTGACACTGCATATACAGGGCTGACACTGGCCCTATAAAGGCAGTTCCCCAGTTCTCTGCCAGCCCAGTGCCAGCTTTCCCAGCTGAGGGGGCTCAGAGCTGCTGACCCCGTGCTGCCCCATCCCCAGACCGAGCCTCCAGCCATTACCCCGTTTACCAGAAGCAGCATCTCTATAACAACAACCCAGGCTGGGATTTTGGACCCTTCCGAAGGCTGGACCACCTCATCCAGGAGACTCAGCTCAACATCTCCTGGTAATACCTGCTGTGGGTAACAGCGTTGTGGGCAGGACCTGAGAGTGAGTTTTTGACAGAATCAGCAGGTCCTTGGTGGTGAAAACACCAAATTTTGCTGTGTTCAAGTCCCCGTGTTTAACCGTCCTCACAGATGGAGGCTGAAGGAAGCTTGGATCAGCCGGTGCCTTCCTCACTCCTCTCCTGCAGGTTTGCCCATGTTTTCCTGGAGCCCGGGACATACGTTTTCAGGGACAGCTCTGTTCAGGAACGCTTCCTGATTGTGACAGTGACCCCAGCAAACGTGAGCTGCGACCCCAGGGCCGTGTCCTTCCAGCCCTCCTCCCTGTTCCAGCTGGCCAGGCATGGCGTTTTGAAGCAGCAGGATCTGAACCTGGCTCCCAACTGGGCTGCTGTCACAGGTACAGCCAAAACTCTGGGATATTTTGATTCTCACCCAAGACCTTTCTTGTCCTTCTCTAAGTGTGTTTAAACAAGCCTTTTCTTTGGAAATGCCACCAAAGCACTGCTTTGTCAGCTTTAATCCCTTGCTCCTGTGGAGCTCCCCAAAGTCCACTGCTCTGTAGCCAAGAACCTGCCCGTGCAGGAGCTGAGGTGGTGAGAGAGGGAAGGAGCAGCCGTGCTTGTCCCCACACCCTGTTTGAGGAGTTCAGCTGACTGAGGGCTTTGTTTTCCTTGGCTGGAAAGCAGAAAGTGACAGCGTCTTTCCAGGATAAACCAAGCTGAAATTAAATACAGCGTTTCAAAGTTGACCAAGGGCTAAACACAAGGTCAGGTAAGGTCTTTGCTCCAAGCCAGGTGTGGGTGTGAGCACTGTGCACACAAAAGTCCTTCGGGGGAGGCCAGGGAACAGCAGAAATGAAAGTGTGGCTTGCAAACACGATCCTGGCTTTGCCACCTTCAGTGCTGAAAACACTTTGCTCCTCATCCACCTGCACCAGCCAACAGGGGGAGAGGCAGAAGTGAAGTGAACAGGAAAGGTACTGAATGGTTTTGTGTTCCTCACTTCTTGCCCTCCCTTCCTCCCGGCTTCCCCAGCGATCCTTTTTGTCCTCGGCTTCCTCGTGCTGGTGCTGACCACCCTGGCCATCGTGCTCCAGCCTGCTGGCCCCAAAATTAGCCCCCTGAAGAGCTGGAAGCCACGATGGAGGAGCCTGGGAGAGCCACACATCCCACCTGAGTACATCCTCCTCAAGGACAGGTAAAGACCAGCCTCTGCGTGGTCCTACAAAAAGTCTACCCAAGAAATCCATCCTCTGCTTGAGCTAGGCTGGGTCTGATCTTACTGAGGAGAATGAGATGCTCTTCACCCTCTCTGCCATTCCCTCTAGCCTCAAGTTCTATCAGATGCTTGGTCCTCGTGGATCTGGAGAAGATGCTGGCTCTGGAGAGAAGGGAGAAGTTCCCAATGCAGGTGAAGGGCTGGGCCAGCCCCAGGTGTTCTCCCATTGGTTTTTTTCCCACTTCCTCCCCATTTTCTTCTCTTGGGTTGACTCTCAGGTGTGATATTTTGACACCAGAATTTCCTGCACGCACAGGAGGCCATGCAGGCACTTTGCTCTGCACATTTCCACAAGCACACACTCTTCCATCCTGGGTTTATTCCAGGGGATCTAAACTCCTGTCATTGAGATGGGTTGACGTTTCCTCCCTGAGGAGTTACGAGAATAAATTCCCAGCCTTGACAAGCCCTTAAAAACAGCAGCGAGTTCAGCTGAGGGGTGAAGAAAATAAAGATATACAAATGTTTTCCTTGACTTCCTCTGCTGGTTATTCTGTTCCCCGAAGGCACGTGACTCCCGGGCCTGGTTTGCTTTCTGGGAATGAGCCCAGCTCGGGAATTTCGGGATGTTGGCAGGGAGCGGCAGGGCCCGAGCCCAGCAGATGGCAGCAGGCAGCGATGCTGGGAACAGCTCTGGGAGCATCCCGGCGCTTTGCTGGGCGAGTCAGGAGCTGATAGTAACGCTCTGTCATCCTCCCCCTCGCTAGGGAACGAGACCTTCTCGCACATCTCCTGCCTCATCCGTTTTCCTTCCTCCCAAAACACAAAATTCCTACGGACAGGCAGCCTCTTGAGTGGGAAATGAATTCCGGTACCCTCGCGTGCAGTGTTTGAGTGTGAGCCTTCCCCCGTGTTTCAGAAAACAGCTTTACACCCCGGCTCCTGGAGGATTTCAGTGTTCGTACCCTCTATGACAAGCTGGAGGATCAGAACTTGCACCTGGCCTCTCAGCTGGCAAAGCACAGGATGGACATGCTGGTGTTCCAAAACGGGATCAGCCAGCGCATCCAGAGCCTCGTGGTCAGTGGGAAGGGGCATCTGAGGGAAGGGAGGCTTGGAGCCGTGAAAATTGCCAGATAAATGGTTGCCCTGAAGTTAAAGTGTGTTGAGGGATGGGTATTACTCCTTCCAGTACTTTATTTTAGCACCAAGTAACTTTTTTATGTGGTTTTATATGAGGGGCTGAATGTGGATTCTGGGCTTTGCAGGGTATAACGCTGCTGCTTTCTGTGAACAGGACACAGTGCAAGCTCTGGACTGGGAAGCCCTGAAAACCTTTTCCAGGCAAGGGATTTGTGGGCAGAAACCTGCAGAGCAGAGCTGGGCAGCGGCGGGTGCTGAGCTGTGGGATGGACACGGGAACAACAACTTCCAGCCAGGTGAGAGCAGCAGGGTGCAGAGCTGTGGGATGGACACTGGAATTTAACAGGACAGAGCAGCAAGGTGCAGAGCTGTGAGATGGACACTGGGATTTAGGAGGTGAGAGCAGCAGGGTGCAGAGCTGTGGGATGGACACTGGAATTTAACAGGACAGAGCAGCAGGGTGCAGAGCTGTGGGATGGACACGGGGATTTACCAGGTGAGAGCAGCAGGGTGCAGAGCCAGGGACAAGTGCAGCGCGAGGGCAGCAGCAGCAGTGAAGAGGCTAAAAAAAGACCTGACTCACACACACGAGAGAGCCCAGAAAATTGTGTCTGGCAGGGCTGTTGTGTGTGAGCTGCCAGCCTGTCTGCACCTGAGCTCAGCGGGAGGAGAGGTCTGGCAGCTCAGGGAGGGCTGAGCACGGAGCTGTTTGGAGATGTCGTACGAAATGAGGTGTCCTGAGAGATTTCTAAAGAAAGGCCCCTGCTCTTGGTGCTGTTCTGGCTTTTTCCACGTGGTTCTGGGGAATCCCATTGAAATTTCTCGTTGGGTTCATTAGGTGCCCCATGGCAGGAGGTGACAGAGTTAATGAGGGCTCTGGAGGGGCTGCTTGGGAACGATCCTGGCAGGAACAGAGCTGCGAATCCAGAGGGGGAGCTCAAGATCCAAGCACAGGCTGCAGTGGGAGCTGCACCCTCCCTGCACAGCCTGGCCAGTGAAGATCAGTCAGAAGGGCAGGTGAGTTTGGGGCCTTCTCTCACCTTTCCAGGAGTTTTTCCATTTCTTTAAATTTTGAGGCATTTTTATCCCACAGGATCCTGAGCTGCCTGAGCTTTGGGAGCTCCTCAGCAGGAAAGATGCTTTTTCCAGCCTCCCTGGGCATGAAGAGCATGGTAAGGGCAGTGCCACAGCTGGGAGGTGCTTCCAGAGGTGGCAGCAGGAGGCTGATTCTGTGCTAAGAGGGTAAAAGGGGGTGTCTGTGTTTGCTAACGCAGCAAATGCAGAATTACTTTTCCCTATTTATGCGGGTTTTTTACTTCCACATAATTTTTTTTTTTGCTGAGGTGCCAGCTCAGGGCAGCCACTTCTGCCTCCTCTATCCCTCTGTAGAGACGAGTCACGGAGTTTCCATCCCTTCCCATCCTTTTCCATCCTTCTCTGTAGGAGAGAAGTGGAATTTCCATCCCCACAGACCCTGCACACCTTTACATTAAGTGACACCTGCAGGGAAGAGTCTGGGTATCACTATAAAAATTAAATGCTGAAATGGGGAGGCCAGGGAGATTCTGTACCATCACTCTGTGATCCTCACAGCATTCCCTCTGCCCAGGACAGCATTTCCTTCTTGCAGCCATGAAGAGCCTCTTCCTTCAGGCTTAAAAGTGCCCCTCTTTGTTGCAGGGTTGGCTCTCCAGTTGGTTTATCTGACCGAGCTGGAGGTGGAGGGCCTGGTGGCAGCTTCCCCCCTTGCCAGGACCCTGTGTGAGATCAAGGAAGCTTTGGTCAATCTGCAGCAACCCTCAGCCCTTGGTAATTCAGGTAATTCATCTGTTTTTCCTCATGTGTGCTGGTTTAGAGCAGTAAATAAACCAGGAGTTGAAATAAGCAGGATTTCTTCTGAACTGAACATTTTCCTCCAGCAGCTGCTGAATTTTTTGGGCTGTGACGCTCGGAGTTAGGAATTAATAATGGTGTGGGTTTGGTGTAATTATGGGAGGATCATTTGCATTATTTTGAAATTCAGATGCAGTGGATTTGCAAAGGCCTGGACCTGCCTGGATGCTGCAGTCCCTGGGCAGAGCTCAGGGCTGGCCCTAGGGCCTGTCCTGGGTTATTCCTGTTGGGTTTGGCTGCAGTGGTGGCTCTTGGTGTCCACTGAATTTCCACTCTGCTTTGATTCTGAATTTCTCCATCAGACAGCCAACACCAAGCCAGCCTGGGGAGCTCAGCCCTCTTCTGACTGCTGGATTCCTGGGGTGAAGCTCTGCTGCTGGATTCGAGAGGAGCTGCAGTGCTCAGAGCATTGGAGGGACAGAAGCAGGAGTGTTTCGTGTTCTGCACTGTAAAATAGCCACCAGCTCCCTTCCCTGAGGAGCCAAACTTACCCTGGGCAATGGATAAAGTTGGACTGGGGAGGGAGGGGGTGTCTGGGACAGAGCAGCTTTACCTGAAGTATCAGAACAGACATTTATTTAATTAAGGATGTGTTTGGTCAAATATGTGATGAGTAATCCATATTCTCTTTGCATAACCTTGAAATATTTTCACATTTGCTGTGGATTATCAATAATCTGTAGGCTGAAGAGTGAGGCTGAACTCCTTGGTGTTGCTGATCTCATGGTTTTCATTGTTAAGTCAATTAAACAATAAACAGAAGCCCACAGGTGGCATAAGAACCTCAATTTACCAGCGTGTTCTGTACAGCCTTTCTGGCCTCTGATGTGAAGGATATCTGTGAGTTTTTCAAGCATTTTAGAGCCATCCTTTAAGCCTTGCCCAGCACCCCTACATGGCCTGTGCATGTTTTACATACACCCAGTAAGTTCTGCTGGCAGAGACCTCAAAGGTGGCTACAAATGTGACTTTTCTGAGCAAAGATACACTGGAACTATCCCTGCGGGGAGAGCTGCTGGTGCCCAGCGCTCTGGGAGCCTGATTTTTCATTTTTACACATCCCTCCTCCCATTCTGCTTCTCCCGCCCTGTCTGTGTGCGAGCAGGGCTGTGAGGAGGGAATGGCTTTTGTGGAACAGGAGAAGAATCCCCGGCACAGCATTCCTGGTCTCCAGGGGAAGGGCAGCAACGCAAGACCTGAGCCAGCACAGTCCCTTGGCAACTCCCCCAGGGAGACAGCAGCAAAGCCAGTTCTCCTCTCCTTGTGGTATTTCCTGACGTGTTGGTGTGTGCAGAGCTCTGAGCCCCCTCCTGCCCGGTTCCTAGGCACGGAGCTGTGTTTGCTCCTTGCACAACCCCTGTGGGTGTTTGGAGAGTGAGATTGGGGTGCCCGGGAGCCAGGGCAGGAGCTCTCAGCTCTGCTTGCACTGCTGGATCCAGAGGAGCTGCAGGATTTTGCCACTGCTGTTGGTGGTTCCACGTTTCCTGAGCTTGCTTCCAAAAAAATAAGGTTTGTTCAACTTCCCTTGCGGTTCCAGCCTGGGAGAATTTGGGGGCTTCCTGGTGGCTCAGAGGGACTCTCTGGAAATGGGAATGGGCAGGGAAACACTGCAAAGCCCCTGCAGGTCACTGTGGTTGCCTGCTGGGGAACGTGGCAGTGAAAAACCCAAAATTGCTTTGTTTTTTAGGTTTCCAGCAGCTATGTTCATAACAGTCCTCCACGGAGGTAAGAACCTCTCTGATATTTCCTGACGTGTTGGGTCCCCAACAGGTGACAAAGCCCCAACAGGTGACACCTGTTTGTCACCCCAACAGGTGACAAAGTTATCTCTGTGACTTGTTTACTTATTTGTAAAAGGCAGGGTGGAAGGCAGCTGTAAATAAAACATGTCAAATTTTTATTGTGGCAATATTTCAGTGAGTAAATTGGTTTGTTTTAAATCAAACCAAAGATAGGCGTGTGGAATTCTGCTTGAAATTCCCCTTTTTTCCCCACTGTGCTTTTCTTAACTTCAGTTCTAAGTGAAAAATTCGGAGTTAAAAGTATTTTGGGTCATTTTTTTCCACCACAAACCCAAAGGATATCAATGCAGAGAGCAGAGTTTCACAGAGTTTCTGTCAACAGCTCCTCGGACAGAACTAATAACGAGAGGAGAGGTGCAACCACTGGGTTTGTTGCACTTGTGAAGTGTTTGCTGCTGCCAGCTCGTTTTCCTGTGTTCTGTGGACCCTCCTGAAAGCCCAGCACAGCCTGGAGCCCCAGTGAAATTCCCTCCTATCAGGAGGGTTCCTGGGACTGCTGATAAGAGAGATCGAGTGCAGGGTCAGTTAATTCAGCGTCTGGAGAAGGGTCACGGGTTTTCCTTCGGTTCCTTTGAGCTGTGCCTCTCTTGACAGAGAATGAGAAGGCCCTTTTCAACATCCACTGCAAAGTTCAGCCTCTCCTGGAGAGCATCAAGCGCTGCTGTGGCTGTGAGGAGGGAGGTAGGGCTGGGCTCCCTGGGGAGGGAGCTCTGGGGTGTGAAACGAGCTGCTGCTGGTTCTGTCCTCGCTCTGAAGATGTTGCCCAGCCTTCCCAGAGTGTCACCTCTGCCAGGGAGTGCTCCTGGTGGTGCTTGTGGCACTTAGAGGCTGCCCCTGGGTGTTCCAGATAAAGAGTTTTAAAGGCTGAGAGAAGAAAAACTTCAATAAAAATGCCTAACAAAAGTGTCCACCTGAAGAAAATTCCCAGTGAGGATATTCTGAGGTGGTCAACGAAAGTGCTGCCAGAATTTGGGCGTTTTTCAGATGTGGGTCCCTCTGTGTGGCTGAGACACTTCTCACTGTGTTCCTTTGGCTCTCCCTGACCTGCCTTTGTGGGTTTTGCAGATGAAATCGAGCTGGCAGACGAGCGTGGCCAGGTGAAGAATTTGCTCCAGCACCAGGAGCACTACGGGTGGCAGCTCCTGCGGGAGAGGGAGCTCTGTGTCCTCCTCAAAGTCACACGTAGGTCAACGTGCCAATCTCTGCCCTGAAAGCACCTTTATTGCCTTTGTAAAGAAAGAAATGCCCACACGGAGGGGAAGGTGGAAAGTTACTAAAGAGGATTTGTGTCCTGGATTCCCAGTCTGAGCCCCTGAGCATCCTTAGCTCCACTCAGGACCTGATGCTGTCGAACACTTCCCAAAGAAAGAGCCCAGCACCAGAACCTGGGCTCTGAAGGCCAGGCTGGGTTTGAAAATGCTCTGGTGGAAGTCAAGGATGCCTCCACACAGGGCAGAAATCTCCTGATAGTCCCACTTCCACCTCCAGGAAAAGTTGTTTTGAAGGTTTCTGGCTTTAACACCGAGTTTTTATCCCTCACAGGACAAGAAGGCTCCCAGGAAGCTGTTTTTACACCACTGCTGAAAAACCAGAGCATTGTCACCCCAAAATTCCTGGGTATGAGTCTGAAGTGAATGTTTCCATAACTTTGCCCTCAAACAGGAGAGGAGAGAACAACCTGTTAGCTGTGGGAGGAATAAAAGGCTGAAGTAAAAATGGTTTTAATTGATAGCCAAAATGAGAAATCTTTATTTCCAGAATTAAAAACTGAGTAAAGAAGAAAATGCTGCTTTCTCCCTTCCCACTGTGTGTGAGGTCCTGGAGCTGTGGATGACGTGGTGTGAGCCATGGAAACACAAGAATTACACTGGATTTTCCCTTTCAGCTGCTTTTTCTCTTCTGCCTGCAGCTCAGCTGGGGAAGTCAGAGGATTCCGAGGTGCCACCTACCAGAAGGAAAACCAGAAAACCTGGCAAAAAACCCAACTTGCTTTTGGGAGCTCCATCCACAGCAGGTGAGCTCCCGACCTCAGTGAAATCAAGTGTTACATTTCCTTCCCCAGTGCCTGCCCGTGAGTGTTTTGTGTTTCTCCCACAGGCAAAAAGAGCCAACCACCACGGGACAGCGAGAAAAAAACCCTGGGATCCACTCCCAAAGGACCTGGGAAACACTGCTGAGGCCAGCTGGGAGGAGTGCTTGGAGCTGGGCTGGGAGGCTGGCTGGGTTATTCCCTGGTGATACCCGGGGTTTATTGGGCTGTTGGCAGGACCCTGAGACAGCCAGTGCCTCAGCTCTGAGATAATGACCCAGAGCAGCAGGAAACCAGTCTGGAGGCAGGGATGTCCCCGATAAACTCACCCTGATCCTCACAGACACGGGGCTTGTCTGGTGAATCAAACCCTGGCAGCTGCAGCCCCAGTTTGGCTGATCTTTAACGCAGTAGTTCTATTTCTGGGGTTGCTGAAGTGTTCAATTCACAGGTTCAGAGTGCTTTTATCTTTTATCTCGCCAGCTTCTCTAATTCACTTTATGGCTCCTGAGATAGCTCTTATCTTCACGGGATGGACCCTGGCCCAGCTCTCACAGACCTGTTGGTTCATCAGTCCTGCTGATTTGCTGTGCTGGGCACTTGAATATCCACCACCATTAGAAAAGTGTGTAAAACTGTGTGTAAAAATGCAACTCACCCTGCAAAACCTAGAGATAAACCTTTCTTCCTCAAGGCTTCTCCTGAGAAAGTAAAACAGGCTGTAAAACCTAATTATCAAGGGCAGAGTTTCTCTCTACACCACCCAGGGGTTCACTGATCTTGGAAATATTCACAAGCAATTTTAAACTTGCAGCATGGGGTTTTATGCAGCTCTTTTGTTGCTGTAAATATTTTGAATTAAACAAAAGCATCTCCAAAATGTATTTTTTAATTGTGGTACTCAAATAGGCAAAGGGCTGTTGGGGTTTCCCAGTAAGATCCACATGCTGGTGGTCAAAGAGTGAGGATTCCCTGTGCTTGTTCATGTGAAAATTACATGACAGTCGTGGAGTTTTTGTCTGATCACATCCTGGGAAAGTGGTGTCCATATTTTGTACAAGGAGAAGAATTTAGCAGGACAAAATCTTTTGTGAAGTCTATCAGGTTTGCAGTCATTAGAAGGCCTGGAAGAAGCACAAACTGAGGAAGGAGAACCTTGCTTTTCCTCGTTGCCTTGTGCTGGCTGGGAGCGTTAGACCCTGAGAAAGTGAAGTCTGGAAATTCCACTTTTATCCACCACGAGCAACAGGCCTCGATCCCCAATCTCCCCCTCACCCATCTGCCAGCCAGCGCCAGTTCTGACAAATCCAAGCCCCCAAATCCCCCGCACTCTGCGCTGCTCCCTGGCAGCAATCTGCCGCAGCCCATCCCTCCTCCTCCTCCAGAGCCACAGAGCCAACAGCCCTTCCTCCCCAGCCCACACCTGGGGGAGCCGGGCTGGCAGAAAAGCTGCCAATAAACCCATTTCTTGGCAAGGCAAGCACAGATAAGGAGGAGAAGGTTCTCCATGTGCCCAGCTCTTCCTGAATTCCCCTGGAGAGCCCAGGAGCTGGGTCTGACCCTGGCGAGCGGCGCCAGGGAGGTGCGAGCTGATAACGGGGCTGTGGTCAACAAGGAAGTCCTCGTGTGGTGTGTGAGTCAAAGGCCTCCAGGAGCTCTGGTCAGGCCCTTTTGGGCAACTAAAAATGGTTTTCCAAAAGCCTGGAGCTCTCCAGGATGCAGGTGTGAGAGGAAGGGCAGGAATGGCCACAGCCCTCGATAGCCTGGGCTGACAGAGGGGAGTGTGCCCAGCGAGGATGCCAGGGGAGGGATCCCGAGGAAAAAGGGCAGGAGTTGGAAATTGGAGCTAAAAAAAGACATGGCTCGCTCTTACCAAGCGCTGCTGGGAAGTTGGGTTTACTCCACATGCATGAAATTTTGATATATTTTGCTGTAAATGAGGTCAGGACCTGTGGGGGTTTTTTTTTTGGTCTTGTCAGAGGAGCCAGGGTTAATTTTTTCTCCTGTAGCCACAGGAGGGTTGCACGCTCAGTAAACAGTCCTTGACCTCTTTCCTGGGGAAATAATTTTAAATTTAAGATGTAAGTGTTATTGGATCCAGAGTAAATCCATCAGCAAATGTCTCCCATCAATGATTTACCACCCCGAGGAGTTTTCCTGCAGCCTATTTACCTGTGTTTTGTAGGTCAGCAGTAACTAAGAAGCAGGAACGCTTTGTAGTGTTATAAATCCTCTGCTTACCTTGGCTTCTCCACCTGTCCTCAGCAACCTGCAGCTTCAAACCCCTCAGCTAAGCTCAGAAATAAACTATTGGTGCAGGGAATCGCCTCTCTTGGGTTTTATTCTTTTGTGGCCTTTTTCTTTTTACTTCCTGACACATTCACCTTCTGTACTGGGGGGAAATGTGAGGCTGGGCTGAGGAGATCCTGAACTCAAGGAGAAATTCACCTTGTGGAGGATTTTAATCTCAGCAACGAGCTGGAGCCAGCAGCTCCTTCCCCTCTGAGTTATTCTTCAGCCCCTCCGGGAGGTGCTGGGGGGAAGGGAAGAAAACTGCCAAGAAATCCCAGTTACAGCTGGGAACTGGGAGTTCTGTCCTGGGCACGTTCTGTGTGCCCAGGAGGGAATGAACTCTCCTCCAAAGCAGCTCAGAGCTGACAGAAACACGGGGTCATTCAAACCTAACCTGGCAGAGCTGGTTCGGACTCTTGGGAATTTAGGGCAAAATTCCTTTCAGCCACGAGGAAGAGACTGGTTCTGGCCAGGGCTGTGCTGCTCCCAGCTCGGCCAAGATTTAAAGCACAGAGAGCTCTCCATCCTCCCCAGAATGGCCGAGCTGGACACCTGAACTGCGAGGAGAATTTAACATCATTGCACCTCTGACCTCACCCCAGGACCGGCCTGGGAAGAGGGAAGCTGCCCCAAGCTGCCCCAAGCTGCTGCTCTCCCTGGTTCTGCTGCTAAAGCTGCCGATGTTCGTGGTTTGGGAGCATCTGGAGCTGGTGGAAAATGGGAGCTGAGGTTGTTCGGGCCGTTGGCACAGGTCTGGGCTCCCTCCACACCCGGTTTTAGGTGAACGGAGCCGGGTGGCAGCATTGCCTCACCGTGCCTGCAGAGCTGGCAGGGACTCAGGGCTGGGAAGCCCCCGGAGCTCCTCAGATGGAAGTTCTCTAAGTCATCGGTGTCCCTGCCAGCACTTCCAGTGAATCTCTCTCTGTGTGACAGCACGGTAACTCTCAGAACTCATAAAAAAGCTGTTTTATCCCTTTCAGGTCACTGGCACCTCCTTTGTGTACCAGGCAGGCACAGATCAACCTTCCTGCTGTAAAACCCCTGTCTGGAGCTCAGCTGTCACCTCTTACAGCCCCATAGGAAATGGCATTTAAAGTGTGCTTTGCCCTGAAGTCACTCGTTCGGGATGACTTCATCTGTGGGGGAAACAAAGCCCTGCATGGGGGAGAAGATGCTTTTACCGGGTGGATTTGGTTTGCTAGGGACACTGAAGATGGTGGAGATGATCAAATTAGATCCAAGGGAAGCTCCTAAATGGCTGGAATTCAGGAACTGGCAGCTTTAGACTGGAATAATCTGAAAGGCTGCCCCTGAGCTGCTCTTTTGGTGCTGTTTTAGTGGGTTTTGGTTAAAGCAGTGACCTGACTCTCGTGCTCCTTGTGACCAGGGGAGTTTGCAAAAGCTTTTGTTGCCTCCAAGTTGTTTCCCCAGTGGTTTTGATGTGATTTCTGCGTCCTGCTGCCCTCCATCTCATGGCCCAGCCTGCCCCTGCTTTGGCCCCTGCCCTGGTCAGTCCTGTGCTCCCATCCCTTGTGTCACACACGGGAATTGTCACTGATCGGCCTCTTCTGTCAGAAGGGAGAAGGCTGCAGGGAACCAGTGCTGCAGGCATCCTTTAAAATAGCAGTCTGTGGGGTTTTCTTCCCCTTTCTGCCACATAACCAGTGCTTCTGCCTGGCTGCTGGCTCCTGCCAGCCCTCCCTGCAGGCAGGGAGCAGAGCCCAGCTCAGGATCTGCTGCAAAGCTCTGCTGGGAGTGGTCTCAGCTTTAACTCTCCCCCTTCTCCCCTCTCTGGCACCACTTTTCCCCCCCAGGAGAATCAAGGGCAGCTTCTTGAGGCTGCTGGGCTTTCTGCTTCGGGGGAATTCCCTGCTGTGGATCTCAGCTACTCCCTTACCCAACCTATTCTGGTTTTTATTTGTGCAGAGCTCCTGCTGAGCTGTTCCACACAGCCCATGTGCTCACACCCCTCCGGGTTCCTCCCTCTGTCCCCCTTTCTCCCCATCCCAGAGCTGCCAGGACCCTGTCCAATGCATTTCATGCTTTATTTAGGATTCACACATCAGGACTGTTGCTGTCCAAGTGCTCACTCTGATTCACAAACCTCTCAGGAAATCATGGAGGTTGTGACTTTACACCTGGAGAGGTTCCAGTGCTCCACCAGAAATCCTGCCCTGGGAGAGGGGAGCAGCCTCGCAGGGCTTCAGGCCCGGCCAGGGGAGGAATTTCTGCTTTAGGAGCAAGACTTGCACAGAACAATGTGGTTTTTCCTGTAGTTTCTCAGTTGCACAGCCCCAAAAGTTGACTTTTTTTCCAGTTTTACGAGAGTGGTGGCTGGAGAAGCACGGAAAAAATGCAGGGCTGGAATGGCTGAAGAAATCAGAGCTTGGAAAAATAAATAATGCAATCACTTCCAATGTTTTCATTGTCAAGATAGTTTAAGATGAGGACAGTTCTTGCCTGCTGGCAGCAGGTGACTGATAAAATACTTTTTATTTTATCCCCTGGAGCCTGGAATGGGATTGGGTTCTTGATCTAACAGTGGGGCTCCACTGTGATGTATAAGATCAGTTATAGGGTTTTGGGGTGAAATTTGGAGGGGCAGGGGCTCAGCAATACGCTGAGCTGTGTGTGGAGCTGAAATCCCCGCTGTTCCCATCAGAGCTGTTACAAAATCTCTGCTCTTGGTGCTGTCCAAGGCCCAGCTGGGCTGCACAGGGTGGTGCCAGCACCGGGGCTTGGTGCCCTGCAGGGCACAGATCTCACAGCTGCCCAGGCCTCTTCCTTTGCAGGGAAATCTGTGGCCATTTTTGCAATTTTTTATCTTTTCTGCCTATTTTGCACCTCACTACGTGCTCCTTGTCCTGAGGAATATTTATTCCATTCCTCGTGGTGACAGGAAAAGCTTCTCCTGTAGGGCTGGTGAGTCCTGCTGCTGCAAGAATTCTGATTTGGGGCTTGCAGGCAGCACCAGGGTTGTGTTCCAGCAGGGAGTGCAACAGAGTTAGGGGCTGAATTTGCTCACTGCCCATCTCTGCAGGGAGTTTACCAGAGTTAGAGGCTGAATTTGCTCACTGCCCATCTCTGCAGGGAGTTTAACAGAGTTAGAGGCTGAATTTGCTCACTGCCCATCTCTGCAGCCTTCGCTGCTCTTTGGGAAAGGTTCTGGTGCCCTGCCCCGTCCTCCTGGGGAGCTTTTGTATCTGGTGTAAAATTTCCAGTTAACCTGGAGGGTCTGGGAGGATAAATGCTGAAATGTGTCTGTTCCAGAGGGTGTTTATTCAGGGAAACAAGGCACAGGGGCTTGTCAGAGTGAGGGGGTGGAGGACACGGGTGCCTCCTGGCTGGGATGGGCAGCACAGGCCACCCAAACTGGGCACAGCTTCTTAAACCTTCAGCACTCGTGCTGCTGAACCCCCTCTCACAGATACCTGGCTGTTTTGCAAGATCATTCTGGTTTTTCAGAAAAAAACGCAATTATTTTACTTGTTCATTTTGGATTTTTGCTCGGAGTTTTCATGAAACACAGAAGGAATCAGTCGTTCAAAAAATCTTTTCAAAAAGAGTCATCACCTGCTGCAATTCATTTTCCAGTTAAAGGGATGTTAGTTAAAAATAAATAGTGGTGGTTTAGAGTAGGTTGTTAAATAAAAGACACAGTTACCGACTGGGTTTTTTGCTGTGGTTTTTTTTTTTTTTTTTGTATGGGTCTTCTAGGAAAAAATCATGTTTGTCCTTAAATGCAAGATATTGTATTGCTCTCCTGGGTATTCTCCTTGAAATTCCTGGCAAAACATCCCAAGGGTTTTTAGCAGCACCAAACCAGCTGGAGTTGATTCCAGCTGAGCTCTAGTTCCTAAATAGCATTTTAGAAATGTGAGCATTTAAATGCTGCCAAATGAGCTTTGCAGATTGCATCTCCCAGGTTACAGGAGGTAACTGTGCTGCTCTGGGGGTTGTGCTCAATCCAGGGAATCTGCTGGGGGCAAATACTGGGAATTTCTGTGTTCATTTGGGTTCGTCCATGGCTTTGCACTTTGAGCCTTCCAACTGAAATTCATTTTCAGGCTGAAAGAAGAGTTTTGTGCTGTGGATTGAAGGCAGCTCAGGCGTGGTGTGAGCAGGGGATGGAGTGGCATTAGAAATGCAAACCTGCTGCTGCTGCCGCCTGGAATTCGATGGGCTGGGTGATTGCAGGGTGTGCAGAGCTGCCAGAAAATACCTGCTCCTGGGGAGGCCCTTCCTGCTGGTGGGTCTGGACCAGTTCTCCAGCCATTGCAAAATAATGTTTTGGAAAAAGTTCATGAACTGGCCTAGTTCGGGCTGGTGTAACAGGGCACGGCTGGGGAGGAGGGGTTTGCCCTCGGAGAAAGGCTCTGGACCCGGGAGGAATGAATGCAGCCAGGTCGGGGGAGCTGGGATGGGGCTGGCACAGGTCAGGGGGGGCTCTGTAAAGCAGGGTGGAGTGCTAAAGGAACTCCTGAGGGTGGGTGAAGGCCCAAGAGGGGCAAAATAATCCCATTTTCTCCGTGGAATATTGTCTCTCTCCTCGCAGTTTGCCTGCGTGCTGGTGTTGATGCCTTCCCTCAGCCACCCAGAGACAGAGACTGGACAGGAGTAAGGGAATAAAGGCAGGGATTTATTTGAAGGCCTTCAAGGCACACCCTGGGGAGCCAGAGGCTGCTTCCATAAAATGGACCCCGAGATGGACAGAGAGTCACGAGTTCTTGACACTGTTATAGGTTTGGTCCATTTGCATATCAGCATAAATTCACCAATTAAAACTTTAGCTCTCTTCAATTTCTCCACCTCTCTCATGGTCCCAGTTTACACCTTTGGGCCTAGGACAGCCCGAGTGTCCTTGAACAGCAAGCTCAGAGAGGCTTTGTTGTGTCTGTCTGGCCTGAGAGAGCAGCTACCGAGCTACAAGGAACTTTAGAGTCACACACTGGGCAGTACAGGATTTGAAAAATATAGAAATTAAACCCTAAGGCATCAGTGTGAGTTTACCCTGCTGCAGCACAGACCCTCAGGAGTGGCCATCCCAGTGACCCCTTGAACAGCAGGAATAAACCCATAAGGCCAGCTGGCTGTGGTTTGTGGTTCCTCAGCATCCCCGAGACCAGTTCTGTTCCCAGTGGGTGCTGACACCGCAGTGAGAACAGCTGTCTGCAGATGTTTGTGTGAGAACCTGGATTTCTGTGCTTTCCTTCCTCTTCTGGCAGAGACAAACACGGTCGGGCGTGCCCTGGTGTGTGCCAAGGAGATTTCTTGCTCTGGAGGAGATGCATCAGACAAAAAGAAGTTTTCTCTGATAATTTGGCTACAGTTTTTGTTTGAAGAGGTGAACTCCTCCCTACAGGCTCATGGCACTGAAGACGTTCTCACTTTATAGAACACAAACCCTCACTGCATCCCTGCAGCCCCCACTGAAGTCTCAGCATCCCAAACTCCCTCAATTCCTCACCCCTTGGATCATATTCTGTGGTTAAAGATGTAATCCAGGGAATTCCCAGTTTTTAGTCCCTTTCAGGGTCCCACATGAGGGCTGATTGCCAGGGAGGGAAATGTGCTCTGCAGATGTCACCACAAAGTCTCCACACCACGCTGAGGTACCACACGTGGCTCCTCTGCTGCTGCCAGCGTTGGTTTGGGGTTGGGTGGCAGGGAAATCCAGCCCTGGCACACGCGGGAGCTGCAGCCCTGGCACGGCTCTGACAGAAGGCAGGGATTATTTGGTGTCACCATCCTGAAGCTCGACTCACTCCAGGGTGAACGGCTCACTCTGACTCACTCAAAATCTCGGTGTTGGCAAGGAGGACCAAAAATCCCACCAGCTCCAGCAGGAAGTCTTGTTAGGGATAAATTTTTGAGCGTCAGGACACAGACCCCGTGACAGAGCAGCCAGCACAGTTCCCCACCCTACACAGGTTTTACAGCTGCACCGCACCAAGTTTTGGATTTCATTCTCCCTCTCCCCCGGCTGCAGAGGAACCCTTGGCCCTGAGGCAGCCCTGCCCTCCCTCCTGCCCACTCCTCAGCAGCCTGCAGGAGCTGCCAGCGGCGGAGGCCAAAGGGGAAGGTGTTGGGATGGTTTGGGGCTGGGAGGGGGAGATGGTGAGGGCTGGCTGGGACTGGAGGGAGCTGTGCCACGGAGCCAGGGGAGGCGAAGGAAAGCTCAGCAGGGACATCAGACCTGCCCGGGCTGGCTGAGGCTGGAGCAAGGACGAGTTCTGTGTTCGGGGGAGATTTCTCATTTTATGAGGTGGGGAGTTAACTCTTGGCTTGCTTGCAGTGTGGTTGGAGCAGGATAAAAACCACCCTGCGTGAAGGGTTCAAACTCTGCTTGTCTCCTTTGCACATCCTAATAATAAATTATTGCTTTTACCTGGCTGAGAGCAGTGTCTGCTCCTGCTGAGGCTGCAGAACTGACTCGGGGAATTTAAAAGTAAGAGCTGAGGGGAGGAATTGCATTTTCTGTTTATTATTTAGCACAAAAGTATTTCTCATGATTCGTTTGTTCATACATGTTCATACATGTTCATACATGTTTTCCCACCCTTCAAATAATAATAATAATAGTAACAATAATAATAATAAAAATTTATCTAGTGGTAAGAAACCCATCTAAGTTTGAAGGTTCTGTGTGAGGCTGAACAAAAAAGCTGGACATAAACTTGACCTGGAAAACAAATTATTTTCCTTCCCAGCTATCATATAAGGAGCTTGCCAGCTCAGACTTTGAGATTTTGGATTATGGTGTGTCTATCCTGCCCAGATTTGGAATTTAACTAAACCTCTATAAGATTTCTGATCTGGGAGCCACCAGGAGGTGAAGATGCCATAGCGAGCATCTTTAACCTGCTCACAAATGGGAGGCAAAGCAGATTAAAGGGAATAAATGATGCAGCACTGAGTGTGAGAATTGATTTGTGATGCTGCTACTTAAAAACCCATTCTGAGAGTGGGGGGAAGGTGCCTTCGTGTGTGTGTGAGTTTGCAGCTGGATTGTGTCCCCCTCTCTGCCCTTCTCCTTGGGGTTAACCCGAACCCTGCAGTGCTCCCTGAGTTCAGGGGGTTAAGATGGGGCTCAGTCCCACATTTCCTCTCACACTGGGTCCCACAGGCTCCTGCCCTAATCAGGTTTCACACTGGGCAGGGAGGTCCTGCTGCTGTTCCCTGCCTGTGCTGCCGTGGAATGACCTGGGCAGCACCTCCCAGCCCTGCTGCTTCCAAACACCCCCAGGGGCAAATTCAGGGTTCACTCTTCCCCTGCCTCTGGCCTGGTTTCCTTTTGTAACTCTGGAGAGTTCTTTTTTGTCCGTTCTCCTTTGGTAACACTGGGAAGTCTCCGAGATTTGGAAACAGCCAATCTGTCTTTAGGCGTTCACGGGCTCTGCCCTTGTCGAAAATTGAGTAAATATTCTGCTTTCTTTGCAAACCTCTGGTCGGAGCTTTCTGCTCAGGCATGGGTACGGTAAAACAGATTGCCAAGAACATTTTGTCATCTCAGGGAGACGCTGGTGTGATTGAGTCACAGGCGTGCTCAGGGTGCAGACAGAGCCCTTAGGGTGCATACAGAACTCTTGGGGTGCACTTGGAGCTCTCAGGGTGCACTTGGAGCTCTCGGGGTGCACTCGGAGCTCTCGGAGTGCATACAGAGCTCTTGGGGTGCACTCAGAGCTCTCAGGGTGAACACAGAGCTCTTGGGGTGCACTTGGAGCTCTCAGGGTGAACACAGAGCCCTTGGGGTGCACTTGGAGATCTCAGAGTGCATACAGAGCTCTTGGGGTGCACTTGGAGCTCTCAGGGTGCACTTGGAGCTCTCAGGGTGAACACAGAGCCCTTGGGGTGCAGTCAGAGCTCTCAGGGTGAACACAGAGCTCTTGGGGTGCACTTGGAGCTCTCAGGGTGAACAAAGAGCTCTCTCAGCCTCTGAGGAGAGCTCCAACAAAGAAACATTTGAAAGAGAAAGGAGCATCTGTTGTCAATCCTTGTTAAAAACAAAACTGGCCCCACAGGTACAAGCTATTTCAGAAGCGTTTGCTGGGTGTGTGGTGTTTGCTCCAGATCATCAGCTCCCTTTTTATTATCTATTTTATTTTTATTTATTTTTGCTGTTACCGACCTTCCAAGTGGCTTTTTCCCCCTAGAATGATTTTGGATATGGGAAGCGTGAGGCTGCAGTTCCTCCCCATCACCCTTGCACAGAGGGACATGCAGGCACTCATTTGGCAGCTCCCAGTTGCCATGACAGGAGACAGAATTCTCCTGCTCTCCTCTCAGGAGCATATGTTGGTGTTAAATTGATGAATCACATCCAACTTTTAAGATTTCCTCTCAAAAATTTCCTTTTTTTCCTCCCTCTTCTGCTGCTGAGCTTTTTCCAGCTTGCATTGCTTTGTTTCTTCCTCTTCCTTTATTTGACACTTCTTCAAGGCCACAGCTGCCAAAGCTCCCTCTGATGCTGCATTTCCCAGGCTGGAATGGTCTGTGGCATTTAAACGAATATTCCTGGAAATACAATGATGAAGCCAGATTATTTCCAGTGTTACAGCTGCAATCCCATCCCTTGGCCTTGAAATCCTGGGAATTTCCTCTCCTGTTGCTCTGTGGTTTTCTCCTGCTCTGCTGGGAGATCCTGAGGATCTGTGGGTAGAACCTCCTGAATATGTTTTGTTTTTTTTTTTTTAGTTTTGGCAGCAAAATCTGTTGGCTGCAGCCAGCGGTGCTGAGGTTTTATCCAGGTAACAAAAAAAGGAAGAAAAACGAGGGACAAATCCCCCTGTCCTTCCCCGGGGATGTATTTATGAGGTAAGAACTGCCAGGAGACCGAGCACAACAAGAGAAATCCATTTTTTGTAAGAATTCTTTGTCGGTTTGGTCTCCAGCCAGGGGAAAAAACAGAATCTTACTCTAGAGATGGTTTTGCAGAGCACGCACTGTGCTTTTAGTGCTGGGTATTCCATAAAGCCTCTCCAGGGGTATTCCATGAAACCTCTCCAGGGGTATCCCATAAAACCTCTCCAGGCATCCTCCCCACGAGTTCTTTCAAGGAAATGCCTTTTATTTTTGCCGTAAACCAAAAGCAGCCGTATCCTCTCCCGGCTCAGCTCAGCAAACGCTCCCTCACACTGAATTTCCTCTTTTCCTTTCCTTTTCCTGCCTCTGTTGGAACGGGAATTTCGGGCAGCCCGCAGGTGCTGGAAAGCGGGCAGCGTGGCAGCTTCCCCCGTATTATTTATCTCTTTTTTTGGTGTTTTTTATGGCTGTTTTTTGATCTTAAAAAGTTCCGAGCCCGAGCCAAGAGACTGGACACTCCTGCGCATTCGTGTTCAGGTTGTTTATTGTTTCTTATCTCTCAGAGTCTGGAGCAAGGACAGCAGGACCAGCTCCTCCAAAATTCACAGCAGGAATGACGCCTGAGAAGGCCGTCTTTACCTTTTTATCTCTTTCAGGAAAACCAACCAAGTTCTACAACGTATAATTATTTATCAATTTTTTCCAATTAATTTCTANATGAACAGGGGATAAATGAACAGGGGATAAATGAACAGGGGATAAATGAACGGGGGATAAATGAACAGGGGATAAATGCAGCGGAGATAGATGAGCAGAGGATAAATGAACAGGGGATAAATGACCAGGGGATAAATGACCAGGGGATGAATGACCAGGGGATAAATGACCAGGGGATAAATGACCAGGGGATAAATGCAGCGGAGCTGCCGGCGGGTGCCGAGGTGCGGGGTGGGTCCGTCCGGCGGCTCAGCCCCGCCGCTCCGCGATTGCAGCACCGGCGATAAGCAGCGCCCTTATCTCGGGGTCGGCCCTGCCCGCGCTCCTTTCCCGCCGCTCCTCCTCCTCCCTGGGCAATTCCTCCTCCTCGTGTCCCTCTGCGAAAGCGCTGCTCCCCGGGATGGTTGGTACCGCAGTAATTAATGCCCAGGCATTAAGGAGAGGGGTTTTAGCCAAAGAAGGTCACAAAATGCGAAGTGTCTCCCAGCAGGGAAGGGTGTGGAGCTCTGGGAACAGCTTTAGGATGGAAAACATCCCTCTCTGCCCTCCCTCTTGAGGTTTCTCCTCTTGAGGAAACCTCCCTTGGTTTCTCTCTCCATGATAATCCCTCTTGGGGTTTGCTGCAACAGCAGTTCTCCTTCTACCCCTGTTTCTTTTGTAAAACTTGTCTAAACTTGTGTTTAAAAGTGAAATATCAACATGAAATATTTATTTTTTCGCTTTAAAATTGGGAAATCTTTTGTCTAAACAAGCTGTGGGAGACACTGGTTCTTGCTAAAGTGACCTTGTTAAAGGCCTGGTTTCGAAAAGAACTTTACCTGTACCTAATCTAACCCTAAATACCTAACTAGTCCTAAAAGCAAAGACTCTAATATCTGTTTTGCCTTGGAGATTGTCAGTTTGGGAAGTGAGCACTGAGTCTGGGATCTCAAAGTGTTCAAATCTGCTGGCTGGGCCTGGATTTTCACACACCTTGATCAGAATGGATCAAGGGGGTAAAAAAAGCAGGGGTGCACTTCTTTCCTCTGTGACCCTGTTCTGCCCAGTTTCTCTTGGTCTTTGTAAAAAAATAAGACAGAGAACAGTTTTCTGGAAAAAAACCTTTTTATTATCAAATTATTCCTATACAGCACAATTACCCTTGGCAAGGTAAAACGGATCTAGGTCTGCACTCGCTTGGAATTCAGTTCCACCAGCCCAAAAATCAGCAAACACCACCTTCAGTGCAAATTAATGCCTTGGATTGTGTGGAATTCTTGTCTTTGGTTTGTTTTCCTCTCAGAGTGCTCTCCAACTGCATCTTCGAACGAGGGGAAATCGTAGTTGCTACAAAAACAGGTAGCATTTCAATTTCTAGGCTTTACAGTACAGAGGGAGGTAATTTCTCGGCCTCTAAAGTCCTTATTTCTTCATTCAATTCATGAAATCTCTTCACCCCAGCACGGGATGGATCCATGCTTGATATTGCACAGACAGGACTTGAAAGCAGCAGAGGCTGGGCCAGGTGGGGAAGGAGCTCTCCTGTGCTCAGGACTGCTCAATAGTACATGTTCTTGTCCCACCAACCTGCAAGAGAAGGGAGGGAATGAAAAAAAAAGGAAGAAAAATTGGTTATTTTTCCTCAAAAAGCAGAAGTCATCACTGGGGGGAAATGGTTCATTTTTCAGCAGGCACCTGCGAGTGGCAGCTGAGGTGGGGGTGGGAGGGAGAGGGTAGGAAGAGACACATGAAATTAAAGCATTAAATTAAAATAGAATTAGGACAATGCACTCACTTCCTGGGTATCTCCTGATGAGCAGCTTTCGGATTTCGTCGTAGACCCAGATCAGGATGGCAAAAGGTACAGCCACAAACCAGTACTGGAACCTGGGCAGGGGGCAGAGGGGCTCGTTTAGGAGCATTTAAAACAACTCAGCTGCAGTTCTGGGGTCTCTCTCTGTGCTATCCCATGCCACTAAAATGAATCTGCCTCTCAGGCCTCTTTTCTTTTACTTAATTAATCACTCAGATTGATGATGTGCATGTAAAGCCTCCCAATCTGAAGTAATTGCTGGATTAATTTATTCCAGGTCCTGTTCAGAAGGAAGTGTTGCCTGGTGATATCACAGCAATAAATCGCCTGGCTGTGATCTATTTAAAATAAAAGTTAAATGCTGTCTGTTCTCCCCAGGACACTGGAGATGCTGGGAGAAATATTTAAAGGTTGGTTTTACACAAGTAGGCTTTTGGATCCTCAGTAGGAAATCTAGTAGGATAACGTGGAAATTGTAGTGATAATGTCCTTTTTGGGCAAGAAATAGTGATGAATATAATGAATATTTTAAATATTTCTCCTGGAGCGGAGCTGCACGGGCTCCCTGCTCCCGCCGTGTGCCCACGAGCAGGGCAAGGGGAGCTCAGCGGCACCAAACTCACCTGAGTGGAGTGAAGTTCAGGGCTGTAACGTGCCCAAGGCCGTAGGTGAGAATCAAAGCAATTCCTATCTGGGAAAATATCCCCACCCAGATGACTTTGTTCCTGCAGGGAGAGCGAGGAGTGAGAGTTAAACCCCCCTGTGCCCCAGGAACCCTCTGCCTGCCCTGCAATTCCCTGCCCCAGGTGAGCTCTGCACGCAGGGGCCGAGCTGGGCAGCTCTGCCTTGTGCTCCTGCCTTTCCTGGCAGCATTCCCAGCCCAAACCCAGCCGCGGGAGGCACCCCAGGCGAGTTGCTCAAGGCTCGTGTTGCGCTGGGAATGTGCTCGGGGTGACTCAGGTGTTAATGCAAGGAGGAAGCACACATAGGTGTAGGCCCTGTACCTGCAGATAAAGGATGGAAAACAAATGGCTCTGCTATCAGAAACCCCGGGAGTGAGTGCCAGCTTTGCTGGTGGCCTCTGTCCCAGCTGATATTTGGAATTCTGCTGGGGCTGGAGGGCGCAGGGTGGTTTGCAGAGGGCGGCCAGCACTGTCTTGGGGAGTTTGGCCAGCTGGTATCTCCCTTCTCAGAGCCTCAGGTTATCTCAGAGGAGTCCGGGCATGCTATCTCTTGATAAGGAGTTCAGAAAGTAATCTCTGGAAGAGAAACTCCCATTTTTTTTTAGTAAACATTTTAATGAATGGAGAGTTGGTTTTAAGATGATGCATTTTCAGAATAACCAGCACAATGTCTCTAAAGAAAATCCCTATCCTGAAGTAGAAAAGGGGCTGAGGGGAGGTATAATAAAATATTTGCCTGAGATTTGTGATTGCTTAAGGCCAGACTTAATCTTTGTGCAAAGACTGAAAGTGAGAGGGCCAAATCACTGAGCTCACCTGCTGCTGAACAGAGCGGGAGGCTAACTTGAACTGTGGGTTTAGATTAGATAGGAAAAAATTCTTCCCTCTGAGGGAAATTCTTCCCAGGTGAGGCCCTGGCACAGGGTGCCCAGAGAAGCTGTGGCTGCCCCTGGATCTCTGGAAATGTCCCAGGCCAGGCTGGACAGGGCTTGAAGCCACCTGGGAGAGTGCAAGGTGTCCCTGCCATGGCAGGGGTGGGATGGGACGAGCTCTGAGGTCTCATCCAACCCAAACCACCCTGGGACTGTGTGTCTGCAAAACCCACCTGAAGAGGCCCTGCCGGAAAATGGAATTTCTCCGAGTTTTCCTGATGATCAGGTCAGCCACCTGCTGAATGGTGATGCTGACGAAGAAGGCCGTGTAGCCCGTCCACTGCAGGTACGTGCGCTGGTATTTGGTCTGCAGAGCCAAGGAAACACCAAAACGTTTTTAAATCAGACCCTCGCATCCCCCACAGGCGCCTGCAGACCTCGCTGGGAGGCTTTATCTCAGTTCCCAAGGTGTGAACGCAGAGTGACTCCAGATTTAGGCACAGAATGATGGGATTTGGGCCGGTTTTAGTCCCTGAGTTGCCGTGACGGAGTCACGAGGCTGCAGCACGAGCTGGGGGTGAGGGGTGTTGGGATGGATTGATCAATGCCTCCTGTGCCGTGTGACTCTGCAGGATGAGGGAGGGGGAGTGAGGAGCGAGAGGGGGAGGCTGCAGAGGACTTGGCAGAGGTGCTGCTCACTGGCAGGGCTGGGAGGGGATGGTGACGGCGGATTTTGGTGGGTTTGAACATAAAGTCCAGAGAGGAAGGGGCATCTGCAGAGGCTGGGAGTGAGAAGGTGGGAAACTGTCGAGGAATGAATGAAAGAAGAGAGGCTGAATGAAAGAGCTGTGTGGCAGGAAGCCTTGAAGAGTCTCTCCTGAGGCAACATTGGAGGAAAACTAATCCTATTTGCATTTAAACCTCATTTGCATTCCCTACGCCTTTATTTTGGGGGAGAGCAGGGAATTTTTAAGCAGCAGGTGGGCGAGAGACAAGGCAGGGAGTTTTCAGGGCCGCTTTACCCATTGCTGTCCGTAGGAATCCTCGAAGTCGTTGACGGCGTTGCTCTCCCAGTCCACCCTCACTCCCAGCAGCGTGGAAGGCAGGAACCCCTGCTCGGCGTAGACGGTGAAATAGGTGACAAAGGCCCCCACTGACTGCATGATTCCTGCAGAAACAAGGGGGCAGGAGTGAGGAAAAACCGAAATTAAGGCGCACTGGGGGATGTGCTGGGTGTGCGAAACCTGGGTTTGAGAGTTCTTGGTGCTGTAAATTATCTGTGGATAAATGTTGCCCTGGTTTTTGCTAAAGCCTTCCTTGGAGTCCTTGGAGTCAGGACTCTTTCTCACAGTTTCATGTAAATAATAGTCAATGTTTACTTAACGGTATTTTCTGTTTTTCATTCCTTTTGTGATAAGAGAACTTTGATGAGCATCTTTCTTCTCCAGTGGGATTGAGAAGGCAGTGACATGTCCTCCAATCCCTTGTGGAGTTGGGAATTGTATAAGACGTGACATATGTCAATAAAGTTGCCTTTCCCCTCCTTTCTGCTGAACCTGGCAAATGTGAGAGCGTCTTTATTGTGTTCTCCCAGACACAGATAAAACCTCATTTTCCTACTGAATGATGAGCAGCAGGAGGGGGCTGGTGAGGTTGCAGAGGAAGGGGTTGAGTTCCAGCCCCCAAATTTTTGTTTAAAAGTGAACCCACTGGAGCCTGTCGTGCTTTGGTGGCACGAGGGAGTGCTGGGGAGGGCCCGTACCGATCTGCAGGTAGGAGTACACAGCCAGCTGCTCGTTCACCAGCCGGTCTCTCCTCTTGTTCCGAGGCCTCCTGTTCATGATGTCGCTCTCAGCTTTCTCGTAGGCCAACGCCACCGAGGGGATCTGCAACAGAAACAAACCCTCAGGGGCTGGGGGACAGCGTTTGCCTGGTTCTCTGAGGTTTAGCAGCAATTTGCTGTTCCCCAGGGGTTCTGTTGGATACTGGAAGGACTCAGAGGAGGGAAGGATCTGTGTGGATTCCTCTTAACGTGCAAAGGGCCTGGGGGAAACCTGAAACTTTCATGGATCTGGCGATCAGTACAAAAGGCTACAGGAGATTAACAATAATTTAACATTAATTTAGCATTAAAGGGTCCTGCAGATCCCTTGGGCTGGGCTGGATGGAAGGTCAGGTGCAGCTGCAGAAATCCCTCTGATCTCTTGATTAAAACACACTGATAACTGCTCACTGCTGATTTCAGCCCTGATCAGATGCCTTTGCTTTCTGCTCCCCCTCTGCACGTTGTTGTTATTTTCTCCTTTTCCTTCTCTACACCTGGCTGCCCTTCACTGCCTGACTGGGCTGTAGGGTAAGGCCACAAAATCCCCCATTCTGGATGAGCTTTGCCCCCAGCCCCTCTCCCCTGACAGGACCCTCCAGCAGGAAATGGTTTCAAAGCTCCCAGCTCACAATGTCCGTGCCCAGGTCGATGAAGAGGATGGTGATGGTGCCGATGGGCATCGGGATGCTGGCGATGATGTAGATGAGGAAGGGGCAGAGCTCAGCAATGTTCTTGGTCAGGGTGTAGGCAATGGTTTTCTTCAGGTTGTCAAAGATCAGGCGGCCTGGAGGAAGAGGAAATACTTCTGTCAAAGGGAATTTTTATCAGTGTTTTCCAGAAAAAAACGTTCAAATTTAACTAAATGAAGTGAAAATATTTACTGCCTCTGTGTGCTTTCCTCATGCATTTTGTGGTTTATTTTGGATTTTAGACCCTTCTGAAAACTCAGGTGTAATAAAATATTTATTTCAGTGGGGAAGTTTGAGGGGAAAAGTCCCATTCCACAAAATGCTGTGGTTGTAATGGAAACCACAAACTCTTTGGAGTGAAAGAAGAGCGGGATGAGTGTTCCTGTCGAAGGTGGAGCACAGTGAAGGTGATGTGTGAGAAAGTAATAGAGGGGAAAGGGGGAGAAGACAATTTATATCTCTGTGAGGCCTCAACCTTCATTGGAACAAGTCAGGAAATGCTTTTATCTGAAGCTTGATCAAACAGAGACAGCAAATCGTTACAGTGTGTGAGAGAGGGAGAGGATTTCCTTTTTCTCTGACTGTCATGTGTAGAAATTGAATTAATTCCCAGCTTCCCCAAATATCAAATCCACAAGTCCAGAAAGAGAAGAGAGGCAGGAAGGATCAGGAGGCCCCGCCAGCAGCTTCCAGCTCCAGAAGTGGGAAACAACATTATCTTTACCTTCCTCCACTCCCGTGACGATGGAAGCAAAGTTGTCATCCAGCAGGACCATATCAGCTGCATTTTTGGCTGCGTCAGAGCCAGCAATCCCCATGGCAATGCCAATATCTGCTTTTTTCAGGGCGGGGGAGTCATTGACTCCATCTCCAGTCACGGCAACCACTGCTCCCTGGAACACACAAAAGCACCCAGGTGTGGGTTTGGGAGGAGAGGGAGCATCATCCATCCTCACTTTTCTAGCAGGAAGGTGCTGATAGGAAATTCTGAATCCTCTTTGTACCCACATCAAACACAGCCAGGGACCAGGGGGGTGCTAGGCAGGGTTGGGAGAGCAACCTCGGAGTTTTGTGTGGCTCCCTTTAGAGGAGAAACCTGGAAAGTTCAGGGATGTGCTTCGCTGCACCCTAAAGAGTGGACATCCCAATCAGGTGCACTTCAAATGCAATGAATCTGATAGTTAGATGTAAGGAGGATGAAGGATTTGGAGGTCTGCTCTATGTGCATGGTCCCTGTCTGAGCAGAACCAGGTTCACCTCTGACATCTGGGGGAAATTCAATTAACACAAAATATCCTGTATTTTCTTTTTTTATAAAGTACTACAGAATCAGCCAGGTTTCCTCTCAATTTTAAGTTATATAACTGTTGAGTTAAGGCCCATCCTCATCCCAAGAGCTTCTGGCCATCCTGAGTCTGTGCTAGAATTTCTCTGGTAATCCAAAAGATGGGAAACTCTGATTATCCAGCTCAGCTTCTCTGTTATCCTTCCGAACCATCTCCTGCAGCCCCAGGCTCTGCTCCAGCTGATGCAGAAGTTTGTGGCTTGATGCAAGGCAGGGTGGTCAGAGTGGGGCCAAAGCCTGGCAGAGTGATTAATAAAACGCTGAATTTCCTGTGCCTGAGGGGGTTGAGCACAGTGCCACCACCTATAAATAATGCCATGTTCAGCAGGGCTTATGAGCTCTGAGTGCTAAACATAGCTGGAGACTGGCTGGGGGAGGCTGTTCCTTTTCCTTTTCATCCTCTACAGAGCCAAACCTGCCAGGAGTGTGGGAGCCTGAGCAGAGCTGAACACGTTCACCCACCGCGTGCCTGACAGAGACCATTCAAAAAACAAAAACCACATGAAATGGAAAGATTTGATCTCTCTCCTTTTACTCTCTGGAGAGCACTCCAGGCTTAAACCCAACCAGCTGATGATGCTGATTGGGAAGCTCAGTGCTGGCACGACTACAAAAATAAAATAATATCTTGTGTCACATCTTCTCTACACAGTCCAGGCACAGCACTAGTGTGGCTTTAATTCACAGAATCTACTTGGAAGATGTCACTTCTGAGTGGAGAGCCTTTTGATGGCGATTTTCATCTTTTACAGAGCTCTGTAAATGTAATTTTTCCCCCCCTCCTGTGCTGGCTGCACTCCAGGCTGCTTTACATAATATTGCCCATGGATGGGACAAACTCTCCTCAAACGCTGCTGCCTGATTTACAGCCCTGGGAAGTAACACAGATAAGGCTGGGTGCTACATAAATCATGCTCTGGCATTTCGTGGGGTTCATACCTCGGAATCTTAAGTGGTTTAGGCTGGAAAAGAGCTGTGAGTTCACCTGCTAACCCAGCCCTGCCACTGAACAGCTCCACTCCCCAACATTCCTGTGGGCAGGAGGACGTGGCTCTGAGTGGCCACAAGAGATAAGAGGAGAGGATGTGGCAGCACCTTGCTTTTATCTGGGTTTCAAGAATTCCCGAGGGAGCTCTCCTTCCCAAGCAGGACACAGGAGGCTCTGTGTGCTTCCCAGAATGACAGGGACAAGGCAGGCCCTGGCTACAGCTCCAACTCAGGGAAAGCTCATTTTGTCACCAGGAGCTGAGGCTGTAGCAGGAATTTGAGCGGCTTGGCTGGAGCCCAGGCAGTGTTTGTGGCAATCTGTTAGATAATGTCCTGGCACAGGGAAAAGAGTGTAAACAGAGCACTGGGAGCACTGGGAATTGGCTCCCAGCCTCTGGGCCTGGGCTGGTGCCTGTGTGTGACCTTTGCCACCTGTGCCTCACCTGCCTCTGGCAGCCCTCCACGATGATCAGCTTCTGCTGGGGCGACGTCCGGGCGAAGACGATCTCGGAGTGGTCACACAGGATCTCGTCCAGCTGCTCCGAGCTCATGTCCTTCAGCTCCATCCCGTTCACCACGGCTGCTGTGGCTTCCCTGGGGGAGCCGCGGGCAAAGCGGGGTGAATTTTCAGATTGAAAGGGTAAAAATAGTGCACTCGTGGGGTGGGTGTGCAGCTGGACGGGGGGAAAGCAGCAAGCTGAGTTAATTGCGGAGGCGTTTGTTGTTAATCAGCGGGAGTTGAATGAAAGGCTCTGCAGAAATCCAGAGTGGATCGGTCACCTGGATACAGAGGGGGCTCATTGAAGCTTCAGAAAACGCATTTTGAAGAGGCCTCTCACTGGGAGGGACAGTGGGAGACATCTCCTCTGCAGAGAGCTTTTATCCTTCCCTTGTGATGTTATTTTTTCCACATTTAAGGGGTGGAGGAGGAATTTGGGCTGACGGTCCAAATCGGGTCGTGTGATGCCGAATTTTGCTTTGTGTGTGTGTTTTGTCAAACAGGCAGTGACAGCGCCTTCCACACGATCTGCAAAGGGTAATTTGCTGGATTTTCTTCAAGAGCAATGAAGATGAAACCACTGAGTGGACACATTTCAGGGGAGATGACTCAGGAGTGCGAACGGGTCACAACAAAGCAGAAAGCAGCGGGGATGGAGAACAAAAGCGCCGTGGAGGGAGCAGGGAAATGAAGCCCCGGGTGCTGCCCAGGCTGTGGGGCTCTCACCTCCTGTTGACCTGCTCCACGGGGATGTTGAGGCGCTTGGCAATGTCCTCCACGGTCTCGCTGGTGGCCGAAATGATGCCCACGCTTTTGGCGATGGCCTTGGCCGTGATGGGATGGTCGCCGGTGACCATAATGACCTGGGCAAGGGACAAGCGAGTGAGCAGTGGAAAAGCCATGGGGAGAAGGGGGAATGGCCATTGCTGAGGAGCAGGAAGCAGTTTGGGGTCAGAGCAGAGCTGTGCACACAGCAGAGGGGGATTAGGGGCAGTAATTGCCCGGCTCTGTATCGACATCTGGGCTCTGCTCGCCTTGCTGAGGCTGCTTTATCAGGGCTCTGAAGGAAGAGCTTGTCACAGGCAGCCAGATTAGAATAATGCAGAATAAAGAGCCTTTATATAAGGATCTATATTGGGTATGTGCAGTGGGGAGGGTTTGTCGGAATATTGCGTCTTAAAATGGATCCTTGTGACTGAGGTGTCCTGACAGATAAGGCACAGCCTTTTCTTGAAGAAAAGTTGCCAGATTTGTCTTCAGGCTACGGAAAATTTCATCAGGGTTGGGGCTTGGGATTCATCTTGTCTGAGATCTGTAATTCCAAATATGATTTTCCTTGATTTAGGTAGATTTCACCTCTGCTTAGGGCTGAAAGTTTACTTGTGGGTCCCCAGGGAGATAAGTTAGGGGAATTACAGCTCCAGGTTCAACCTGAGTAGCTTTGGGATTAGTGATTCCTTTGGATAAATGTTCACAACCCTGTGTCCTGGTGCCTTCTCTAGAACCTTTTCTGTCACCTTACTCTGTTTACAAGCAAGTAATTCCAGCTGGTGTGGGTTCTGTGTTCTAGAAACGGATCCAGTGAGAGAATATCTGAGCTTTTGCAAATTTGGATTTCCAGGTTTAAAATTCTGTGCAGTTTCTGTAGCCTGATTCCCACTGTTTTGCCTCTGGGGACCGTCAAGCTTTTTCTTTAAACTGCAATTACAGAATGGTGCCAATTAACATTCAGCTTTTTGGTAGTTGTTGCTAGAAAGATAATTAACAATGGCGTGGTGGAAGATACTGTAATTATTTTAGGTATTTAAAATTTGAGGAGTCTTTCTGTGGCAGAACCACCGTGGTTCTCCCTGTAAAATCCCCACCTTGATGCCAGCGCTGCGGCACTTGGAGACAGCGTCGGGCACCGTGGAACGAGGGGGGTCAATCATGGACAGGAGCCCCACGAAGCACAGGTTGGAGGTCGGGAAGTTCATGGAGTCCGTGTCAAACTGGAAGGTGTCTGGGAACTCGTTCTCAGGCAGGTACAAGTGGCAGAAACCTGAGAAGAGATTTGGGTTGATGTGAGGGATATGAAATAGCGGGAGAAAGAGGAGAGCTCGATAAAACATCAGGGTTTGCTCTTGTCTGTAGAACTCCACGATTTTTCCAGGCATGCTGG
Organism: Platysteira castanea; assembly: GCA_013397175.1. Classification (NCBI taxonomy): domain Eukaryota; kingdom Metazoa; phylum Chordata; class Aves; order Passeriformes; genus Platysteira; species Platysteira castanea. The sequence goes on along the minus strand of VYXC01010644.1, from coordinate 294,883 downwards.
GTGTGCCAAGACTTTAAACCCCATTTCACAGCTATTACAGCTGGATTTTACCCCATTTTCTCAGGCAGTCCCCCGGCTGCACTCACCCAGCACTCTCTCCCCCATGCCCCCCAGCTCCATGTAGGCTGTCTGGAAAGCTTCTGCCTTCTCGCTGTCCAGAGGCTCCTCCTTGCCGTTGATCATGATGGTGCTGCACCTCTCCAGGATCCTCTCCGGGGCACCTTTCATCACCAGCAGGAAGCGTTTGTCGTGGGGGTCGTCGGTCTCGTGGATGGAAAGCTGTGCCACGAACACGAAATGGGTTGGAAGAGATTAAATTGTCCTCATTTGCTTCTAGTTTTGCATGGGCTTAGTGCTCTTTTCCACAAAGACATCATATATTCCACCAAATGGAATGAACTGCATTTATCATAACTTCAATTTCCTCTGTTGTTGAATTACCCCATTAAGGCTTCCAGGTCACCCATGGTTGCATTAAGCCCACTGACAGAAACAAGCTGGCACAATTTAAAAAAAAAAAAATGAAACACACCTGGAATTTGTTGGTAGAGTTGAAAGGGATTTCAGCCACTTTCTTGTTCTGTGCCCTAATGCTCATCACGTCCCCCAGAATGACCTCGGAGAATTTCAGCAGAGCTGTTTCAGAGGCATCTCCAACCACGACCCTCTGTGGGCACAAAGGAAGAAAACACTTCACTTTTGAATTTCCACAATTCCATGACATGCCCCACACCTAAGCAATAAGGAATCTACATTTTTATATTCAAGTTGTCCCGGAAAAATATTAAAATAGAATTTTGGGACATCTGCATCGCTCTTGGAGTTGGAACTGAGCCACAGCAAAGAGAAGCAAAGAGCATTTGATGCCATAAAGCAGATTTGGGGTCACACTCAGGTCGCTACAGGTGAGCTGAGGCGCAAACCCTAATTAATTTGAGGGTGGCATTGATGAGTAAACAGCAGATTTGTTCTGGTAGCCCAGTCACTGGAATTTACTACCTTCAAGCAGTCATGTGGAAAGACATTAATTAAGGCATGTTTACCTTTGCTATAACAAATTAACAGTGCAGTAATTACTGTTCCTGCTACTTGTGTTGCCTTTTTCCTGGCAGGCAGAGCTGGGTTTGGACAATGCTCTCGGGCACGGGGATTCCTGGGGCTGTGGTGTGCAGGGCCAGGAGCTGGGACTGTGGATCCCTTCCAGCTCAGGATAATCTGTGTTTCCATGCTCTTGGCTGCATGGGTTTTTTATCCCAAGTTAAATTTTGTGAGTGTACAGCAGGAAAACCGCGGTCAGTAGGAATTGGGAAGGCTGGCGTGGTAAAGCAGGGATTGCTAAAGCCAAGCAGAGCCAGTGGCTCTTTCAGAGGAAGGGAAAGGAGCTGATGTGAAGTCAGCAGTACCTTCATGATGGGGAGATTTTCCTGTCCTGGCCGGAATTCCGCCCGGTTGCAGAGAGTGACAATTTTTGATAACGCTGTCCACGTGGGGGAAGTTTGATCAAAGGGCTGGGCTGAGAGAAGCAAAGCACACATTGCATCCTTTAGCACACTGCGTGACACAAGTAGAAGCTTAAGAGTGAAAAAACAAGAATTGACTTTTTTGCAGAAAAAAAATATTCTTTGAACAGGTTCTTTCATGGGAAAAAAAAAAATCTGATGTAAATTTTCCCTCTACCAATGCTGGCAAAGGGGTTCAGATTATGTTTCCCTCCTTTAATTCCCTACTAAACATACTTTTATCAAAAGGCTCTGGAGTCGAGCCTCCTCCAGATTTACTTCCTGTGAGTGGAGTTCAAATATTAATTCTTTTTTTTTCACCTCTCTACATGGCTAAGGAGGGATTTCCATGCGTAGAAGGAAGATAGGTCTGATTAACCATCAGAAGATATTCCCAGTGAACATCCCAGGGTTCATCCAAGTGTCTGCCCTTCCCACACCCTCGTTTCCCCATTTACTTGTTTGATCTTCACTGGTGTCGGCTGAGTAGATCTGGTTGTCAAACCAGAGGTGGGCAACAGTCATCCTGTTCTGGGTGAGGGTCCCCGTCTTGTCGGAGCAGATGATGGAGGTGGAGCCCAGCGTCTCCACGGCCTCCAGGTTCTTCACCAAGCAGTTCTTCTTGGCCATGCGCTTGGCTGTGAGGGACAGGCTCACCTGAGGAGGGAAGGGGTCTGGCTGTCAGCAAGGAGTGGTTACACAGAGGTGTAACGAGGTTATTAACTGCTGAGAGATATTTCGTGTTTGTTTTGGGTTTTTTTTAAGAGAATATTTTAATGTTTTTGCTTTTTGTTGGCTGCGGTGCATTTTTTTTTTCATGGTTTGAACTAAAATCTGAGGTTTGGTTGTACGTAGCACAAGTGGATTTGCTGCTGACAGGAACCCGATAGAAATAAGGATATTTTATCAGTCTAGAGGCTGTTTGAGGTGGAAGGACCTGCAGTGGGCAGGGAGCTGCTGGTCACCAGCTCCATGAATCCTGCAATGATTCCCTTCATTATCGCACTGGTTGTTTGCTGCTGGGCTGTTTCAGAGCCAGGGGTGCTCGGCGGCTGTGCTGCTTCTCAGCCAGGGATTTTAGTGTTGGACACCTGGTAATAAGTGGGGTTTTCACGTGGCTTTCAGGGTACAATGTCCCTGCTCCCAAGTGGGAACGGGCTGTGGGGAAATGAGTCACATCATTGCACCCGGCCGCAGTCGAGGCAGAGCGGTTCTTGAACGGAAATCCAAACTGGATTTAAGAGGAATAACTCAGTGACACCAGAATTCCCAAATGAAGCGTTTATCCTTGGAATAAGAATCCCCACCCCTATCCAAAGCCAACCCAGACCAGAGCTGGAGTGGCGAGCAGAGGATCCCAGCACAGACTCACCGTCACCGTGGCCAGCAGCCCCTCGGGCACGTTCGCCACGATGATGCCGATGAGGAAGATGATGGAGTCCAGGATCTTGTAGCGCATGGAGACGGAGATGATGAAGAAGAGGACGCCAATGGAGATGGCCACTCCTGCCACCAGGTACACGAAGTGCTCGATCTCGATGGCGATGGGCGTTTTCTCGTTGCCCACGCCCGAGGCCAGCGAGGCGATGCGGCCGATGATGGTGCGGTCGCCGGTGTTGATGACAATGCCGGTGGCAGTGCCTGCAGGGACAAAAAGCTGTCACCTCCAGGGCACACAAATGCTCAGGGGCAGCTCCAGGCTGACATTCCAACAGGTGTTGATGGAAAAACCACGAGGTCAGTTCAAATTCACATCAATTCATTGACTGGTGCAGCCATAACCGTGCTGGGGGTGGGAACAAATGTGAAGTGTGACCACCCCTAGGTCACACTTTATTTTAATCTGCTCAGGACAAAATTCTTGTGACCAATTAAACCTCTCTGAAGTTCCTCGAAGCAGAATTGCTTAGGTAAGTTAGCAGGGCAGGCAGCTCTTGTTCAGGTGCCTTTTCGGGAGCCCTCCTCTCTGTACACTGATAAATAACAGAAATAAGATGTTTTCAGTTCCCCTGAAGCTACTGAATAGAGCTTGAAGACTAACTAGAAAAAAAGGTGAAAGGGTGTAAAGGTGTGCATACAGGGTGATAAACGTGGCTGGAGCCAATGGGGAGATGGATAAAGAGGATGCAGTGGGATTTCCATGCCCAGTTTCAGGATCAGCTCACCTTCCACACAGGTGGTGGAGTAGAAGGCAATGTTCCTGGTCTCCAGGGGGTTCTCGTGGGTGAAGTCACAGGAGCGGGACTGTGGTTCTGACTCCCCTGTGAGTGAAGAATTGTCCACCTTTAATGAAAGGGAGACATGCCCATATTAAAGTCAGCAGTACACAGTGGTGCCCAGCCCAGGAGATGAGCTGGCAGCTTGTTTGATAATCAGCAACATCAGAACCTCTCAGTGCCTTTTCTCTGAGCTGCTGCTGTCCCTGGCAGAACCTATTTCTGTGTGAAATCAGCTCAGCCAGTGCTGTGTGTCTGTGGTGGGATTTTCAGCAGCAGCCTGAGAAAACCCCCACAATTTTTAGGATCTGCCCCCAGTGGAAACTCTCAGTCCTGTGTTGGTGCATCTGCCCTGTCCTGGCAGAGGGCAGTGCCAGAACCTGGCCTGGACCTAATGGCTTTGGGTGTTCAGGGACAGAGGTCTCAGTCCTAGATGAGCTCAGCTCACATTAAGGCTTCTGCTCTCTGATTTCATTAATCATGTCCAATCAAAGCTCTAATTACCCATAATGGCTGTGCAGATGTTCTTTCTCTGGGATAAACCACTCCAAACTCTGTTCCCCCTCTTTCCCTCTCCCTAGCCCTGTTTACCTTGCAGCCCTGAGTGAAGATCAGGCGAATGTCTGCAGGGATCCTGTCCCCACCCTTGATCTCCACGATGTCCCCAACCACCAGCTGGTCTGCTGGCAGCTCCTTCTTCTCGGCATCCCTGAGGACAAGAGCTTGCTGAAAGACAGAAATGGGACAAAAATCAGCCTTGTGCCACCCTCTAAACTGAGATCCTCCTCTCATTTCTGGGACAGGTCCAGAGCAGGGGGATGGAGAGGAGCTGATTTGACACCCAGCTGGACTGCTCAGGCTGGAATTTGGGGGATATGAGAAGGGAAATGGCCTTGGAGATGGGGAAATGCCTTCCAGGAACGTGCTTGCATGGCACCAGGTCTGTGGGTAAAAGCAGTGGGCAGCAAAATGTGAAAGCCAGCACATCTCACCCTGTTCACTGACAGCTTTTACCTGGAGCTGAGATCTCTAACCCAGGGCTGGATGGAAAACAAGAATGTGCATCCTACAACTCCCAGATCCATCAAAGCAACCACCGTGTGCTTTTTAGCAACGGTTTGTGATTCAGGACATTTATTTGGGTTATTTGCCAAGAGATAAACTCAACCTGGGCTCGCTGGGCTTCCCTTATGCATTATTAGGATGGATTTTTGCCTCAGTTGAAAGGCACTGGTGGTTCTCACCTGTGGGATCATCTTGCTGAAGCTGGCCATGATGTTTGTGCTTTTGGCTTCTTGATAATAAGCAAAGATACCAGTGAGGATGACAACCAGAGCCAGGACTACTCCGAGGTAGAGCTGATCAATAAAAGACATAATCTCATTAATTTAGGACAAGTTTTCAGCAATTCCTCTGCTAGAATAAATCACAGGTCTGTGTTGGTTCAGCAGGCTTTTAAAATGAGATGTTGGCCAGGTTAAAAGGTTAAGAAAAGAACTTTTGGGTGTTGGCCTGCAAGTGATCGATTAAAGCTTTATTTGTGAGTGTAAAAAAGGGGTTTTAGTACTGATTTTCCCATCTATCTAAAATCCATCTCTAAACTGACACAAACCCGAACAAATTAGAGTGCAACAAATAAAACAAAAAAAATCTGAGAGTATAACTCAAAAGGGAATTAGTCAAAGACTCTGGGGTCCTTTAGACCTTTTCACGGCTCTCAAGAACTGTGATTACGCCCGGTGGTTATAAAACCTTTGCACAGGCCCTCTTTAGACAAGTGGTGTGCGAGGGATTTGAGCTTTTATGGGAAGCATTCAGCAGCAGAAGGAGAGTCCTGAGGGAACACGAGGCCTCCTTGTAGTTACTGAGTAACCGTGCGGAGCTGAGATCCCCGGGTGGCCGCGGGCTCCAGCCCTGGCGCCGTGCTCGCTCCTCTACTCACGTTGTCGAAGGCTGAGTCCACTCCCTGCGCCAGCTGGATGCCGAAGGAGATCCAGGAGAAGGCAGCTCCGATCCACAGGAGGATGGAGAAGCCCCCGATCATCTGCTTGAGGAACTTGACGATTTCGGGGGTGGCTTTGGGGGGGGTGAGCGCGTTGGGGCCGTCCCGAGCCAAAATCTCTGCTGCTCTTGCACTCGAGAGACCCTGCAGGAGGAGGTGACGTGTTTAGAGTGAAATCACAGAAACAGAGGTTTTTACCCCAGCTCAGAACAGAATTCACGTGCTGCTGTTTCTTTAAAGGTTGGTTGTGTCACCGAAGAGCTGCAACTCTGATTTCCAAACCTCCTGATTTCAGAGAGGCTGCTGTGAATTATCTGCTATGGAGAAACAGCTCTTTCTTTACTGGAGCACTGAATTTGGGGCCACGTCCACCAGGAGTTTCCATTCTGTTGGTTGTCAATCAAATATACCTGGACTAAGTGTTTGCAAAGCCAGGGGAAATCTGACATTCTTTTGCTGTGTTTTTCTGCATTTCCACAAGATGTTTGGAGCTCAGGGGGTTCTTGAAATTCTTGTCTGTGCTCTGGCCACGTTCAGTGCTTTGATATTCAAATGTCAGGTGTCAAAAGGATTCAGGTGTAGTTTCTTAAATCTAGGTTTTCCTTCAGAATCAGCTCATCCCATGCAGTCTTTTGCTATGGATTGTTACAGTGAAAAGCGAATTGTGGTGAAATCAAAACATCAGATAAAAGCTTCCGAAAAAAGGAGGTCCTGGTGCAAAACCCTGAGGTCCCATTTCTGATTTCAAAGCAGTAGCTCAGCCTCCTTCAGACTCGAGAGAAACTCCACTTTAAATCCAGGTCAGTGCACGTTGGCTTGCTGGTTTAGGCTTTACTGGGAGCACCAAAGCAGGCACCCCCACACATCTAATAATGAAATTCCTGCTCCTGGGGAGCTCTGGGGAGGCCAGAGGCCACTGGTTGAGGCAGTTCCTTAAGGATGCCCCATGGACTTACTTTGTCGATGCTGGTTCCATACTTCTTCTCCAGCTCCGAGGTGCTGAGCCTGTGGTCATCCTGCATTCCAAGAGAGAGGGAAAATTACAGTGAGCAGAGCATCAGAGTGCTGAATTCTTTATTTCCAGACTGCCCGGATCTGGGACCATGGATGCAGCCACTTGTGTGACCCCACTTTCATTAACTGGACAAACCTGCACATTGATAAGCAAAGTATCTTCCACTGGAAGATGTTTTTTTTCCCCCTTTGATTTGCAGAGTACTTTTGTAAATAGCTCCCTCCTCCAGCAAATCTGTCACAAGAACAGGATGGTGTGTTCGTGTTTCTGCTGCTTGCCACGAGGGGCTGTGCTTCTTTCAGATAAATCATTCCTCTCTGCATGCTGCAGGGCTCAGAGCGTGTGTGACAGCAACCTCTGCCCTTGATTGCCAGGGTAGGGAATGTGAATTATCCTCCACAGTCTGGTGGAAAGAGGCAACAGGTTCTAACCAGAGTGAAAAAGGGTGTGGGAGAGGGAAGTGGCAAAGCTCTTCTCCTTGGCCTGCAGTGACACCTCTGTGGTATCACTGGCCTAATTATATCTTGTGCTGAACTGGGATTTAGAAGCCAAGAATTTGAGAGATCTCCCAATTGTTTTCTCAGAGTGATTCATGGGTACTGGGGTGAGTCAATTCTCCTGTCTGTGCTTTGGTTTCTCTGTAGAAACGCGGGAGTGGAGTTACATCCCCTGGTGGCAAGGACAGCACGGGCTGAGGAACATTCACCTGCTGCTGGGCAGATCGTGGAAACGGGATGGGTGAGTTAGCAGAGAATCACGGAACCAAGATCTTATTTTGGGGTTCTATAGCTCTGAAATGCCACCCAGCCCATAAATAGCCTCTCCTCCGAGCTGCTCTACAGCAATCCCGAAAAGAGGTCAGCATAATTACCCTCATGTTTCAGATTGGGAAACTGGAATGTGTGGAGAGGAAGCAACATTTCCAAGAGCAGCCAGCAGGTCAGTGGAGAGCCAGGAGGAAAGCACTGATTTCTTGAAGGCCAGAGCAGCTGGTTTGGGCAAAAACCCCTGGGTTCAAAGCTGAGAAATGCTCTCAGCTCTGGAATCTCTGGAGCTCAGTGCTGTGGTTCTGCCTTCCCCTCTGATTCCTGGCTGGCTGTGCAAGTTGTCAGGAAATCCTGATGGCAGTGATTCCATCTGGGGAAAGGCTCCTTTTTGGGCAGATTATGTTCTGTACCATTGGTGGCTTAAATAGATCAGAATCATCCTCTCATTGTAGGTATGAATCTTGCACAGCATTTTTCTGGCACACTCCAGGAGTGTGAGGAAGCAAATCCCCGTGCCAGGATGTTCAGTGCAGGACATTCCCTGGATTTCACGGGGTGTAGTGGAAGCTCAGCAACACTCACCAGGTCCAGTTCTTTCTTCAGATCTTCTGCCTTCTTTTTTTTCTTGTTGCCTTTCAAGTCTTTGTGCTTCTCCTCTTCATCTTCGATCCCTGCTTTGTGCAGATCTTTTGTCCCATAGATCTCAACCGAGTAAACATCAGACTTTTTCTGTAAAAGACACAAAAAGGTCAAAACTTTGGCAGATCTATATTTCCTAGTGGCTTTAGCAAGATGCAAGTTGCAACTGTCCCTTTCTCCTGGCTACTTAAGGTGTTTTTTCCTGTCTTATTCAGAAATCCATCCCGTTTGTGTTACTGTGATTGTGGTCAGGACTTCGTCAGGTGCAAATTACAGGGATTCCTTTAGGGATGTGCAACACTTCCAGCAGTTTATGATCTAAAACAAGTGCAGGAAAATACTGCCCAGGACCTCAGCAGTGAAAATTATTAATTTATATATCAGCTCCAAGAAGAGATCAGTGGAAAAGCAAAATATTTGTGAAAGGAAAGGGGAGGGAAAAGTTATCCATTGAGAACTTGCTTGTTCCTGGAGCTTCTCAGATCTATACCTTTAACATTTACTTTTTTAAATTAAAATTAACATTCACAAATTTATATTTGCACTGAATCACAGTGAGGAATGGAGGCAAACACCAGACTGAAAGCCAAGGAGGAGCTGCTCTGTTTCTGCTCACACACAGCCCAGAACTGGCAGGGATTTCACCAACAATTCGCTTATTTTTGCCCGTGGAATGTCAGGCAGAGGAAGCTGTTGACCCAGGGAGGCTGCTGAACCTCAGGGAATGTTTTGCTTGCAGTGATAACCTGGGAGCTGTGCAGTTTCCAAACCCTCCTTAACTCCGCAGAGTGCAGGGCAGGCTGCCCGTGCTGCTGACTGAGCAGCTGCCTGATCAGAACCTTCCCAATTATCCTGGAAACCCCAGGCCGGGCCTCGGGAGAGCCCCTGGCTGGCCCCACTCCGGAGGTTTCCGTGGGGATTGAAGCCCAGGGGTTCGGGAGAGCCCCGGGTGTTCCCTGGAGGGACAGAAGAGCTGACAGTGCCCCGGGCACAGAGGGGCTCTGCCAGGGCTTGGCCTCCTGAGAGGGCTCACAGCCACGAAGGAAGAGCTCTCCGTGGCATAAAGAGAGCTCAGATAATGGAAAGAACAAGAAAAAAACAATAATAATTGGGATATCTTATTGTTTAACCCTGTTCTGAACTCAAAACTGGCATCTTATCTTTAGCTAAAGCAGTATTTAAATCTTGGCATTGTCCCTTGATGAAAGGAGAAAGCAAAGAGCTGCTGAGCAGTTTGAGGACTTAAAATACTGAAATCCTGTTCCTAAACCCTTGGTTTTCCTTTGTGATGCACATCCCAGAGACAGGACATGCCTGTTATAAGTTCTGATTTCTTTTCTGCCAAGCTGAAGTTTCACGATCTGTTTTATCTATTGGGATTTTTTTTCTTCACCTTCCTCCTCCTCTTCTCTTTAACTTTCCCACCCAAAAAATCTGTTCAGCTTTTCAAATCCCTATAAAGGAGAGAAACCAGGAGAGAAAGGCACCAGCTCTCTGCTGGGAGAACTTAACAGATGGAAGAGAAAAATAAAGAAAATTGATGAAGTTAGAAAAATCTGTTGCTCACTTGTAAGCATGACCCATGTTAACCTTTAACCATCAGAGTTTCATAAAATCTCAGATTTTGGCTCAGGTTTTTGGCTCAGCCAGTCCAAGAATTCTTCCCAATCCAAACTGTTCATGCCCAGCAATGCCTGCTATTAATTCAAATTTTCACTTAGCCCGTGCTTACAGTATAGATTTACAGAATAAAACTTCAGAAGAAACACAAGGGGCAGCTCCTTGGGCATTGTACCCACCTTGCCCATCTTGGTGAGTTTGTTCCTTTCCTGATGGAGGGAAGCAGCCAAGCCAAAATCTCTGGATGAAAAGCCCAAGCCCAGGCGGGGGCTGTGGTGGCTCAGAGCAGTCCTGGAGTGCAGAAGCTCCCGAGGTGGTGGGTCCCTCTCCCGTGGCCAGCAGGCGTTAGCTGGAATGCTGCTCCCACCTCGGCATCCTCCAGGCAGGACGAGCTCCCCGTCCCAAGCCTGTGGAGAAAGAGCTCTGCTTGCAGCTGCTTTATAAATCAGCATCTCGTGCTGCCACTCCACCCCTCCCCTTCAGGTCCAGCCCATCTTCTGTTTCACCTGGAGTAGGTGGAAAAATACCACGGTAATGGGCATGTGGGTTTCAGGTCAGATAGGTTCTAATTATTCCTTTGTAGTGTTTGCTCACGAGTAGGGAACAGGTGGATTATTCATCTTGCTGGAAGCAAGGAGTTTCCTCCGGAGGCTTTCCAGCTCCGGGCTCCCCTCAGGATCCCCGCTGTCCTGGGCTAAGGGAGGGCTCTGCACGTTCTGTCTCACCTGCCCAGGTGATGTTCTCTTTGCCTGAGGTCCCTCAAAGTCGAGTCCCTGCCCCATTTAGGTGCTAGCAGGGATTTGGTGCAGCGCTGCCCTTTGGAGCTTCGTAGCTTGGACCTCACTCTTAATCCTTGCCTTGCATTTTGGGTGGTTTTCACCTTCATGCTGAGCTGGGGGAAGGGAACTTCCCGGTGCTTTTTCAGCAGGGCGCTGACCTGAACAGCTCTAGGTTTGTCTGGCACCAATTTCCAGCTTCCAGGCAGGAGTGATAATGGGATTTGTGACACTTTTGGTACCTGGCTTGTCTCATCACTTAGGTGCAAGGCTGACTTCATCTCCTCTGAAACTGAACTGATGAAAAGCTGGGTGAACCATGGAGAATGGTTTATTGCAGTTTAATGTTCTTTGGGGAAAGGCTTCTCTTTCGTCCGCCTGACCTTGCTGATCAACAGCATTTGGTCTGTAATATTATATGATCTTTAGTCTTTAATATTCTACACAGTCATTAATACTATATCATCCATAAACTTTAAATCCATCAGAGATACTGCGTGGTGCCACCAGTAAATGACTCAAATTGTGGTCAGAGATATGACGTGTGAATGGAGATAACCACTGCTGACTTCATCAAATCATAAATAGAAGCTGTTAGCAGAGGGGAAAATCCAGGGGACATCATTTATTACCTCAACGGGAGGAGAAATAATTCATATTCAATTCAAGTTCCCAGGTATTTGAGTATCAGACCTCCTCAAGCTGTTCCCACTTGGCAGTTTCTGTGTGCTGGTCTTTTTCCACGGCATTCTTTAATCCTGGGACGTTGCGCAAGGCGCAGGAGTGGGTCTGGAAAGGTTTCGTGTTCAGTTTCTGCTGCTTGATGTACTCAGAGCTGGGTTTTGTCCTGGAATATCGACCTTTCCCTAGGTCTGTAAGTGCTGGGGGTTTCCCAGTGTGCGCAAGAGCAGGGATGTACTGGCTGTATCCAGGGAATCTGTGCTGTGATAGCGCTGAGATCCTCCCCTCTGTTCTGGGACAGATCCAGAGCAGGGGGATGGAGAGGAGCTGATTTGACACCCAGCTGGACTGCTCAGGCTGCAATTTGGGGGATACGAGAAGGGAAATGGCCTTGGAGATGGGGAAATGCCTTCCAGGAACGTGCTTGCATGGCACCAGGTCTGTGGGTAAAAGCAGTGGGCAGCAAAATGTGAAAGCCAGCACATCTCACCCTGTTCACTGACAGCTTTTACCTGGAGCTGAGATCTCTAACCCAGGGCTGGATGGAAAACAAGAATGTGCATCCTACAACTCCCAGATCCATCAAAGCAACCACCGTGTGCTTTTTAGCAACGGTTTGTGATCCAGGTCGTTTATCTGGGTCATTTGGGCAGTTTTTGAATTTGCCTTCTACAAACCGTGCTGGCTTTTGCCTGGGGGCGAATGTTAGAAATGCAAATGAGAGAAATGTTTGGCGACAAAGCACCCAGTAACCCTGCTGCACACGGGATATTCCCCTGCCACTTCTGTCTGCTGAAGGATGAGCTCTGTGGCCAAGGGACTGATCAGGCTGCGTCTCCGTGGGCAGTTCCGTGGCTCAGGATTCACAGAGGATCGAGCTGGCTTTGCTGCTGGCAAAACACCCGCACGGAGCTGCCAAGTTCGAAGGGCAAATTTGATGTCAAAATTCCGTGGCCAAAATTCCATTCAGTCTGTCAGCTGAAGGGCTTTTTTCTGGGAGGTTCACGGCAAGGATGAGGAGCACTGTAAAAAGACAAATCTCTTGTTTTTCACGAGCCAGCATAAGGTGGCTGGAATCCTCCTTGTTAGCCGGGGTCCCTTGCCGCTGACAAAATCTGTGTTTTGTCACTTGGCTCTGCTGAAAAGGTCCCAAAACCAGAACCCAGATGAGAACCTGGGCTGCGGTTCTGGGCAAGGGCTGCTGCACGAATCCTGCAAGACGTGGCATGTCCTGAGAGGAACACACCTGAGGGCTGGGGTTGTCACGTGCGCTCCTGGAGTGTCACAACAGCCACAGCTGGGCCCTGCTGAGAGGGGAAAATGCGTTAGTATTGTGCTGGTTCTAAATACCGGTCTGGAAAAATAATGTATTCCTTCTGGATTGTTATGTCTCACATTTCTTCACCTGTTCAGATTCTAGAAAATTCCTATGAGAAAAGAGGCAGCCAGGAGAATGTTTGGGTGTTATTCAGCACAGGGAGGCCGCACTTAGCTGGTAGGGGCTGACCCCAGCGCTCAGATTGTCAAATTCCTGCAGGTTTCGAAGTGAAAGTGTGAATGTTGGCAGAGGATTTGGGGGTAAGGAGAACACAATGCCTCTGCCTGAGGAGCTTTGCTGTGTTATTTACATGTCTTGGATGAAGCTGGAAGAGCATGAGCGGTGGAAGGACCTGAAGCTGAAGAGAGGGAGGTAAATCGATGCCAAATTTTGCTAAATTTTGCTTAAATTTGCTGAAATTTGTTTAAATTTGCCTAAATGTGCCTCTCGCGGGGATGGTGCGCGCTGGCTGCACTTCCCGGGAAGGCCGGGAGAGGGCGCAGGGCCCTGTCAGCGATTCCCTCGCTAATTCCTGAAACATTCCCCAAATTCCTGAAAAATTCCCCAAATTCCCCAGGAATGAGCGCGTGTCTGCCTCGGTGTCCCGGCCCAGCCCCGTCCCCTCCCCGAGAGCGGCCGCAGCACGGGAGGGACGCGGAGCTGTGGGAGAGAGCCCAGAGGAGGCTCCGGGGTGATCAGAGGGATGGAGCAGCTCTGCCGCGAGGAAAGGCTGAGGAAATTGGGATTTTTCAGCCTTTCTGGAGAAGAGAGCAGGGGTGACCTCACTGTGACCTTCCAGCACCTGAAGAAGCTGCAAGGGAATCTCTACAAAACCCTGGAGCGACAGGACAAGGGGGAATGGATTCCAGCTGAAAGGGGGAAGGTTTAGGTGGGATTTTGGGAAGAAATCCTTCCCTGTGAGGGTGGGCAGGCCCTGGCACAGGGTGCCCAGAGCAGCTGTGGATCCCTGGATCCCTGGCAGTGCCCAAGGCCAGGCTGGACAGGGCTTGGAGCAGCCTGGGACAGTGGAAGTTGTCCCTGCCCTGGCAGGGGGGGCACTGGGTGGGCTCTGAGGTCCCTCCCAACCCAAACCTTTCTGGGGCTCTGTGGTTCTGCAGAGAAAGTTGCTGTTGTATTTTTGTTGGCGGTTGTTTGTTTGTTTGTTCCCTTCCTCACGCTGAGCTCTCCAGAGGCAGACAAGTGGAAAGGGCTGAGAATTTATTCTGGCTCCATCCTTCACCCAGGAGGGAAGGTTTGAGGATTCCTTGTTTTTCTACGCAGTGGAGAGCAGGAACTCCCCTTTCCTCTGGGTGCCAAGTGCTAAATCTTACCTGTTTTTTTCCTTAATTTAACCCAAAGATGTTAAACCGTAATTCAGAGGCCACAAGTGATGAGCCGAGCACCTGTAAAAACCTCCCAGGAGCCAAATTAAGACAACGCTTAAGTGGTATTTGGACAGTGCTAATTTAGGCTTTGGCTGTAAACCACTCCTTGTCTGAGCATTCAGCTCCCGAATTGCACATTCTGCTTTACCTGGAGCTCTTGAAAACCTAAATTTCTGTGCTTTTCTCCCCCATAATTTTCCCATTTTTGTTAATCAGAGAGGAGCAGGAAATGCTGAGGAGCAAAGGGGTTAATTCCCAGCTTTCAGGCTGGCATTTTACATGCTGAGGTCTATTACAGCCTCATTATCAATGCCGTGATGGCTCGGTGTCCCTGCAGACCTGGCACAGCCACCGCAGCTTTGGGTCATTCCGGGGCAAGGTTTTGATTTTACAGAAGGGCTTGGTCTTGCCCTCAGCCTTTGGAAGCTGAGACACTGCTCGGGTGGGTTCTGAATGCCCACAAAGAGATGGATTCATCATTTCATGTCTCTATATTTCAACACATCCCTCATTCTGATGCCTTAGGTTTTAATTTCTATATTTTTAAAATCCTGTACTGCCCAGTGTGTGACTCTGCAGTTCCTTGTAGCTCGTGAGCTGCTCTCTTAGGCCAGACAGACACAACAAAGCCTCTCTGAGCTGTTCAAGGACACTCGGGCTGGCCTAGGCCCAAAGGTGTAAACTGGGACCATGAGAGAGGTGGAGAAATTGAGGAGAGCTGAAGTTTTAATCGGTGAATTTATGCTGATATGCAAATGGACCAAACCTATATCAGTGTCAAGAACTCGTGACCTGTTGTCCACCTTGGGGTGCATTTTATGGAAGCAGCCTCTGGCTCCCCAGGGTGTGCCTTGAAGGCCTTCAAATAAATCCCTGCCTTTATTCCCTTACTCCTGTCCAGTCTCTGTTTCTGGGTGGCTGGGAGAGGGCATCAATTCCTTCCCGTCACCTGAAGAAGAGCTGGTGAATCCTGGGGAAAGGGACTGGTTTTTCATCTCTAGTCCCTGCTTGCTGAGGGGTTTTTTGGTTTCTACAACCATATTGGCTGCTTTTTGATGTGGAAAGCTGCTCGTTCAAACCATTTTCATGTGGGCCATTAAAAGGCATGGCTGTCTTTAACTTACAGATCAGGGTGTGCTGAGCTCGCTGCTGCCTGCCCAAAGAAAGTTCAAAAATCAGAATTGGCACGTTTCTTGTTAGAGGGAATATTACTGAGAATCAATTTTCTGGTGACATTTTCTGTCTGCGAGGAAGGAAAGCGAGTCACAAGCAAGTCAGGGCATCCAGGACTCTCTTACTCTTCTTAATATTTTATCTTCCTGCTTCCTCATGCTCTTAAACATGAACCATTACTGGATTCACATTGGTTTAAAAAACAGTAAGGAGAATTGATTTTCCTCTTTGTAGCTTCCTGGGGCTGTCAGGAACAGTCAGGGCTGGAAGCTGGTGCAAAAACACAGCAGAACTTCTTTCTTTAAACGTGGTGATAATCCCAACATTTCATGATTTACAGGGATTTGTAAATGCCAGTCTTTCAAACAGCTGCTGTCTTGATGCTTTGATCATTCTCAGGTAAAAAAAAAATACATTTTTCCTTTCAAAATATCACCTGATGTGCAGGAGAAGTAACTCACAGAGCCAGCCTGGGGTTTGCAGTCAGAATCTGCTCCTCCAGAGCACACCCAGCCTCATTCCTGCCGGGCACAGCAGCCTGGAGAGCGGCAGGGGCAGGAATTCCCTGGGATGCAGTCAGGAAAACGGGATGGTTCCAAGAGGGATGTGAGTTTGGGCGCCTGTGAAGCTGAACCTGGACACACAGGAAGAGAAAATGGGTTTTTGCAGGGGTGTGTTGACCCCAAAGCACCTCTGCAAATCCGGGTGAGGAAGTGGCCAGGCTCGTAAAAGCCCTGGTATGTGGGATGTGTTCTGAGCAATCCCAGCANCTGCTCCAAGCCCCTTGTGCTGTCCAGAAACAGCCCTGGGTGGTCAGCCAAGTCTCCATATCCAACCTCTGCAAGAGTCACATCCATTATCTGCCAAAACCCACCCTGAGTGGGCAGGAGTTACTTCCTAACTTCACGTGGAACCCAACTGAGCGCTGTTTGGCAAAGATCTGCTCAGAAAACTTTGGTTCTGTGGCTTTTTGGGGGTGTTTTTGTGGTGGGAAGCAGGTCAGGGCAGCAGTGTGATGCACACTTGCCCAAAGAAAGTTCGGACAAGACGTGGCCAGGCAGGATAACACCCCTGGAAGGTGGCTGGGGTGCCACGGCCAGATGTTTACCAGCTGGATGACCTGGGAAGGGATTAACCCTGACTCAGGAGGTTGGATGTGGGTCACCCCAGCACCATCCCCGTCCACCCCGCCGTGTCCTGCCATGTCACCCCGCCGGACTTGTCACTCGCTGAGGGCACAAGTGCCCAGGGTTTCAGCTGGGAATGCCAAAATCCTGGCTCACAGCTTGCAACAGCTGCTGGCAGAGCCAGGCAGGGCCTTTAGTCACAGCTTGCAGAGGCTGGGCCTGGCCCAGGGGTGGCTCAGGGAGCTGCCAGTGCTGGCACAGCCTCTGCCATCCCCAGCCCTGGCACTGCCAGGCTTGCAGAGGAAGCAAAGTTAAAATGTCAGGAGTTGCAGAGGGTGCTGAGAGCTGTGGGCTCGGGTCGCTCAGTGGGAGGAGGAGGTGAGCCACGTTTAGAGATGACTGCTTTAAGGCTATTTTTGCATTCCCAGAAAAGTGGGTGGGCTCTGTGGAGCTGCTCCTGGAGCAGGCAGAGTGGAAGGCATCTGCAGAAGAATTTAAAGAGGAGGCTGTTTCCCCCTTTTCTTCCATTTTCCTATTTTTTTTTTCTTAATTTTCCCATTTCCATGCAATGCCATCGCAGTGGAATTCTGCTGGCTGCTCCCAGGGAAAGGAGGGAAAACATTCTCCACTCAGCTCCTCATATCCCCGAGAAGGTATTCCAGGCAACCTGTATGGATTTTATTTTTCATTTGTATTTCCTCCTGAAATTCCATCCTCCAGAAATTACATTATCACTGTAATGGTCACGTTTGTGCTCTTGAGTAAAATTCAGAGAAGGCTCCTGGGGTCAGAGAAAACGGCCCTGAAATAGTTCAAGGTGTTGCACAACTGGGCTGCAAACAGCATTTTCCCCGTGGAATTCGGGGATCACATGGGTTTGTTGCCCAGCTGGGTGTGAAATCCTACCTGCACTTGCACTCGGCCTGCTGCAGAAAATACTTTGGGTCAAGAAAAACTTGTTTCATGTTTGTCAAAGCCACGTGGAGGGGCTGGGCACAGCTCCCTGATGGCTGCCAGGGCACCCAAACTGTGCCACAGCATCCTTGAACCCAGCACCCTGCTCAGGGGCCACGGGCTGGGGTGGGACAGGAGGAGTTAAAGGTAGAATGAGGATGTGGGGAAAGTGCCGTGAGGCTGAGCACGAGAAATCCACAGTGCAAACCCTCCCCTGCCTCTGGAAGGCCAAACGTTTTGGCTGGGCACCCCAAAAGAGCAGAAATCACCCCAGAACAGCTGCCCTGGCACTCAGGGAGGGAGAAGGTTTGGGTGCTGTGGGTCCCCACGCGCGGAGCTGAAGGGATTAACGCTGACATTCCCTTGGCATGCCCTTCCCCTGGGGTGCCAGGTCCCTGCCAGCCCCTTGGGAGGTGGCAGAGGTGCCCCAGCCGGGTGTTTGCTGTGGCTGTGGGGAGAGGAAGAGCCTCCCCGCTCTGCCCTGCAGTGCCAACCTGAACCTGTCCCCATCCCTGGGCAGTTTTCACCTCCCGCCTTCAATCTTGGGGCCCCTCAAGCTGCAGGAAAATCCAGCCTCACCTTTCCCCTCCTCTCCTCCTGGGAAAATGCCCTTGACTGTGATTTACACGGGATATTGTTTGAGTGCTGCTGAGAACCAGTCCAACCACCCGCTCCGTGCACACTGGAATAAAGTCAGTTAAGTAAGAAACACACAAAGTTACAGGCTTGGGGCTTGGCTAGCAATGAATTCCCTGATTTTCAGTCTGCCTGGCTTTGCAAGTGGCTCAGGATAGGTGGATAATATTTCGTAAAGCTCTTTTACCCACAAAGAATGCAGAATTTTTAGCTGCAAGATGTGCTTCAGTGTTTGCTAGCCTTGTTTTAGTGAAGCATTTTGTGCTGAGCAGCCCTGAAACATTAAATAGAAAAGGTTAGCTGGGTTTGGATTTTCTCCCTGCAGCTCTTTGTTTCGTAAGTCATGTCTGTGGTATCTGTTTTCACTGAGCTCAGCTCGGGGAAGGTCGCAGGTTTTTATTGTCATGGTTTAAAAAACGCATTTTTAAATGCCCTCAGTGAGCGAGAAGTAACATCTGTGTCAGGATTGGGGTTCTTTGCACCAGTAGATCGAGGAGGACTTGGCAGAGGAGGCTGGGAGCATCATCTCCACCCTGCAGATGGAGAAAGGGAGCCATGGGGAGGCAGTGACCTGTGCAGGACCAGCCAGGAGATCTGGCTGAGATTTGTGTCCTCCCCAAGTGTGACCCTGGGCAGGAGGGTCCAGAGGAAGGATGAGCCCTGATTCTCCCTGCCTGAGCCCTGTGTGTCCCTTGCCTGCTTAATTTGCTGAACAGCTGCAAACCACGAGTGCGAAATTGCCTGGGACGGGTGCAGCTCATCTCCTTTAACTCCACACTCATCACTCAGGTTGTCTTTGTCGCCAAGAGGAAGCAGGCAGCACCTCCAGACAGCCGTTCCTCACCGTGGCAGGCAGGGGTGAGATGATAATTACCCCGTGCAGGCATCCTGTCCTCTGCCTGGGTAAAGGGAGAGCGCTCCAGATGACAGAGCTGCTTTCAGGTGACTGCTGGCCTGAGGAACAAACGCCCAGGGATGAGGCCAGATGACACCGTTTCAATCCTAAAACCAGCTTTGATTTGGCTTTTGTGCACGGAGGTGTCTGAGCCAGCCCCAGGTGGGAGCATGCGTGCTCCTTGGGCTTCCTGGGAACTCATTCTTCTGGGAGCTGAGCTCGTGCTGGTCACGCTGATTTGCTGCAGAAATACTTGCAGTTAATGCTGACTTTTACTGAAAGAGGATCTGGCAAATCCCGTCAAGTTTTGCTCCAAGAGTCAAATATTTTGAATGCATCTGGGGTGAGATGATTTGTGGAAAAGCTAAGGATGAATGAAAGGCTCCCCGTGTGTCACCAAATCCATCTCAGCATGCAAAGTTTTGTGATGAGTAAGTGACTCTGCTGGGAATTAAGAGCCAAAATAGAATCATGTGTTTGGGATGGAAGGGACCTTAAAAATCATTTTATCCCACCCCTTCCCACTGCCCCAGGCTGCTCCAAGCCTTGTCCAGCCTGGCCTTGGACACTTCCAGGGATCCAGGGGCAGCCACAGCTTCTCTGGGCACCCTGTGCCAGGGCCTCCCCACCCTCACAAGGAACAATTTCTTCCTGAATATCCAATCTAAACCTGCTCTCCTTCAGCTTAAGGCTTTTGCACAAGGGGGAAAACAATCAGAGTCCTTTTGGTGGTGGGTCTGACCCAGGTGGTTCCCAGTGTGCAGGAGGCTGTTCCTCTCCTGGGACAAATGCCAGGGTCTCCGTGGCTTAGGAAGTGGAAGAGAGGAGTCAAAAGAGAACCGAGTTATGGGAGATGCTCTGAGCTTAGTAAGGTAAAGAACTGTGAGGTGCAAAAGATGTTCATGTTCTTGATAACCCTGGGAAAACACGGGAAAAGCAGGGGGTAACGGGGTTATCCTGCCAAATGAGCTTTGCTGTGTTTCCCTGGCTGCTCTGCAGAGCTCCCGTGCAGCACAGGCATCGGGGTGGTGCAGAATGTTCAGCCTTGGTGCTCTCTGGAAGTGAATTCCGATGATTATGGAGAGGCTGTGACCGCAGCCCCTTCCCAGGGCAGTGTGAGGGTGCCGGGGGTGCCCCAAGGGCAGGCAGGGCCGGCTGGGTGCTGGCAGGGATGGAGCTGCAGCTGATGCCGGAGCCGGGAGCAGCGCGGTCCCGCCAGCGCCGTGCCGGGGTTAATCAGCTCCCGGCACTAATTGGTGTTTGCGCAGCACTCTGCAAATAGGAAAGCCTTGCTTAAATGCAAATGATAGATAGGCTGGCTCCCAGCCTGCCTCTGGAGCTCTCTGCTGATGAGGCGGGCGCTTGGGATGAGTGTAAAATATGGGATTGGGTCAAATATCGGCGTTGCAGTGAGGTCTGTGTGGATGGGCTCATTCCCCTTCCGAAGTGTGGGTGGGCTGGGAGAGCAGCTGAGCTCAGGAAACTCTGAGGAGGGGAACGTGCAGCAGTGGGTCACAGTGTTGCCCTGGTTTTTGCTAAGCCTTCTGTTTTTAACCTTGGAGTCAGATTCTCTCACACAGTTTCATGTAAATAATAGCCAATGTTTACTTAACGGTATTTTCTGTTTTTCATTCCTTTTGTGATAAGAGAACTTTGATGAGCACCTTTCTGCTCCAGTGGGATTGAGAAGGAAGTGCCATGTCCTCCAATCCCTTGTGGAGTTGGGACGGATATAAGAATGTGAGATATGTCAATAATAAAGATTATTCCCTCCTTTCTGCTGAACCTGGCAGGTGTGAGAGCCTCTTTATTGTGTCTTCCCAGACACATCACAGTGTTTGAGTTTTCACCCTTGGTGCCAACATCCATTTAGATCTGGGGATGGGCACAGCTCAGTTACTGACCCAGGGATTTGTTGGACGTGAACCTCGCGCTTCTCAGCAATAACAAACTCCATCTTTATCTCCTTGTGGTTGTTTCAAACTGCAGTGCAGCACAGAGAGTGCAGTGACATGGCTAAAAAAGATCCAAAATGTGTATTATTATTATTATTATTATTCCTCTCTGCTGTGAAAACCATAAACACAGCAAATTAAAATACATGATGTAGCATTTTCCTCTTTGGAAGGGAAGTCAGACACTTCAGTATTTCATGTGCACAGAATAATGCTTTCATTTTAGCTGCTTCAGAACCCTGAAAATGTGCACTCCTTGGCACTGGCTTCCCAACATGTAGGAGTTCAGGCTGCTGCATCACTTGGAAGCAGATTACTCTTTAACATAATGTATTTTAAGATTAATAATTTCATAAGTTTCTGGGTGTCCATTCGAGAGAACAGCTCCTTGGAGCAATGTCTGGTTCTGTCAGGTTATTGCACAAAATCAGCGTTGCATTCAGATATTGCTGCCTTGCAGTATCACCTCAAAGGATTTTATTCATCTACTGAAGTGATACTACAAAATGAGCATAATTTTATCACCAAGTGAATGCATGTGGAACCAACCAGCCAAAAGGGGGAATTACATGCAGCACTGGCAGGAAACAAAGGCTGGAACACAGCAGTGAAACACTTCTGCAAAGTTCAGAAAAGGAAAATTGCATCATAAAGAAAATCGGGCTTAATAAATTACCAGTCCTGTGGGAATTGTCTTGTACTCTGAGAAGTAATTCTGGGTATTTCTTCTCATCAGGATGATGAATGGGCTGGTTCTGCCTAAGGGAGCGTGTTTAAGCACAAGGTAAGCACTAAAAATGAAAGCTCCGTGCTTCTGCAGCTGCCCTTCGTGAAATTGGCTTCTCTACGGAAGAGGCTGAAATTAGGATGGTTCCAAAGGAAGCTGGGCTGGGGAAATAAAGCTGCTTCATTTTGATCCATCAGAGAGAGAGATTATCCCTGGAGAACTCCCTGGCTTATGCCAAATCATCTCAGCTACCTCAGGCACTTGATTGTGGATTCAAATTAGGAGCCAGGAGCTTTCCAGCCCTCCAGCCTCCTGCAGGACGTGTCAGCAATGGCTTTGGGTTCACACCAACCCTGCCAGCCAGGGAGAACGAGCTGTAAATCAGTGCCTGGCCACTCTGAAATGAATGAGTCCCTGTTCTGCGGCAGCAGGTGGCACCTGAAGGTCTCTCAGGTCCAAGGTTCTGGATCAGCCCCTGGTTTACACCTGCTTGGCTTCCTCTGGGCTGAGTCAGAGGCTGGAGAGTTTCAGTCCAGTATCTATTTTAAGTTGCTACACGTTGCTGGTTCCTCCTGAGAGGGACTGGATATCGTGGCTGATATCACTGACATCCCCAGTGATAATCTGTGGGGTGCAGAGGAAGAATCCCAGGCCTGGACTGCAGCAAATGTCTAAAGGCTGAGCAGTGCCCGATTCCTGGGGGGAGATGACTCCACTTGCCCTATTCCCATCTTTTTTTTGGGATGTTCTCATGCTGCCCTCCTGATATCAGTTCTCTTTTTCAGCTTCTAGACTGTTCAACACTCTTCAGCTGGAAGAGAAATCCCATGGAGGTGCTGTGACCCTACAAACGCTGCTGTGAGTTCAGAGATCCATTTGCAGCCGTGGCGAGCCTGAATATGGATTTCATTTTGTGCATTTTCCCGGGTTTTTGCTCTAGCCGAAGCCTGGCTGTGGCACTGAGTGTGCTGTGCAGCAGAGGGAGCTTTCACTTTTGGATGTCACATCCCTGCTTGGGAAGGGTTCCTTTGGTTCTGTGAGTGTGTGGGGTTTGTTGCATTACAGAGCTTGTTTGGGGAGATAATCCACTTATCAGGCCAAGAACACCTTCTCTCCCTACCAGACAACAAATTAGCTCTTCCCTTCCTGAGGGAGATAAGAAGGGATATCCTAACCCAGAGGAACAGGGCCATGGCATGGGGCTGACAAGATCAGAAGCAAAAGGAGGAGAAGGACAAAGAAAAACACATTTGTTGAGGAATGGCTGCAAAATCCGAGTGATTTGCTGCAGCAGCTCATTCATCAGGGGAATTTGGCCTTGCCTCACTCTAATCTAAATTGAATCTAATTTAGATTCCAAGCAAGGGATGGGAATCCTTTCCTGAACCAAAACAAGCCTTGCCACCTCCTACCTTTTCATTACTCATTCCTTAATTTGTTTGGGTTTGTTATGTAGGACACTCAGGAAGAATAGCTTAAAGCTGTGTGTGCTGGGCTGGATCTGATGTTAAAATCTCTGCTTTGCTGCACTTGGGGTTGGTTTTTGATTCAGTTTTGATGCAGGGTTGATTACATGCCTCTGCCTGGGGCCCCCAGGAAGTGGGGTGTGAACATTTTCCTTTTTTTTCCTGAGTGCTGAATTGCCTGGGGGAGAAAACTGCAGCCTTGGGCTCAAACCATTTCTGGTTTTTCATTAAAAATCAGCTCTGCTCGTGCAGAACCATCAGGCAGAGCCCTCAGGCAGAGCCCTCCTGGAAGGAGGGACTGGAGGATGGTTCTCTCCACCTTTGGGGTGTCCTGCCTGCTGACCTACTTCCAGTTCTTGCTTTATAAGTCAATAAACAGCAAAACTTGGCCTCCCAGTCCGTGCCTGTCTGGGAATGGCATCATCCCTTCCCCGGGGCTTGCCAGGGCTGCCAGCGCCTGCACTGGGGCTCAGGGCAAAGAACAGCCCTGATTCAGGACTCTCTTGCTGGTTAAAACGTGTGCCACGGGTTTTTCTGAGCCTGTTTCCTGGGGAGAGATGAGATTTGGGCGTTGATTTGGGCACTGATCCCAGCAGTAACCTGGAGCATGTCAGGGCTGCCTCGGAGCTTGTCCCAGACCACGGTGCTGCCTCCTAATTTTTCAGTTCCATACCTGATTCTTTGCTTCTCCCCATCTTCCCTCCCTCCTTCCTGGAAATTCATCCCAGTTCTGAGGTGTTTGCCTCCCTGGGAATGCTCTGCTGCCTGCAGGGATCTCCTGTGACCCTGTGGGGATGTGCTCCATGGTCTGGTCTCTGTCTCAGCACCATAAATCCTGTCACACCTACGGGGATCATTCCCATTAGACTAATTTGTCTCCTGCTGAACAAAACCTTGGGCTGTGCAGGTTGTTAAACCCCAAGGATAAAGGGGTGGATTGCAAGTTCAGGACTTGGGGAAAAAAACCCTGCCTGCAAGCAGTGAGGGAGAAATGGGAAAACGGGAATGGGAAAAATGAGCAGCTCGACAGGGATGGTGAGAGCGGCTTGGATTTGGGGTATCAGGGTGCCCCTGGAGAATTTGCTGGGAGAAAAAGCAGATTACCAATTTCCCTGCAGAACTGGAGGTGTGGAAAGGGTTAAACATCCCCACTGGACCAGAGCAGTCGGTTCTGTGTTTGGAGCCCTGACTGGCAGTGGGGTTTCTGCCATCTCTGCCCTGCTGCTCACCTCCGTGCCCTATTTCAGAGCTGTTTGCCAGGTGCCTCCTGGTGGAAAGCATCCCCAGCCACGTGAGGCGGGTGGGTGACAAGGCACAGCCAGCTGGAGATGGAGCTGGGATGGTGGCAATGCTGCTTCCTCCCCTCTTCCCACAGCTGCCCCAAAACCAGGAACCTCCAGCACACGCGAGCGGCTCCGGGCAAAGGCTGGGGAGCCCTGTGGGGGTTGCAGGAGGAAATTCCAGTGGAAGCCAAGGCTGGCTTGACCTCATTAGAGGCGACCAAACAGCTCCTTTCCCAAGAACCCTTTCCTGCTGCCCAGGTGAGTGTTGGGGTCTGCTGTTCCACGCCTCCAGGTGCTTCTCGTGAGCGGGGATTTTGGCTTCTCCCACCGCCTGCGTCAGTCACGTCTCTCTCTCCTGCTTTTTTCCCTTCTGAAGTTTCCTCTCAGCAGCTGCTCAGCTCTTGGATGCGGTTTGGCACATCCAGTCTGGTGGCACTGTCGTTTGGAGCTGAGAGGAATCTGCTTTTTGGTGTTCAGGGAGATTTTTCAGGAGTTTAGAGCCACCCCATGAAATAGGAGTTGGTGGAATCGAAACTGAATGATGTTTTTCAAATTCTTAATAATTACATTGGTGGGGGGCGGATCAGCACAAATTCTTATTTTTTTAAGGAGATGATTTTAAATTAGCTTTAAAACAGCTGGAGATAAGGAACTGTGAACTGGCAATGTTACCCTGCCTGGGGAGTTTTCCTGCTCTGATTAATGGCAGGTCCTGTCCATGGCTAAACCTGAGGTCTGCTGGGCCAGACAGGGCTGGGGTTTGGGTTGGACCCTTCCAAGTGAGCTGAGCTCTGTCATTTTCTGGGAAGGAGCTTCCATGGGATCAGGAGAAGCTGCCAGCGTGAGCAGATCCCTTTGGTGGCAGTGTCAATACTTGGAGCAAAACCAGGACAAGGCGAGGAGGCAGCTCCTCCTCACAGCTTTGTCCTCTGTGAACCTCCCGAGGCAGCATTTTGGCTTTGAGACTAAAATAACCCTCAGGAGGATCTCTACTCTGCTGGAAATGCTCCTGGCTGCAGTAGATCTTCCTGAAAAACCTCAGCCTGTGTTTGGAGTCGTGCCATGGATTCCCAGATCTGGGTTCCATTCCGCTCTGAGTGCGAGTCGTGGGATGGATTTCAAGCTGCCTTGTGAGCATTTTTAGCTGGAAAACACTAAATTAGCATGACATGGAGTCAGCTTATAGACAATTGTGGCTATTTGCATGTTTAATAACTTGCAAATCATGAAATGCAGGCGATTTGATGCCTCAAGAAGGAAAAGTGCATGGGAAGAGGGCAAAAACCACAATGAAACATATTGCCAAGAGGAAAGCTGATTTTAGTGCTGGAAGCCAGTCAGTGAAGGACTCTCTGAAGTTAAAAAGATTAAAGTTTTCAGTACTTTAAAGCACTAAAGTGCTCCCTGCTGTGTGTTGGCTCCTATCTGCTCCAGGGGTGCGTTATGAGGTGGGGAAGAGCCTGTAAAGCTCTGCCTAGAAAGGGAAATGAGGTGAGCAGGTTTTGCTGAGCCAGATGAATGAGGGAAGGGGAAAGACTGGCATTGCTAAACCACCCCGGCACGGTCATGGGGCAGCAATGAAGGAATGGGGGTCACTGAGGGGGTGGAGGTGCCATAAACTGGTCATTAGAGCAGGAAACGGGAAGTGCGGGGCCCTCAGCCCAAGCCCAGGTTTAATGCGTGGCCTTGAGCAAATCGCCTCACCTTGGCTTGCCCCGGTTTCCACTCTTCCTCCTGGGAGGGAGGGTTTGACCCCTGTGGGTTCAGGAGATAAAGGATTTATTGTTTTAGTGGAGGATGTGCAGCTGGTGCCTGCAGAACCCAGAAGGAGCTGCAGCACTGACCCTCCCGGTCTGTGCTGTCTCCAAATTCCAAATTCAGTATTTACACACCCCACAGGAGCTGGGAGAAGAAAATCATCCTTAATACTCTTAACACTTAATACTCTTTATTCCAGCTGAGGAGCTCTCTGGCGTTTTAGAGGGAGCACATTTCTCTCTAAATTGAAATGAGCTTCCAGCTTTTCTCGAGGATGTGCGAAGTTTTATTGCTGCTGCCTCAGAAACAGCTTCACGCCTGTGCACTAATGTGCTTTATTGCTCCAGTTCTCCCAGAAACAGCCACTGCTGGTATTTATTTGTGTGTTGTCGCCCTGAGATGCTGAGAAAGGGCGGTGGTGCCTGTGGTATGTGAGAAGAGGCTTTGAGTGGAACACCTCCTTTCTTGGGAAGCGCCTTTCCTTGTCTGATTTGCATCAGGAGGGGAGGGAGGAGGAGGAAGGACATTTGTCCGGGGGCAGGGAGTTGCCCTCCGTGCTGGAGCACCCGGACAAGGGCTCTGTGTAGGAGATGGGAACCTGATCCTTGCCAGACAAACAGATCCCGTTTAGTGCTGCTGACTGTGATGCCTTTTCCTGGGCTTAAAATTAAAAAAGCCAGACACGGTTAGAGGGGAAAAAGGGAATTTACCTCAGGCTTTATTAAGGATTTTTAGATTCGGGCACGAGTATCCCGCAGGAATGCCCTGCCTGGACCGATGCACGAAAAGCCCCCCCCGTGACGACTTGCTTATACAATTATAGACATTGCATATTAGCATATCTATCACGGATTCCCCAATGGGAGGCTCAAGAGAAGCCCCCCATTCAGGATTGTCCCCCCCTGCATGGGTCTATTTTAGTTTACAGAATGTGTTCTGGAGGGGACCTTGGATTTGGGGCTCTGACGCCTTCACTACGACAAGCCAAGATGTTTAGTCTTTTAACTTAACAGAACTTTGGGTTTAAACTAGCTATCAGCCTTAGGGAATTACAAGTATGTGGGCTAAAAAGCGTTTGGGATACATAGAAGCTGCATAAAAGCGTATATGAAGGTGAATATGAGAGAAATGTATAAAAGCAAAAATCATTATGGCATCAACTGAGCACGGCTGCCAGGGCTCTCCGGTATAGTTCATTGCTTGGCTCTTTTGGGAATGAAATTTCTGGCATAAAGCTTGTGTGCTTTATAGAAAAAGGTCATGCTTTTTCTCTCCCCCCACAGGCTTTGTTCAAACACAATTCTGACAAAAAGTGGACACCCCACCACGGTTTGCTCGCCATCCCTGAGGGTTCCGACCTCTGCCTCCCTCAGCCTCCCGGTATTGCTCTGCTGATCCTGTGCAGAAAAGCCTTGACAGCGTAAAAGATCTGGGGTTTTCCAATGAAAACTGTACTCCCAGAAGCGTCTGCAATCGAGGATCGTTTGCACTGCACGAGGAAAGTCTGAATTAGGTGCTGCAGATGTGCTGTGAGCATCCTGAGTGCAGGAAAGGTCAGAATCCAATAACCCCTGCCCTGCTGGGGCTGGTGGCTGTGTCGTGCCACTGGAATGGGAATGGCTGTGCTTAGTGGGTCACACCAGTGACTTTTCACCTCCTTCCTGGGCGCTTGTGGCCCTGTGGATGCTCCCAAGATACCCACTTTATATGAAAGGTTTTATCAGTGTGAATATATTTCGTTGTGCTCTCTCTGACATCAGCAGCGTGGCTCCTGTCACAGCTCAGCTGTTGTCACTGCCTGATTGCACCTGGGCAGGGATCCTCTGGTGCCAAATCTACACAAGCAAGGAAGAAAAAGAGATTAGAGCTCAAACAGTTTCCATTTAGGTAATTCAAATGTAAGCATCAGAATAAAGAAAATGTTATGAAAGCAGCAGATGAAATTTCATTCTCTTGGGAGAGCAAAAACAAAACCTCTTTTTTTTCCCGGTAGTAGGAAGTTCTGCTCATAATAACTTCCTTCTGGGAGCATGGTGCTGATATTGGGCATTTCTGTGTGAGTGAGGGTGGTCAGGACTGACCATCACAGCGTCCCTTTGTCCTGGAGCATCACCAGCACCAGGAGGAAAAGTCTTTCCTTCTGTTTTCCCAAAGTACCACCCAAAAAGGTGATTTTGGTGGTGGTACTTTCGAGGGAGGGTGGGCAATCATGGCACCATTAGGGCCAGGAACGCTCCGGGGTCCCTTGATCCATCCCCCACACATCGCTGGCAGCTGGCACCAATTTTTAGTCCTCGCCGAAACAGCGACTTGAGCTGCTGACCTCGTTCCAGCTGCCCTTGGAACAACAACCTCGGTGGCCACTCCGTGAGTCCTGGCTGCTGGCTCTGCTCTGGGGATGCTCTGCCGGTGGAGTTGAGTTATTTTATTCCCTGCGCCTTCCCGAGAAAACCATTCCTGCGGGAGGGAGAGGGGAAGCAGGAGGAGCAAGGAGAGGACGGCGAGGCAAGCACGTGGAGTGGAGCGGGGTTGGGATTGGATGCCAGGGTTCAGGCTGGAGAGGAATTTCTGCATCCCTCATGCTTTTATTGCGCCGTGGAAATGCGATCCTGAAGGTTGTTCGGAGATGATGCATCACTTGAGTCCTTTATGGCCAGATGCTTTTAGGATGTGTCAGAGCTGTTCTGTTGCAGACATTTCTCGGCTTTGATAAATCAAGAAGCTCAAATCTTTGCCCTGCAAGGGGACAATTTGCATTTGCTCGCCGCATATTAATTACTGCAGCTGATTAGTTGCCATGTCACACTTCAATGTAGATTTGCACCCGCCATTGGGGCTT
>VYXC01010644.1:208768-259066 GCA_013397175.1 Platysteira castanea | reverse complement strand
CCGGCGGAGCTGTCCGGGCTCGGGCTCGGGCTCTGTCCGTGGTGCTGCCGCCCCCGCGGCCGAGCGCAGCCCCCGGCCCGCGCCCGGCCCGGCCGCTCCCCGCCCGGCATCCTGTTGCGCCGGGAGCACGGCGAGCGGGGGAAGAGCATCCTGCCGAGGAGCCTGAGCGCCGGCCCGGCTCGGAACAATGGCTGCGCTGCCGCGGCTGCTCTGCGCGGCCGCGCTCGCCCTGCTGCTCTGGGGTAGGTGCTGCCGTCCCCTCCCGCCTCCACCCCGGCACCCCCGGGGCTTGCCGCTCGCAGGGTGCTGCTGTAGGGAAGGGAGGATGCTCCCTTCGCGCCTGCCCTCCAAGTGGGTTTTTTGTTGCCGGGAGAAGGGAATTGCGCTCGTGCGGAGTTAGTGTGAGTGTGCGGGAGAGAATGCGAGCGGGGAAAACACCTCAGTGCCCAGCAGACAGCACAAAGCATGTGCTGGTTCCTTACCGTTTGCTGTCGGTCTGGGGTTTGCAGTGTAATGGAACATCGAGTTGCCTCGGGGAGGGTGCGCAGCCCGTTAAGGGCTGTTTTAGTGCCGTTTTTCCGTGCAGTCTGTGTAAACTGGAGTTAATCAGTCGATTGCAACTGCAGTTTGATTCCTGCCACGAGAAAAGGTTGGGTGGTTTTGCCACATTTAATGTGCGTGTGCCTTCAGCCCTGTGTGTGGGTGCCTGTCTGTGTGTGAAGATTTCCTTTCTCAGAGTAAAGCAGGATCCAGGAGCTTTTCCTTATTTCTCCCTGAAAGCTGCTGCTGCTGCCCATGGAGCTGGTAGTACGGGAGAACTGGAAGCAGGCTGCTTCCAGGAATAGTCCCGGGATAATATGTTGCTTGAGAGAGTGGGTTAATGGTGCCTCAGAGGCTGGGGAGGAGGGAGCAGCCAGCAAAGTCAGCGTCTGGGCTCTGGAGACAGCCTTGGACAGACAGAGCCTGGGATTGTTTAGCCCAGGGGACAAATGTCAGTAGGGATTTGGTCGGAGATGTCGTGCTGAAACGACCCCTTTCTGCTCCAGCGTGTGGCTTCACATGCAACGATTTCTGTGCTCTTTGCAAGAGCAGAATTTGAGAGTTGCCAGCGTTAGCACAGCTCTGATTGGAAGCGTCTCGAGCAGGAATGCCTGGGAAATCAATAACTCCTCCCGCTGCCAAATTTACTCCTGTCCAAGCCCCTTGGTTCCCAGTAGTGCCCATGGAGCCCAGGGACAGGAAGGATGCTGGACCCTCCCAGCTTTTGCTGAATTAAAGCATCCCGACCTTCCAGCTTAGCACGAAGAGCGAGCTGTTCTTCCACCCTGGAATTCTGGGCTGCCCCTCATCCCAGACAGTAATTGCTGCTCTAACAGGAGCATGCCCAGCACGCATGGGAGGGAATGAACAATGCCTTTAAAGTGGCTTTAATTACCGGGGAAAGATGAAAGTTGTGGCAAAGCAGATGCCGGGAGAGGTGAATCTGTGTGAAGTGATCACCCTCTGTTAATTAATATGAATTATTAATATCTCAGAGAAGGAAGCTTGGTAAAATCTGACATTTGAGACTTAATCTGTTATCAGGCAGTGCTAGCAATAAATCAAACCATTTTCCACTGGGGACATTAATGCCGAGATGTGAATAACTGATGTTTCTCTAATTCTGTCTTAACGCTTCTTTCTCTGCTGCTCCTCTCTCCAGCTGGGTTTTGTTCCTCAGTGTGTGTGGAAGTCCCATCTGAGACAGAGGCTGTCCAAGGGACTGACATGAAGCTGCTCTGCATCTCCTGCATGAAGAGGGAAGAGGTGACGGCCAGCACGGTGGTGGAATGGTTCTACAGGCCCGAGGGGGGAAAGGATGAGCCTGTACGTATGGCTGGCAACTGAGCCCTTTCCGTTTCTTTCCCTGCTTATCCCATTTCCACACCTGGGCACAGCCCGAACTCCTGGCAGGAAAAGCTGGAATCAGTTCTTGAGTTCAAACGTGGGTTGTAGATTCGGCAATGCCAATTTCCAGTCCCATTCCTTCAGCACCTCAAGCCCAGTATCGAAGGATGTCAAATACGAGGGACATTTGGTACCCTTGTCTGAACCAGTTCTGAATCCCAAAGCTGTTCTTTTGGCGGTGAAATTGGCCTCCAATAAATCTGCAGGACAGGATTTACTTCTTTTAGCCTCAGAAAAAGCAGTGTTATCCCAGCTGTGGGAGGATCTCTGGGAGTTGCTTTGGCTCCCTGTCAGGGACAGGTAAAATTGATTTTCAGAGTGAATCAAAATGGAAATTGGGCAGATGAGGGGCAGATGGAATTCAAGAGAGAATGGTGAAATGGAGAACAAGATAAAGACTGAGCTCACATTTCTTTAGCTATTTTATCTGAGTCTGAAGCATTAAATCAGTGGCTGTGATTGAGCAGGGCCAGGCAGGATGACAAATATTCTCCTTCTGCCTGAGAACTAAAGGGACCAGGCTAAGGAATGAGATGGGAATTCACTTCCAGTGCCTTGGGTGATCCACTGGCCAGTGGCAACCCCGTGAACAGCAACCAAAGTGAGCTGGGGCAGGCAGAGCCGTGGTGGGGACGGTGGACAGCCAGAATGTCACACTGTCACATTTGTCCTGCAGCACCTCCATCTCAGCTGAACACCCCAGGGCTTCCCGAAAGGGGCTGCTTGTCTTCACTGGGTACATTCTGTGGTTCTCTCCTCGGGTGATCTTACATGCACTGACTGACAGGCACATGGATAGGCATGGAGAATCCCAGCTTTTTGTTCCACTGCTGATTGTTTGTGTCCACGTGCGTCTGTGTTTTGCTGTGCCTCAGTTTTTCTCCCTCTCTGATGGAGGTATTGGATTCCTGATAACTCATTTTCCTGTCTTTTGTGAAGTCACCTGATATTTTGAGGCAAAGGATGATGGAATATGAATAGCTGCTGTTACCAAGGCAGCTCAGAACATCCCTGAGCGTTGCTGGAGGGGGATGCTGTCCCCAGCTCCTGCCGTGGTGCTGGCCGAGGCAGCGATTAACCAGAACACCCTTTCCCATTTCCTCACAGATCTACGAGTACAGGAAGACAAACCACGAATTTCCAAGCCGCTTCAGTGGCCGGATACAGTGGAATGGGAGCAAAGACATGCAGGATGTGTCCATCACTGTGCTCAACGTGACCCTGAACGATTCCGGCATCTACACCTGCAACATCACCCGCGAGTTCGAGTTCGAGATCCACCGGCCCCTCTTCCAGAGCTCCAGGGTGATCCACCTCACCGTGGTGGAGGAGGGTAGGAAGGGCTGCCAGAACGTGTTCTGTGCTGTCACCGGCCGGGGGTGTTGTCACCCGGGGTTAGAGTTTGTCACTGCACCGCAGGAGAGGGTGCTGAGTTTGTCAGTGACACACACGGGGCTCAGGAGGGAGAAACTCGTCCTTGGTTTGATGGCTGGAGGCTGTCTCCAGGCCCAGGCTGGCTGTGCGTGGCTGTGGGAAGGCGGGATGAGCTGGGCACAGCTGGGCACAGCTGGGCAGGCGCCAGCAGAGGTTTCCAGCTCCTCCCGCGGCGGCTCCGCGATGTTGCAGCAGCGCCTTTCCCAGCGAGCCGCAGCCTCTCCCGGCTGCCGCCCCCTCCCTCCTGGAACAACGACTCATTCTCCATTTTGATACCAATCTCCTGCTTCTCCTGCTTCCCCTTGGAGTGCTCCCGAGTCTCCCCGTTCCTCTCGGTGTTGCTGGTTCAGTGCTGAGATCCCGGCACGTTCCAGAGCAGGGGGAATTCTGCTGCTCTCCTCAGACAGGGCCGGGAGCCTTCAGCCCTTTCGTGTGCCCTGTTCCCCTCCCTCTCCCCCACAAGCGCCTCGGTGTTTTGATCCCTTACGAATCCCTGGCGGCACAAGAGAGCCGAGTAACACCCGCGAGCAGGACACGGGGAGGAAACAGAGCGTGAAGATGAGATGGGCGAGCAATCCGCGAGGGTGTGCGGGTGCACAGACAGGGCTGTGCCTCTCGGATCCCACTGCAGACACGGACTGGGATCCCTGCCTGGGGCAGATCCCTCTCTTTAGCCCCCTCACAGCCTAAAGGCACCTGGAGATCTCTGGCAAGGCGGGTTAGGAGGGATGACACAAGGGTGGAAAGCGTCCGTGGAGCTGCATGCAAAAGATCAGAGGTTATTTAATTTTTTCATGTTATCAACAGCTGGAGAAGACTTCACCTCTGTCATCTCAGAAATCATGATGTACATTCTGCTGGTCTTCCTCACGCTGTGGCTGCTGATTGAAATGGTCTATTGCTACAGGAAGGTCTCCAAGGCAGAGGAGGCTGCCCAGGAAAACGCGTAAGTGTGGAAGCCCTGGAGGTGAGATCCGACCTGCCAGAGCTCTTCACGTGTCCCAGAGCAGACTGCAGGAATACTGAACTTTGCTGAGGCACGGCCTGGTTGGTGTTTGCTGTGCCCAAGGTCCTGGCAGTGT
Source organism: Platysteira castanea (assembly GCA_013397175.1). Lineage (NCBI taxonomy): Eukaryota > Metazoa > Chordata > Aves > Passeriformes > Platysteira > Platysteira castanea. Next base: position 254,603 of record VYXC01010644.1, on the reverse strand, counting down.
TTAGGAACACCACGATGGTGCCCCTTGCACCGCACACCGGGGAGGGAGTGAACGGCGTTCCAGGGTGGCCCAGTTTGGACCGTGTGGAGATGCCCTCCTGGAAGGTCTGGTTTCATCCTGGCCCATTCCCATCTTTCCACACACCTGGCTTGGTTTAGAGCACTCTTTGCACACAGGAGGAAGGCTGGATGAGTAGGATTTTAGAGCAGGGAGGACTCCTGCCTATGCCAAGGAGTTTCCTACCATAAGCATCTTCTGCAGGTGACGTTTGTTACCTCAGAGGTGCTGCCAGGCATTCAGCAAAGGCGAGTTTACCCAGCCTGGGGTTTGCACTGAGTGCTTCCCTCCTTCCCTCCAACTACAGGACAGACTATCTCGCGATTCCTTCAGAAAACAAGGAGAACTGTGCTGTGCCTGTGGAGGAGTAGCAGAGAGGAGTCAGCGGAGCGAACGGCACCAAGGTGGGTGGTGAGGAAATGGTCACTGCTCGTGTCTGCCCACCCCTCAGCCTCCCTGTGTGGGGCTGGAGACCCCTGGAGTGTGGCTGTGCTCCTCTGCAGCTTCCCCAGGGACCTCAGAAGCAATACAGGTGTCTTTAGGTGTGGGGTGTACTTGTATTGCTTGGACCCCCAAACCAACCCAGGCCATGATGTATTTATGCCTCCTTTGCCTCTTGCTGTGGAGCTGGGAATCTTCATTTTCCCCTGCCCAAGGGCAGCTGTGCCCGTCAGGACTGTCAGGGCTCTGTCTCCAAAGGGAACATCTCCTAGGGAGGAGTTTGTGTGCTAAAGACTAAAATCTGGATCTGCCACTCTCTCGTTCACCTCCCGTCAGTTCTGTGCTAGCTCTGTACGATCCTCGCTCCGCTGAGCTCCAAGAGGAATTGTCTCCCTTGCAGGGGCTCTGAGGACAGAAGGACCACGCCATGCCAGCCGGGTTTGAGGGGAGCTCTGCGCCGTCGGGAGGAACACAGGGGAGTGTAAATTCTCTTCCATTTGCCTTGGACTCTGTACAGCCTTGACTTGGTCCCACGAGCCCATCCCAAGTGCCAGCCCACGTGCTGAAGGACTCCTCTGTGGAAGCACGCTGAGCAAATGGCACAGGGCTGTGGGCAGCACGGCTCCTTCCCCAGTTTCGGTTCCATCGTCACCTCAATGGCTTTGTAAATGTTACCTGTCACTTCCTAGTTGCTCTCACCACCACCTTTATTTGCTAAATATGCTGCTTCTCCATTGCAGAGGTCAAGGGTACGTATGGCACGCTGCTCTGAGCTGCAGGACTGCAAGTGAGGTTCTCTTAGGGGTTATTCCACCACACACTTTGGCCCAAGCAGTTTTATTGGTGTTCAAACAAGAAGAATTTAATTAATTAATGAAGTCACTCTGGATTTTGGGCTGTCTGTGCGCAAGCAGAGCAGGGTGAGGACTGTGATGCACTAGAAATGTGCAGTGGGAAGGACAGGTCCCTGTGCCATGTTCACGCTTTCCTCTGGAGGGAATTGAGAATCCAGATCCTGAAGCATTCCTGCTGGCAGGCAGGATGATGTAAGCACAGGAATCCCCTGTGCCCCTCTCATTTACCACTCTCAGCTCCTTGCACCTGCCTGGCACTGCAGCTTTGCTCCTGGAGGGGCAGGAGGAACCTGCAGAGCCACGTCCTGCAGCAGCTGGCACGGCAGCAGGGCAAGGGCCGGGATCCACCTTTTCCTGGGAAACCCCGGGAAGGAAGGCAGCCTGATGCTGGCAGGCAGGAGAAATAAACAGGATGGCAGCTGGGTAAAATGGGTGTAGTTTTTGTAGCTGTGACACTTCTCTGGTGCTGTAGCAGCACCATCTAGAGGGACAGACGGAAAACACCCACCTTCCCCAGTTAATCCTAATTCTCTCTTGTGGTAATTAATCACCCGTATAAATAGTCTGGATTCATCCTAAATGATCCCCTGCTGCCCAGGAATCACCCTGGAAATCCCATCTTTCCTATGCAAGCTTACCTTTTCTGAGGATTAGGCAGAGTACAAATTGTTGTCTGCCCTTCAGTGTGGATCAGTCGAGCTCAACAGCTGGGATTGGAAGGGGGGAAAAGGCAGAAACGCTGGCCAGGGTGGAATTGTGCTGTAGGAGCAGGTGGGGAAGGTCTGGGTTTGTTGTAAGGCAGAGGCTGTGCCATCCCTGCTGCAATGGAGCCCGTGCTGCTTCGCCAGAGCTGACAAATTCTGCTCCACTCCCTGCTTGTAAGTAGTTCCAAAGTGCTCGTGACTCCAGGCATGCTCCCCACCGCCGGGATCCCCTCTGCTTTGTTCTGCTGCTTTTTATGTGTTTGCTAAAATCACGGAAATTACCCCATTTGTAAGTCAGGCCCAGGCCAGATTTCCAACTGGCACTTGTTCAAACCCCTTTTTTTAGACTGGGTGTCACCTTCAGTGAACTGCTCCAGTGCAGTGCTGGTGGCAGGACTGCTCCCAAACCCAGAGCCAAGCCTGGCAAGGGGAGCACATTTCCCAGACGAAGCACACTCATCGTCTGGGCACCAGTTCCCAAAAAACCTAATATCCAAAAGGGATATCCAAGCAGCTCCTCTTTGAATTCAGCTGGATGTCATCATTTTCCCTATCCCACTTTGCCTGGCAGAATCCTGAACTCGACCGAGGAGGGACTGGGTTGTAACTCTGGAGTTTTCCAGCACTGGTCATGGCATTGAGCCCATGGTGATTTTTAGGACACCTCTCTCCCATTTTGGCTCTGCTCCTCAGTCCCTGTGAACCGTGGATCACCCTCAATCAAAAAGGGAGAGTTCAATCAAACAGGGAGTGAACAGGACTTGTTCAATCAAAAAGGGAGTGAACCCAAGAACTTTTTGAGAGCTACCTCGGGTGGTAAAGAAGGGCCGTCCCCTCGTCCTGCACCTCCCCGTATCCCACAGGCATCTTCTGCAGGTGCTCTTCTTTTGGACAAATCTTCCACTTTTCCAGTTCCTGCAGACAGGGGTGACCACGGCCACGTGGTGTTCCAAGCAGGAGGAAACAGGGTGCAAAGTTTTGCTCAAGAATCTCACAGGGAAAAATGGATAATCATTAAAATATCAGTGATGTTTCCAGACCTGGAAGAGATGCTCCCAGCAAAGACCTTTGTGTGTGCGTGTTTGGAATGGGAGAGGAGACTCCGGAACAGGCAGGATAATAAAGAGAACAAAGAGCCACGCTGGTTGTTGGATAGGTTTTTTAATTGATACCGTACTTCCATGGTACTAACTACTTACACAGGGTTTGGCTGCAGAGCCTGTACAATTCCAGCACGAACGTTCCAGTATCGTTTTTTAACCGCGGGGTTTTTTTTGTTTTTTGCGCACAGCGCAAAGTTTCTGACAGTTGGGACAACTCCTAAAACAAACCCACAATCCTTCCCCCACCCACCCCAGAGTCACCTCGGCCATCAGCCCCCAGCTGCCCGGGCTCTGGAGGGGATTCCAGGAGGGAAGCACGTGCCTGTGGTGGTTGTAGGACCCTCGTGCATCGGCAGCTGTTGGGAATTGCGGGATCCGGGCGGGGAGAACACGCCCCAGGGTTTTAGCAGCTTTCTCCAGCCCTGGAGCACGTGGTGGGAGATGAAGTCCCACGGGAATGGTGACGTCCCAGGTGCCACGGCCACGCCACTCGTGGGAGGTTCTAACGCTGCCACTGCTCTGCTGCCCTTCCCTCCCTCCACGTCCAGCCCGGAGCCAGGTCGGTGCTTCCACCCCTGCTCTCCGAGGGGCATTTCCCAGGAGGTGGGGATGAGGTGCGTGGCACAGGCTGCACCTCTCTGCTGGATGGATGGAGCTGTGACAGCTGCTCTCCCAAACCCCAGAGCCTGAGCTGCACATGGGGGTTTATTCCCTGCCTACTCTCGGGGCTGGGCTCAGGCAAGGTGGCCTTTAACGTTAGCAATGGAATTGGCCTAAATGAGTGAGGTAACAGAAACGGCCGGAGGAGGAACCTCCCCGAGCCATGTGCAAATATAATTCCTTCAGCAGAAGGAAGTCCTTTTCCCTACTGAAAAAAAATAAAATAAAATAAAACAAATCACATTCACTTGAAGAGCATACAGACTGCGGGAGGGGAAGGCAGGCAGGGAGAGCACCAGGTCAGACCATCTATGACACAGGGAATGATTGTCCAGCAGCAGAGGTGGGAGGGGGCAGGGAAAAGCCATAGCGAGCACTGCAAAACGCGTGGGAGAGGAGGAGGGCATGGCATGCCACGGATCCGTGCTAGGAGAAGCCCATGCTGTCAGCCTAGATCAGGGAATGGCCTCAGTCAGCAGTCGCCCAAGACACGAGGAGATTATTTGGCCAGTGTGCACGTCTAGAACACGAGAGGTTTTATGGCACAGAGAGACTCGCGCTGGAGACTGCAAAGCGCAGAGATCAGAGCATGTCCGGGGGAACGGGCTGGAAAATCAGCACAGGAACCACACTGGCACAGCAGTTCTGGGAGCCACTGCCCCCGGGGGCTCGGGTTCCAGAGTCTCTGTTCCGAGCTGTGTTTTAAGCAAGCCCCTACCAGGTATTTTAAGTGGTGCTGAGACTGAAAAGACTAAGCCAGAGCCCGGGGGGCTGTGCGTGGGCCGTGCTGGTGGCAGCCGGGCAGAGATCCCGTGGGAGAGCCCCTCGGAGCTGCAGCAGGCACTGCTCTGCCCGGAGCTGGGGATGGCAGCAGGACAGAGCTGCCTCCCCGGAGCCAGGCACTGCTGCTTTCAACCGTGATCTTGAGGCTGATTTTCTGCTTGGAACCAGAAAGTTCCAGCTGTAAATCAGGAGATCCCGAGTTTGTTTCTGTGCTCACTGGGAGGAGCAGGTGCTGCTGGCACGGTGCTCCTGGGGAGAACAGCTCCTGCTGCACACACAGCAAAGCCACGAGGTCTCGTTCCAAGCACCCACACCAAAAGTGTCTCCTGCCACTCTCTGGGAAAGAAATTTCGACCTGCTTGCATAAAGGTAAGGAAAAGCTCCTATGTGGCCACCAGGGCAGTGCTGAGGAGCCAAGGAGGCTGAGGAGTCTGTCCTTATCAATGCCCAGTGTGGCTGCTGAAGTTGTCTGATAAGGACATGGATCAGCATTCCAGGATTATCGTTCCTAGAGGGGATCTCCCACCACATGCAGCTATTTCAGAGGCAGTTTTGTGCCTTCAGGGCTCCCAACCCAGCAAAGCCTTGTGCTTTGAAACCTTTCCTCTTCCAGTCCAGGGCCATATTACACTAAAGACCTTTCCTGTCCCTAAGGTTTCTCTTTCTAAGATCAGAAGCATCCAAGCAGGGTCAGGTGTGAGAGGAATGAAGGATTTGTCTTTACAAACAAACTGGGGGCCTGCTGGTAGATAAAACTAGCACTGGGAGATAAGAGAAACGATGGGAAGGATTCCACTGACTGATGGATGGAAAGAAAGAGATATGTCTCTTCAAACAAACCAAAGGTGTGCTGATAAATGAAATTAAATATTGAGAGATGGAAGAAACAATGGGAAAGAACCATAAATTCCACAAGAACTAAGATAAAAGTAAAAAGGGGGAAGGGGGTTATATATTAGAAGGGAATCTTAGGGATTGGGCACTCCAGGACGTCTGTACTTCTCCCATGGAGAGAGGGAAATGTGGAAATTAGGATAAAGAGGAGGCTGTGCCCTCCAAAAATTTGAGAGACCCCAGGGGAACGCCCCATGGCCTCTCCCTTTATTTGGATAAGGTAACAGGACTCCTCTGCCTCTTTTTCGGACATAAACCTCAGGTGGCTGTGGATTAATTTTCCCGACAGGAGTCACCCAGCAGTCAGAGCTGGGTGTAAATGCAGCCTCTGTCACAGCAGAACAGGCAGCTCGGGGGAGATGGAAGTCATGTGCCTTTCTCCTCTTCTCCCAAAGGACTTGAGGGAGCCAGGAAGGATTTGCACAGAAGTTGGGATAAGCTAGCATGAGTTCACAGCAAAGTTTTCTGACTGGAGAGTGCCTGAAGTGCAGAGCACCCAAAAAGCTCATTACCCTGTTAATCCACAGCCAGCTCCTCTCCTTCCCACTGCAGGCACCCATCTGTTCTCCATCTTCCCACATTTTCTCTCTGGAATGTGCAGGCCCAGCAGTGCCCCTGGGCATCTCCACCTGCAATAACCTGGGTTTGGTCCTTCAGAGACTTCACAGGCAGCTGCTGCTCTGGATCCCTCTGCTACCTGCTTTGGGAATGCCTGGTGGCACAGCTCTCTCCAGGACTCAGATCCACCCATCCCAGCTGCCAGAACTGCTCTCAGTAAGCCCTGGGAGGTGTGTATTGATCAGAGGTGAGGCTGCACCAAGATAAGATCAGTGAGGATGTCACAACCTGGTGGATCAGAGCCTCCTGCTCCCCCTTCTCCCTCCTCCCACTAGGAAGCATCTTCATTGGCAGGAATTAGGCTACAAGCTGTTGGCATTATTTTGCACGCTTGGCTGGAGAAATGCCTTTTTTAAAAAAAAAAATCCCTGTTTTTGTCGTTGTTCAGACCCTGCAAATCAAAGCCCAGCAGATGTGCAGGCGGAAGGGTCAGACTGGGAGGAGAAATGCACCTGCTGTGACAAGAATCCAGTGGGATTTCTGGCACAGATGAGCAAGGGGAGAAGCAAAACCCTGATGGTGGAAGCCAAGCTTGGCTGTGAGTGCTGAGGGAGGCACCACCCTCTGTAGCACTACTCAGGCCTCTCATTCCTAAAAAGTGTTACTGATCCCTCCAGGAAATGTAATCCAAAATTGTCTCTGGCCCCAGAAGGAATTAACCTGTCAGCTGGGACTGAGCAGGGGCAGCTGATTCCTGTCCCAGCTCTCCAGAGGAGTGAAACACTCCCAGGTTTTGTTTAAACCCTCACCGTTAGTGCCTTAAAGCTTTTCCCCTTTCTATTACTACAGTGGGAGATTAAGAGGCAATAAAAGATTGTGAATCCCATCTGCTGGGGTTTTAGGAGTTGTCCTTCTGTTTTGCTTTTCTCAGATAACTTTTCCTCTTGCTCCTGATGAAGGATTTCACATTGCTGGGTCAGTATCAGTGTGGAACACATTAAAAACCCAGTTTAATGTGCAGGTAGAACAAATATTAGTGTTGAGATTGCTACAGCTGCCTGGCCTGACATTAATTTAACAGAGCTTTTGCAGTGCTGTCCCTGGGGCCCAGCCTGAGGGAACATCCTGAGCCTGGAAATCTGCACAGGAGAAAGGATGCAGGATGAGAAAAAGGGTTCCTTGCCTCCCTGACAAGGAGGATGTGACATTGGTGAGCAGCAGCACTGACCTGTGACCCTGTCTGATTTCTCTGTCTCCATCCACCCCTGCCCAAACCCTGCCCAGCCAGGTGGAGGAGCCCCCAGGTGCCAGGTTCCCCTTTCACAGTGTCCTTCCTCTTTTCTGGCATGGGCAGGGTGAATCCCAGGGCTTCCTCTGTCTCGACCTGCTGGGTGCTCGAAATTAAACTCTAGAAGAGGGAAATTCCAGCAGCAGGGGAATTTTGTGTGCTTAGGAATTGTGGGAGTGACAAACGGGGGAAAGGGGACTCTGGGACAGTCTGGCAAGTCACAGCAGGGAAAAGGAGCCACAGAAAGCCCTTCCAGGCCCTAGCACCTCAATTGCATTGCACAGCAGCCATTTCAGCCTCCCTGGAAAAAAGTCAGGGAGCAGTACAGTAGTCAGCAGCATTAAATTAAATAAATAGCATAAATACACCTTACTCTCTGGTTTTCCCCGAGTGGACCTTGCTTTCACAGTCTGAAATGTCTTTTGGATAACCTGGCTCCATCCATGCTCCTGCAAACGTGAGCCTGGTGTGGGGCATGTGTTTAGCACTCGCTCAGGGAGATTGCAGGCAGGCTGGCAGAGATCAGCAGGCTCTGCCTGCATCCATTACCTTCCCCTAATGCAAAGTGGGAGCTTGAGAGGGTTTTCCTCAGACTCCACTGAGGACACTCTGTGGCACAGAATGGTGTGAGACCAATCACTGACCCCGGCACTCCCTGGAGGAGCCACAACTGCACCATTTCCAAACTGGGAACGTGCAGCTGCCTCCCTCCTGCCAGCCAGAAGGTGGGAAAATCCCAGTGTGGGACACAGAGGGCCTCACATGCCCCTGATCTGCCTGGCTGGGTAAGATGCCAGAGCATTTATTCAACACTCCAAGCAGCAGCCTGCATCCCAGCCAGTCCCCGTGGAGTTTGTGCACTGCACAGCACAGCCATGCTGCCCCTCTTCCTCATCTGGCTGCTAATGGGGCCTGGAATTATCCCCAGAACAACAGAAAAGGCGCTCTGCTTTTTGCTGAGTGCAGCTCTACACCTGGCTGACTCTCGGGGCTTCAGTACCCAGCGGATGGGAGACTCCCCTCGGGTGCCTCACACCCAGCTCTGTCCTGCCACCCTCTGATGGTCCCTTCTGCCTTCCCCTCTTGGTCCCTGTGACCCTTCCTGACCTCTCCTGGCTTTCTGGAAGCCTCCTTGCTCTACAGATGCAGTCATGTAAATACCCACAGTGATGGCTGTTGCTGCATAGGTACAATTATGTAAATTTATCCCAGGCAAGGAAAGGAAGCTGTTGTCTTTCCCCCTGTTTTCCCACAGATTTTACAAGACAAGGGCTGGGTGAACGAACAGGAGAGAGATTTGCTGAGCTGGGTAGTGGGAGGGGTTGCAAACCGATCCTAATTTTGGTTTTGTGGTTTAGATTTGGGTCCTCCCACCGTGGTGACTGCAGCACCAACGCAGACCCGCAGCACAGGGGGGGCTCAGGGGCAGGGGCCAAGCACAGAGAAAGCAGAGGACGGGTAAAGGGGACACTGTCACACGTGTGGCTCTCCTCCTCCCACACAATTTGGGGGCAGACACTCCTCTCCCCACCCTCCCCTCGCTCTCCCTGCAGCATCCACGACAGCAAATCAGCGTTTGTGGACGGGGCTGCAGCTTGGCCACGCTCTGTGCTCTGCTCTGAGCCGAGCTGGCCGCCCTGACAGCAAACTGCTGCTGCCAGGAGGGCCCTGCCAGGGGGATCTGCTCCCCACAGACCCACAGCAACTCCCCCTCCTCTCCACAGCAGCTCTGCAAGGGGCTGACTGCCACTGCCAAAACCTCTGCGCCCCGAAGCCAGCGAGGGGAGGGAGCTGACAGTGTCCCCTTAGAGAGTGAACAGAGTGAACAGGGAGGGGATGGGGCGGGGGCACTCACGCTGATGCTTCCCTTTGACACAGAAACGAAACAGACAGACAGACAGACAGGAATATTACAGAGGAGCAGTGCACGGGCCCAGGGAGCAGGGCTGGGCACGGCCCTAAGCACACCTCAGTGCTGGGAGAGCACAGCCCTCCCACACACACACCCCCCACGCTCCCAGAGACGCTCCAGTTCAGCCAGTGTTGGAGGTCACTCCTTCCCCTCTTTAGGCTTTTTTTTCTTTTTTTTTTCTTCTCTTAAAATCTGTATATAATATATATATTTATATCTGTATATATATATATATTTATATATATATTTATATATCCTATTTACACATATTGCACACCGTCCTCTGGCCTCCTGCATTCCTGCCTGTTAATGGAAACGTTTCCGTTTCTCCTCTGGATCTGACCCGAAGTCCCGGGACCCGATGCCATTCTGGAGATTTATCAGTGAATCCTTCATCTGCAAGACAAGAGGTTTGTCCACTGTGGTGCTACCCTGGAGGAGAGAACTTGGGGATTTCCTTTTTCCCTGTGAAGCATCGTTGCCAGAATTGTGGGTTTGGGAGGGGGGAGTCGGGGCTGGGATGCACAAATGGGGACTGAGAATTCTCCAGGAGAAGGGGTGAGCAGGGTACAGGGAGTTCTTTCTTCTTTAGGGGAGAGCAGCTCTCATTTAGGGGCTCATGAGGCAGCAGCTCTCATTTCTGGACTATGTTCTCAGCAGCCTCGTGCGCTTTTTAGGAAGCACATCTCAAAATTCCAGGCTTTGTGCTACCAGAGGGTGTTCCCTTCCTCCACGAAAGCTGCATGTAAATCCAGGGTACAGTTAAAACCAGTCTGCTCTCCAAACTGGGATGACACAGATTAGATACTAAATGTGCCAATAGAAGATTTTTGGCTCTGCAGGGTTCTCTCCTTGATGTGCACGGATCCCTCTGATGTGAGGGGGCAGCTGTGGCACCCCGGGACAACCCTTGTGGTACCCACCACCACCAGGAGCTGACCTAAAGGAGCTGACACAGCTGAGGGACTGTGGTGGAGGCAGGAAACGCTGAAGGATGGGGAGCAGCACTGGGAGGACACGGTGACCCCCCGGCCACAGCCCTGCCTGGAGCCGGGCAGCCTCACCTGGTCCAGAAGCATCACTGAGGATTTGATGATCTCGCGCCACTTCTGCAGCTCGGAGTCGTGGTACTTCTGCTGGGACTCCAGCAACTGGGCCCACTCTGTCTGAGACTGGGGTAACCTGCCAGGGAAACACAGGCCAGAGTCACAAAATCACATCATTTGTACAGAGATTCCTCTTTTTTGTGAGGAAGAGCTGCACTGGCTCTCTTTTCCAAGCCCTTCCCCTCAGGCCCATTTAAAGCCCCAGAACAGAACTGAGGGGAGTGGAATCAGGACAGGTGGAAGCATTCCAGGTGCTTGGATGGCTTCAGGTGCTTCCACAGCAATCGTGGCTGCAGCACAGGAATCACCCATGTGGAGCTACCCACACAATTCCAGCCCTTGCACATCACGCTGTGCAAACAGGACGTAACCTCTGCATTAAATACTACTGCAGTAGTCTAAATAAACACTGAAAGTACCAGAGAAAGATAAAATCACTTAAAGTGTCTACAATCACTTAAGTATCTATCTGTGGGGAAGTAGCAGGGCTGTTATGGGGAAGCAATAACTGCCTTTCCTAAGGAAGAGAAATGACACAAATAAAGCAAAATATTCTAACACAGTGGCAGCACACGGCTACGAGTGCTTAAAGTCAAACCCAGGGTAGCAAGGGAACAACTGGGACTCCAAAAAAAGGACACAAGGGGACAAAAACACCTCAGCAACGTGGATTCAGGATGTTCTCAGCCTCTAAAAATAGACCAGAGACCATTCAGGCAGGACACACTGCTGATATCTGGACCGACACCTTCCAAAACACAAACCTAACAGCAGGTGTGTCACAGGCCCAAATTCTCCCCTGAGGACACAGGGATCATCCTAAGATGCTGCTTTCCATACAGAGGGAGGTTTGGCCATCAGAGGAGGGGAAGTGACCACCTTGGCCCAAAATTGCTCAACATTTATTCACAGAGCATCCTCTGTTCCTTGGGATGCTGGGAAGCAGCAGAGTGGCTTTAACCCTGCTCTTGAGCTGCAGTGGAAATGCTCACGGCCCTTCAGCCTCGCCTGTTTTACACAAAAATGAGAGCCCAGAGCTCTGCTGTGCCGGGAGAGCCTCTGACACCCAGGAGAAAGAAGGAAAGCCCCAAGGCATGGCTGTACCTCTCCTGCAGCCTCAGGCCCTGCCACGCCGTGAGCGTCTGCGTGGTGTACTCCAACATCCAGAGTTTGTAGAACAGCATCATGTTGAGAATGACCAGCAGCACCAGACTGCAAGGAAAGCAAGCAAACAGCCAGTTCAGGAGCATTTCACAGCTCACTGCTGCCAGGAACACCTGGGACAACACCCAGGGCTCTGGGAAGGTGTCTGAGGCCCAGTCCATGCTGTGAGTGGGGATTTAATCTGAGTGAGCACCCAAAACTTCACCTCGTGGAAGAAATGTGTGAGGACAGACAGACAGAGAGACAGGGATGGCAGCTCAGACAGAACAGGCTGGGTGAGTGGATGCGCTGGATGCAGAGAAAGGGAGGGAAATGGGAGAGTAAAGAGGTAAAAAAAGAGAGAGACAGTACCTGAAACAGATCCTAATGGGAGCAGGGAAGAGAAAAGACGGAGCAGCTGCAGGTTAGAAACGGACTGACACGAACTGGGCTGAGAGGGGGAGGCTCAGACAGCGCAGGGGGCAGGAGGAAAGGAGCAGCAGGAGGAGAGGAAGGACAGACAGGGATCTGTGTGCCTGCGCTGGTGGTGAAGTTCCCTGAGCACAGCTGAGCTCCTGGGGACAGCAGGTGGCCATGCAGGCACCGTGTGNGCAGAGAAAGGGAGGGAAATGGGAGAGTAAAGAGGTAAAAAAAGAGAGAGACAGTACCTGAAACAGATCCTAATGGGAGCAGGGAAGAGAAAAGACGGAGCAGCTGCAGGTTAGAAACGGACTGACACGAACTGGGCTGAGAGGGGGAGGCTCAGACAGCGCAGGGGGCAGGAGGAAAGGAGCAGCAGGAGGAGAGGAAGGACAGACAGGGATCTGTGTGCCTGCGCTGGTGGTGAAGTTCCCTGAGCACAGCTGAGCTCCTGGGGACAGCAGGTGGCCATGCAGGCACCGTGTGACACACTCACACACACTCACACACACGTGTTCACATGCAGCCTTCCCCACTCCCAGTGCAGGCACTGTGTGACACACAAACACATCCAACTTTCCCCATTCCCACTCTCAGGCACTGGGAACACACACACACACGTGTTCACATCCAGCCTTCCCCATTCCAACCCCCCAGGCACTGTGTGACACACTCACATGTTGCCCTGGTTTTTGCTAAAGCCTTCTGTTTTAACTTTGGAGTCAGAATTCTTTCTCACACAGTTTCATGTCAATAATAGCCAATGTTTATTTAACCGTCTATTCTGCTTTTCATTCCTTTTGTGATAAGAGAACTTTTATGAGCATCTTTTTTCTCCAGTGGGACTGGGGAGGAAGTGACATGTCCTCCAATCCCTTGTGGAGTTGGGAATTCTATAAGATGTGACATATGTAAATAAAGTTGCCTTTTCCCTCGTTTCTGCTGAACCTGACAGGTGTGAGAGCATCTTTATTGTGTTTTCACAGACACACACACACACACTCACACGTGTTCACATCCAGCCTTCCCCATTCCCACCCCCAGGCACTGGGAACACACACACACACACACACACACACACACACACACACACACACACACACTCACACACATCCAGCCTTCCCCTCCTGCACCGCTCCTCTCACCCCCCACCACACACAGCCATTTCCACCCCTCCCCAGGGGCAGATCCCAAAATGCCAGGCTGGTGCCTGGCTCTGAACAGTGCTGCTATTTTGCTGGAAGAATGGCCCACTATGACCAGTTCGCTCAGGCGGATGGCAACTGGCCAGAGGAGTGTTCTGGAAACAGCACAGAGGGCTCCGTGAGCCAAGTGAAGCCCTCAGGAGACACTGGCACAAAGCTTTGGCACCTCCTTGCTGTGTTCTCATCACGACAGTGCCTTCCACCACCTCCTTTATCCCTGGCTGGGTGCTGCTGCAAACCTCTGTGTCCCCTCTGGGACCAGGAAACACCCAAAGAACTGACACTTCAGTCCCTAAACCCCAGCTTCTCCCCACCTCTCTAAAAGCTGGGTGGAGCTTCAGGAAAAGCTGAGCCTGAGTCAGAAAAGCCTGGATCAGTGCTTTGGGCTGTTGTGCTCCACAGCACCTGCCCAGCAAGCGCTGCAGCACGACGTGAAGCCTGCTGTCAGCCCAAAGGGCAGAGGCACAGTAAATACACTGAATTTAGGTATTAAACTGAGCCACAGGGGTGTGGGGGGCCCATTCCCAGCTCACGTGAAGCACACATCCCAGCCCAGGACTACCAGTCCTGAAAGGTGTGGCAGGAAAAGACACCCAAACCAAACAGCTCCTGCAGCTGAGCTAATGAACTCCCACCAGCCTCTTGTGCTTCAGGTGTTTCTTTACTTATTTTGCAGAAATCATCTCTAAAAGGTCCAGCTCCTTCATGACATGGTATCTCTCATCAAAACTGCTGCCCAGGACCAGACATGAAAAGGTTTTGCCAGCCAAAGGGAAGATGTGACAGAATCCTCATAGACACTGAGCCCTGCTGTGGTAGCCCAGTGACTCCCAGAGAGCTTTGAACAGTCATTGCCCATGACAGCAGCTCGTTTGTGAGCAATTAAATCCCTTGTGTTAAATCACCCACACACACAGCTTCTATGTGGCATTAAAAATCTGTAAACTGCATCCCTGAAATAAATGAAAAATAAAAAAATGGAAAAACAAAACCCCAAAAAACCCCACAAAATAACCCCCATCTGCTTGTCGGATTTTTTCTCATGCAGGTATTGACTTCTGTCTCTTTGTGCAGCTGCCCCTGTCCTGCTTGCTGTCCCCACTGTCCCAGACCTGCCTGTAGGACTCCCAGAACAGGTCTGCAAAGCCCACGTTTGGCTAAAACAAGGGCAAAACCGAGGGGCAAGGAGAGAAGGGAGCACAGAACTCCAGGAACACAGAGAAACCCAAGATGTTCAAGGCTGGCTGGGAAGGAAAGCAGAAAAAACCCATCACTTACACAAAGCTGATGACAAGGAGCAGCTTGGAGACACTCTGCAGGTGGAAGCCACTGGGGCTCTCCTCAGGGATGTGCCGTGTCTGAGTGGAACCTGAGGAGATGGGATGCATTTGGGGTGGAAAACAGGGAAGGGCAACCCCTGATCCCTCACCCACCCCTCCACCTCACCCGGACGACCCCGACGCATCCTCCCCACGCTGTTGCCTTGGATTTTTGTAAGCCTTCTGTTTTTAACCTTGGAGTCAGATTTTTTTCACACAGATTTATGTAAATAATAGCCAGTGTTTACTTAACGATATTTTTTGTTTTTCATTCCTTTTGTGATATGACAACTTTGATGAGCACCTTTCTTCTCCAGTGGGATGGAGAAGGAAGTGACATGCTCTCCAATCCCTTGTGGAGTTGGGACGTGTATAAAAATGAGATAATGTAAATAAAAGCATTCCATTTTCCTCCTTTCTGCTGAACCTCGCAGGTGCCAGAGCGTCTTTATTGTGTCTCCCCAGACACACCGCGCCTCTCCCCTTCCCCCTCTGTGACAAAGCCCCTGTTTGCCCCCAGCCCCAGGGCCGTGGGGTGTCAGCAGCTGCTCACCTGCCACGTGCTTGATTCGATGGGCAACCTCCTCGTCCGTGGGGGTGGTGACGGGGCTGAGCACCTCCTCCAGGTGCGGCACCCGCAGGTGGGCGTGGGCGCGCTTCCGCCGGCGCACCGTGGATTGCTTGCTCACCTTCTCCTTGGGGGATTGTCTGTGCACCTCAGCCAGGTACGTGCTCTCCGTCTTGGCCAGCTCGCTCTCTGCAGCACCAAGGGGGAGCGTTAAGAGCTGGGGCTTTGCAGAGAGAGAGGTTTAAGCCCTCTGCTGCACCAAAGTTGGATGGGTTTGGGAGATTCATGCTCCACACTCCTCACACCTTTTGCCAAAAGTTGACCCCACACTGCCTGACAGAGAGCAGGATTTGATGCCCTGATTCATTCCACAGCAGGTATTCGTTCCAGCTGTGGCAGCCCCTTTGATAAGCCACCCCACGGCCGGATCATGCTGGCCCCTCCCAGGGAAACTCAAGTGCCACTGTCATCGCCACTCTTACCCAAGTGACGGAAATAATCCTCCAGGCCGCTCCAAAAATTCTTCTCAATGAAGGACTTCACCAGCCCCCAGGGCTGTTTCCTGTAGCGTAACTCTGTGGAAACCCTGTGAGGAGACAAAGGACAGTCATTGCCCTGGCTGTGCTTCCTGGAGGTGACATCAATTCACCTCTGTCAGAGTAACTCCAGGAAATGCCCATGCACGCTGTTATTTCTGGGGTGGTCTCGGCCCCTCATTTTTCCAGAGGAGAAGCACTGCTGGAAAAGTCCTTCCAAAGGCAGGAAGAGCTTCTCCCCAGAGTCCTCCATGGCCATTTGGCAGACATTTGGATTATCATTGCTGAAGTCACAGAGTCACACACATATAGCTTTGCCCGGTACCCGATTCCTCTGCTTCTCCCCCCAAGCACAGTCCCAGGAAGTTCATCCTGCAGCTTATCATGGTCTGCACGTGGTAACAGGCTCTGCAAACGCCTGAATCCAAGAAAGAGGCAAGGAAAGTCTGTAAATCCTCTCCCTGATGCAGCTCTAACTCCTCTGCATCCAATGTTCGCTCAATGTCACCCCAGCAGCTGAAAACCCTGCCCCTACTCCTCATGACAGCAACAGCACAAAGAAATAACCCCCTCAGCCCCTCCTACCACCCCCAAACTCCCTCCAAAGGTGCTTTTTGCTCACCATTCACCCCCCCAGGAGAGGTACCTGAGTCGGCTTTTGTTCCTGGCAACACGAGTCAGCGTGTAGCGGTTAATGGTGTAGAAATAATCGTGGTAGGGGACGTCGTGAGTGAGCACCTCTGCATCGATGACGTAGCACTCGCTCTCCTGGCTGGCCTTGTACATGGTCTGCGTCTCCGTGACCGTGGCAGTTTTGGGGGCCAGGGGGTTGGTGAGGGTGATGGTGTACAGGATCACTCTGGTCTGATTGCCGTTCTCCTCCTTCTTCCAGGGGTGGAAGATAATATCTGAGAGGACAAAACGATGTTCCAGTCAAGTGATTGGGGAGGGATCTCTGGTCAGCCCCCTGGGGAAAGGCGTAACCACGTAACCGAGCTGGGGATGGTATTTCCTTCCCCTCGGAGGGCCTGGCTGCTCTAGAGCTCAACTGAGTGTGAAACAAAGGGCTCCTGTGCTCAGTGTTGAGTATTTTCCCCTCTTTCAAGTGCAGGGAAAGGGGGAGAGGCTGGGGATTCACCTCCTTCAGCAAATCTGCAGTCACAGGGAAAGGAGGGCTCTGACATGCCAAGGGATTCTCTCTGCAGCTCTGTCTGTGCCAGTGTCAGGTGTGGAGCTAGAAGAGCTTTTCCCTCACACTAAGCCTCAAACAGATGATCAGGCCTCAGGTGATGATAAAAACAAGAAAATCTGCTTTTTCCATAAAAAAAGCTGTTCTAGCCGTTAGAAGATGAAACCAGATGGGCACGCAGGTCCTGCCTGGGTTTGGTTACTGCCAGCACAGACCACGCTGTCCCAAAATCCGCTCAGAGCATCGCCCAGCCAGACAGAACTGCCCCTCCAAGGCAGAGCCCTTCCCCTGCAGCCCCCGCGGGAGCTCCAGCAGCAGCAGCTCACCCGAGAAGCGGCGCTGCTCCATGAAGTCCCTCTGGAACTGGGAGTCGGTGAAGAGCAGGTCGTAGAGCTTGTCCACGCTGAAGTTGAACACCTCGTTCACGTACTGGCGCCCGTTCAGGTCCTCGTAAAAGGCCTGGACCTCCCCTGTGGGGAAAGAGACCCTCAAGGCCCAGCCACGACCCTCCAGGAGGATGGAGAATGTGCTTCCACAGCACTGGGAGCTCGGTATTTGAGGAGGAACCCAAAGGAGGGGCTTCCAACCCTTTTCCTGCGCTGGCCCCAGGGCAAGAGTTGGAACATCAGGAGGGGTAATTAATTACACAGCTTATTTTAGGGACATCCTAAAACTAAACACATTCACTTCCTGCAGCCCCACAATGGGAATTCTTTGCATCTTCAGAACTCTCGGAGTCCAGAAAAAGGATTGCAGTAGGTGCCACTCCATTCCCTCATGGGCAAGGCTGGGATAAGGCTGGGAACACCCCTGATGGAAGGGTCTTTCCCCACAAACCTTCATCGTGGGTGTCTGAGGAGTCACTGAGCTCCGTGGGAATGTCTTCGTTGTCATTGAAGTCCAGCGAGGGGGAGTTCACAGGGCCTATGATGTCGATCTTCTCTCCCATGATGTTGGCAATGCCGAGGTCTTTCTCCACAGGGCTCTCTGCCACTGCCTCCTCCTCCTCTGGGAGCACTCCATCGAACTGCAGCGAGCACAGGGCACAACAAGGGCAAGGTCAGCACCTGGGAATGGGGTTTATTTCAAAAAACCTCACATTTGTGAGCCAATTTCTGACTATTTGGCCTTGACATATCTGGAAATTAAATAGAGAGAGGAGGAAGGTTGCCAAAAGGTGTTTGTAACACCTCATCTCAAAAAATCAGTGTTCAGGCTTTGGACACCACAAGGATTTTGTTCAGACAAGTACAACACTGTCCAATGCTGGTTTTGCTCCTGAACAAGCCAAAAAGAACCTGAGGCAGTATCTACACAAGGTCTGCTCTGCCATAACGCCAGGAGGGCACACACAGTTTTCCAGGGAATAACTGAAGCCAGGGAAGAATTTATAACCCTTTTATGACCAAGACTTTTCACCCAGAAGTACAGAAAGGAAAATGCTCTTGCTGCTGAGAGTCCCAGTGACAACATCACTGACCAGTGACCAAAGTCAGCAGCACTGGAAGAGGAGCTGGAGGATGAACAAACCTCATACGACCCAGGGCGTGCTGGATCCCGGGGAAAAGGAATTCCTGCTGTCAGGGCAGGGAGAAAACTCACCGAGGCTGGGGCTTCGCTGCTGCCCGTGGAGGTCAGGGTGCTGGCAGTGACAGATTTCTTTGGCAGCTGAGGGCTGGCTTCTGGCTTGGCCTCCATGCTGCTCTTGGAGGAGCTGTCGTTGACTTCATTCTCCTCCACGGGGATCTCTTCGCAGTAGCTGGGACGCCACAGAGAACACAGGTTTTTATGGTTACCCCTCTCACAACAGCTACAGCTGCACACACAGAGCAAGTGAGAACGTTGCTATGAAGTTTCCAGGCTGTCCAGAAGCAGGAATGGCTCAGTGCAGGGGAGAGCAAGCCCCAGTCTTTCGGGTGTTGATACAGGGATTGGCAAGCATCAGCATTTTCTGGCCACGTAGCCCTGCCTGCCCTTGTGACTGGGATGCTTTGGCATTTCTAGAATTGCTCAGCTGGCTCAGCGGGCATTCCAGTCCCTCCCAGCTTCCAGGAGGAAATGCTACACTTCCAGCTTTTTGGGCAGCACCCATTTCAGAGCAACCCCTTGGCCAGACCCCTGAATCTCTAAGGACAAGCAGCACTCTGGGGCATGCAGTGTTGCCCTGGTTTTTGCTAAGCCTTCTGTTTTTAACCTTGGAGTCAGATTCTTTCTCACAGTTTCATGTCAATAATAGCCAATGTTTACTTAACGGTATTTTCTGGTTTTCATTCCTTTTGTGATAAGAGAACTTTGATGAGCACCTTTCTTCTCCAGTGGGATTGAGAAGGAAGTGACATGCTCTCCAATCCCTTGTGGAGCTGGGACATGTATATGAATGTGAGATATGTCAATAAAAAATTATTATTCCCTCCTTTCTGCTGAACCTGGCAGGTGTGAGAGCATCTTTATTGTGTCTTCCCAGACACAGGGCAGCACACCCTGCTCTCCTGGGGCCACCTCTCCTCCCTCCCCGGCAGAGCTCAGCGCTCCCCACTCACCCCATGGTGTTGAAGTCATCATCAGGAGGCACGTAGTCTTCATCATCACTGGTCAGGCCCAGCTCGTTCCCGTAACACTGGTGGACAAAGTGCCAGAGCTCCTTTGGACACAGAGGCTGCAACGGGGAGCACAGAACATCACACATTTGCACCCAAGAATGCTGTTTAATAGAAATGTTTAATTTAAAATGCTGTTTAATTAATAGAGTCCAAGTTTGCAATTGCCACTGCCAGGAGGCCACTCCTTGCCCTGAAAGGAGAAGTGAGAGATTCTGATAGTGGGAGGTGAGAGGCTTTCCATGGGCTCAGCTCCACGAAATTCTGTTTTATGGAGTTTATTCTGGGAATCTCTGGCCCAGAGATTGCCCCCATCGAGCACCAATAGGCCCTGTCACCAATAATCCTTCACCATCAGGTTCTGCCCCAAAACCTGACACTTATTTCTCCATGCCACAATCTCCTGTTACTTAAAAACATCAGAGAGCTACACCCAGAGCAGCACATGGATGAGATTTCCCACTCAACAGTGCTGGAATATAATAATAAAAGCACTAAACCTGCATTTCCTCTTCTCTTGTGCCTCCATTTCATGTCTGCTGCTCCACCAGCACCTTATGAGGTTTTCATTTTCCCCTTCAACTTTGTTTAAACTAAAGCTGCCTAAAGAATCCCAGCTGCAGGGAAAATGATCTAAAAGAGCAACGAAGAAAAACATTTCCTGCTGCAGTTTGGGATCAAAAGGAGTGTGTCACCAGACACCTCTGTGAAAAGTATATCCTGCAGATGGAAGGAGAAAATGAATTATCCAGCCCATTGAAAAAAGCTCAGATTTTAGGGATGCAGGTCAGTGACCACCACATGACAGTGGCATGAGGCTCTGAAAAATGGGCAGGAAAACTTGTGATTTAAAGATGTGATGCAGGGATGAAAGGGCATTTTCACCCATGAGAAACTTATGACCAACGACAAAGATTTCTTGGTAATGAGGGGAAACAATTCCAGTGAACTTCTGAGTTGCTGGCTGGAATTTCCTCCCATAGTAACTGCATGGGATAAGGCAGGAATTTTTTCATCTAGCTCCCCAAAGCAGCAACCAAAAATTGGAGAAAAGCCTCTAATGAGGAACTTTCATCCAGAAAAATGTCTGACTGTTCCACCTCCTTCCCACACACATTAACTCACATCCATGGCTTATCAGGAAAATTGGACTCAGCTCATTCTCCCCCTCTCCTGCCAGCCACGGATCCCACATTTGGAAAAAGAGCTCTGGAAGTGCTTCCTCTCTTTACCCCAGCCTCAGCTCCCTTTTGCCTTCCCCTTGAGACCAAGGGCACTGAATTTCATTGGGAACTTCAAAGAGCTGCTCAGGTTACAGCACAGGCTGCCCGAGGCAAGGTGATCCTTTCTCCTCCTAAATCCTACCCCAACTTTCAGGACAGGGCACTCCTGGTGCCTCATTCCTGCAGCGCTCCAGCATGGCCTGAACTCCAGCCAGGACATCCCGAAATGCTGGGAGCACTGTAACATCAGCCTTGCTGCTGCAGGGAGGCCAGAAATACCCCACACGCTGTGGAACAGACACTCGGATCAAATATAGGATTTACAGGGCCTCAGGCAGAGCAGGAGCCAATTTATCCTCAAACCCAGCCCAGTGAGCCCTTACCCAGGGCAGCCTGCACCCACCACTGCTCTCACCCGCAGCTGGGATGCCCCGAACACTCATTTTCTGTCCTGACTGAGAGCCCTGCCTGCACTGTGAGCCATTCCTGCTGCTTTCTGAACTGCTTTCCTGAGTGCTGCTTCACCGTGGGACTACAGGCTTCCGAAAAATTCCCTCCTGAGGCCCTGATTCCACCCCTCAGCAGAGGCAGAGTGGCACCTACTGTGCGTGTACAGCAGAAGATTCCCTGCAAAAAGAGGGAATTGCATCTGCAGGCACGAGCCTGCTCTGCCTGAACACTCGTGTTTGCTGTCCCCACGGGGTTTTTCAGCCAGAGGTGATGCCCCTGCCCACACCCATCACCTCCCTCCCACCCCAGCCCAGCTCCCTGTACCTTGTCAAGCAGAGCATTCTGCCAGAGTCTGAACATCATCATGTATGTCCTGTCTCGAGCCCCAAAGGAAGTAAAAAAGTGCTGGACGGGGAGAGAGGGAGAGAAAAATCACTTCAGAAAAAGCCAAAAAAATAGGGGAAGAACACAACAGGCCTGTTTGGGGTCACTGTGCAGCTGGACTGACCCACACAGCACAGAGTGAAGCTCATGGAGAGGCCAGTGCCTCTCAGCCAGGGAGTGAGCCCTGGAACAGCTCTGTTGGAGACGTGCTGCTGTGAAACCTGCAGGCTTCACCTGGCCCCACGCCTGAGCCCCAGCCTCAGCCCAGCTCAGCACAAGCCCAGCCCCCAGCCCTTTTCCCTGGGCATTGCCCCAGCTTGCAAAAACCCCACCCCACACTCCAACTCCCCTGCCAGCCACGCAGGGGCTGTGGGATGTACCTTTTCAGTGTCAGTGCAAACTTGGATGGCATTGGGAATGAGCCGTGCTGTCTTCTCCTTGGTCATGGAGCAGATGTCCTTCAAGCGAACTGTCAGCTGCATCAGGGAGGGGAAAACCACCAGGAAAAGGGAGAAACTGGTGAGAAAAGCAACAGAAGAGCCCTTCCAGAGCAAACCTGAGCACCGAGCCCAGCTTTAGGGCAGCAGGGAGGGCCTCACCAGGGTCTCCCAGCGGAAGATGTTGCTGTAGAAGCAGATCCAGTTCTCGGAGAGGTAGAGGCGGCCCTGCAGGAGAATGTCTCGCTGGAGAGCACATGAGTAATCTGTGGGAGACAGCAGCGCTCCGTGAGGAGCACAAAAACCTCAGTGAGGAGCACAAAAACCTCAGGAGGGACAGCCTGAAGGTGAGGACGAGCAGCAGCAGCGAGAGGAGAAGCCGCTCAACGCAGCAAGGCCGAGGCAGGGCCAGCAGGAGCCAGGCCTCAGCTGCCGCTGTGTCCACGGGGCTGTTTCCTCCCAAGGGCACGTCACAGCCCATCTCTGTCCCTGCCTGATGATCCTGCCCCATCAGCTGGTCACTCTGCAGCGTCCCACGTGCTGCTTCCACATTTAATCTGTCTTCTCCTCTCCGCCTCCCAGTGCCACTGTGCATTTCTCCCCCAGTTTAAGCATCCCTAATGATTTCCAGCTCTCTGCTGGGCCGGGCAGCTTTCCCCAGCGTGAGGCACAGGAGGGGATCACCAGTTATGTAAGACACAGGAGCAGATGCCATGCACCAGGCATCTCACCAGCTGGGAGGTGAGGCTCGGGAGGGGCAGCCACGTGTGAGCAGGGGTGCTGGGAAAAAGGGAGGTGTGCACATTGTTCCTCACCAAATGAGGAAAACCCATCAGAAAACACAAAACCCTCCAGAAATGGGGCTCTGCCTGTGCTCCAGGCACACAAAACAGCCCTGTTCTTTAGTGCTAATGCCTGGAGAATTGAAATCTGGATGGATCTGTGCTGATTTCCCCCCCGAAGCACAGCACTGGCCGTACCTACGATGAGGCGCTCCGTGTCCGGGAGCTGCTTGAAGAGCTTCCTGAAATCCTCGTTGCGCTGCTTGTAGGTCGGACTCAGCACCTGCAGAGAGCAGAGGGGCTGCTGAGGAGAAGGGCAGCCCGGGGAGGGGGAACACGGAGCAGGGACACGGGAACACCTCGGAGCAGGAGGAGAGGGATCGGATGCACTTACAGAGCGTGAGGCCGGGAGCTCCCATCGCAGCCCAGCAATGGGAGGGTTTGGGCTTTAGGGCAGGGAGTGAGAGGAAGGGGAGAACCTGACTTGGAAGAGCAAGTCCAGGGTAGAAAGGCTGCGCCCCTGCCTGCACAAGCTGTGGCTGCAGAGGAATTCCCTCTCCCTGCAATCCTACACCGTGCAAGGTACAGCGTGTGCTCTGCCTGCAATGCATCAGCCACCTGCCAACCCCTGGGGACGGCACAGCTACCCCAGAAAAGGGGTGATCTACTCCAGAAAAGGGGGGATTCACCCCAGAAAAGGGCCAATTTCCCCCAGAAAAGGGCCAATTTGGCCCTGCTGGAGGAGCCTGAGCAACCACTGTCACCAAGACCTCCAAATTCCCCACGCCCACCCCTCTCCCCCCAAGCAAACCCACAGCCAGTGCTGGCACGGTGAGGACACGTTAGTGGGGCTCTGGAAAGGCTCCCCCAGGGACTGAACGGTGTCCTGCACCTGTCTGGTGTCCTGGCCCCAGGGAAGGGCTCAGGAACACGGGGCTGTTGGCTGGAGGGAGGTCAGGCTCCTCTCTGGGCTACTGGGCCATGCTGCGGCTGCCCACACCTCCCACACCCCGTGCCAGCTGCTCCCAGCAGCCACAGCACCTTCCGAGGGCAGAGCTCAGAAAAGGCAGCTGCGAATTCCCATCTCCCAGAGAACCTGCAGTGTTCTTTCTCCCACAAACACAGAGCAGAAGCCACCTGGGGTACAACCTTTCCCACATCTCCACTTCCTCCCAACAATCCTCTTCCAGAGGCACTGATCTCCCAGGGCAGGAAGGTGGGAGCTTTCCAGCAAGGGCCCCAAAAATCTGAGATTAGAGAAGGCAGCTTCAGCTTGAGAGTGGTGGTGGAGTCACAGGGGTGGGAGGAATGCAGAGTTTATTTAGAATTAACCTCACAGCGCTGCCAAACGCTGTCAAATCACAGCAGATTTGATGCTGGTTGTCAAATCACAGACAACCCCTCGCCCCCAAAAGCATTCCCTGTTCCTCACACCGACTCAGTGGACTGGAAACAGAATATTCCAGCGTCAGCTCAGCACTTCCGAGCCTTGCTCCAGCCCCCGTGGGCCCAGAGGAAGGGATCTCACTCCGAGTAAAACCCGCCAAGCAGCAGATGACAGAAATATGAATTTTACTTACCAAACTCCTAGCCTGAACATCTGGAAAAGATCTTGGTCTGAGATGGGCTCCAGCAAGAGCCCAAGCCCAAGATTTCCAGGAACAAGCGGACAGGATGGGGACAGAGCAGGGGACAGGGATCATAAGCAGGGCTGAGCTCTGGGCTCAGTGCAGCCCAGCTCAGCAGGAGCTGCCATGTGGAGGGGCCTCCAACACAGCCTGACTAAAACCTGTCCTAACAGAGGTTCTGCTCAGCCCCAGCAGCTCCGCCAGGGTGCCAGCAGTTCCATTTAGAGACACTCACAGCTGGGATTTCATCTGGTCCAGGGCTGACACTTCCTCGAGAGAAGTCCACGAGTCCCTCCGGGTCCCACCGCAGCCACGGCAGCTCCCGATCCAGGAAAAGATCCCAGAGAGAGCCACACTCCAGCAGGGAATCCATCTCCTCCCCTCAGCACTGGCACAGCTCCCCGTGTCCACTCACACTCGGCTCTTCCTGCTCCCTCTGCTCCTTGTTTATGTCCCAAGTCGAGCGAGGTGCAGCAGCTCAGCAGGAGTTTAGGTGCCTTCCCCCGCCTCCCTGCCCACATCCAGCCCGTCCGAGGCAGCCCCTGAGGACCTGGGTGAGGATTTGCCCTCCAGAGGACTTTTCCCAAAGGGGCTCATTGGGGAAATGGTGCTGGCAGGCCCCCTCAGGCTCTCCTGCTGCAGCCTCAGGAATGTTAAAAAAACTCACATTCTCGCTGTGGGCATCCCCTGCAGGAGCCCTGGCAGGAGCGTGCAGGGCACCCGAGCTGCCCCCAGCACAGCCAATGCCCAGAAGTGCCAGATCCAACCCCAAGCAGCTCCGGCCCCGCTGCGACTCACGCGGCTTCCAGGACCCAGCAGGAAGGCAAACAGCTCAGAGTTCAGCTTCTCCCCCTCTCCAGATGCAGAAAAGCAGCGATTCCTGCTCCTCAGCGCCTGCCTCGGGCTCTGCCCTGCAGCCCCTGCCTGCTCACAGCCCCAGTCTCCGTGTTTCTCATGGCAGGGGCGGGTGGGGAAGATCCCAAAACGCCTCGCACATGCCTGGAGTTACTGGGGCTGGGGAATTCTGGCGGCCAATGCCCTGCAGTAACCCGGGCTCGGCCCTGCCTCCCAGCAGATGTTTCCTGTCATGGAAAGTTGCTGGACAGAGTGTGCTGGGGAGGCGCGAGGGGAGCGAGGAGACACGGGGCTGAAGGATGTGGCTGGGAGGAACCAGCCCCGGGAGACCCACAGGGGCAGAAATCTGAGGGGCTGCACCACTCCTGGGTGTATCTCTGAGCCCACTGTCCCCCACAGAAAAATAAGACTTTCTCGGGTTCATTCATTAGTCAGATCACTTTGAAAATGAAGGGCGAGGGCTTCCTCCAGGAAATGAACTCCCTGCAGGTCCAGGAGACTCCTTGGGGTGCTGGAACCCTGGGTCTGGCACTCCCTGTGTCCCTCTGCCCCCAGCCAAAGCCTCTCCATCTCCCAACACGTCCAGGAGACTCCTTGGGGTGCTGGAACTCCCTGTGTCCCCCTGCCCCCAGCCCCAGCCTCTCCATCTCCCCGTTCAGGTGAGGAAGTGCCCAGGTAAATGCCCTCAGCAGGGCACCAGATCTGCTCAGCTGTGAGCAGACACTGAAATAAACCCCTCTTTCTTCCTGAACTGGGCACACAGACCTCAGAACACACCAAGCAAACAGCCCAGGCTGTGCAGAGGCACTGCTCTGCCCCAGGGTGCAGTTTGCTCACTGACGGGCTCTGTCTGCTCAGCTGCACCCCAAAATCCCTGCTGCTGCTGGGGAGCACACAGCTCTCTCCATTCAGCACTGCTGGAGGGAAGCAGTGCCTCCATCTGCACCCCAAGAGGAGGGAATATTAAAAAAACTCACAGTCTGTAGCCCGTGAAGGACAAAGAACTGGGATTACAGCCACCTGCACTGCTTTGCTGCACTGTCCTCTTGGCAGATGACAGAAATATGAATTTTACTTACCAAACTCCTAGCCTGAACATCTGGAAAAGATCTTGGTCTGAGATGGGCTCCAGCAAGAGCCCAAGCCCAAGATTTCCAGGAACAAGCAGACAGATGAGGACAATCAATCCCAAATGAGATTGATTCCAAAAAAACCCCACCAGGATGGTTCTGTCCCCATCCCTGGCCACCTGCCCTGCAGAGATGAAAGGTGGCAGCGATGGAAGAGCTGGCCTGGAGCTGGAGGCAGCAAACATCACCTGCCCTGCAAACAGGGACAGGGCAGGGTGGCACTGCCAAGGCGGGGAAGAGGCTCCGTGGGGAAATGGGGACAGAAGGGTCACTCCCCCAGGTGACATCTCCCCGTCACACACAAACAAACCCTCCAGAGGAAACTGAAAGCCAGTATTGCTGGGGGATGGGATGGGACAGGGCGGGGGAGCCTGAGAACACAGAACCTGAGGAGCGTTCAGTCGTGGAGAGCACAGGCCACAGAAAACAGGGAGCAGAGGTGGCAGGAGGGACTGAGGAGAGGGGGAAGGAAAATCTCATCCAACTCTCATGGCTGATGGATTTTTACCATTTCCATTGCTCCTGGAAAACTACTGGAATCAACAGAACACATTCCCTGCTTGTGTGGGAGAGTTTAGACCCTGCTGACAGCAGGGCTGAGGTGAAAAACCAGCAAAGAAAGTGGCCACCTGTCCCACAGCCTCTAAACCCATTCTGGTTGCTCAGATTTTCCTCCTTTTTCCTTTTTCTCCCTTTAAAAGTGAATGAAAAGCAGAGGAAGACGCTTCAAAGTAATCACCAGCCATTTGGGCTGGAAAATGGATCTGAGTTCATCATCACACGGGCTTGCACCAGAAGTTCACTGCTAATTTAGTGTCTCTACAACCCAGCAACTGAGCCAGGCTGGTAATTCACACACTGAAGGTCACAGAAAATCTGACAGGATGAAAAATACCTGAAAAGCAGGGAGTTAACGTGGCTCCAGAAATAATGTGATGGAATGGTTACTGGGACTTAGAAGATGATTGTGCTGATTTACAGAGAAAAGGGCTCTTCAGTACCTTGCTCACTCCTCAGGCCTGGATTTTTGCATTAAACCCTGTTCAGGTGATTGCTGCTGCTGAGGGAGGCTCAGGCTGCCACCCCTGGGAAAGGTGTTTGTGATGTTCTCCCTAAAACGAGGCAGAATTCCCCTTGGTCTCTACAGGAACGCTTTCCTCTTTCCAGCAGCTGAGTTTCCCCTCCACTGTGCTATCCATGAGGCCTCCAAGAAAAAACACAGCACCCTGAGACCAGCCAGGGCTGATTTCTTATCAGTCTTGTGATGTCTGGTTCTTCTTCTGGAGCTCAAGAGCTGCTCAGAGTTCCCCACAAAGGCCCTTGGCAGCATCACCACCCACCCCGGATCCTCAGCCAGCTCCTCCTGCCCAGGCTTTCCCTGCACCTTCACCTGCCTCCTTACTAGCATTTTGGGTTTATTTTTGAGGCTTTGAGCCCCTGCCAGGCTGAGAGCTGCCCTGTGTGCAGGGATTTGTTTGCAGAGCTGCAGGAGCAGGGGCCCTGTCCCACTCCCTGCAATCCTCAGGGCAGACTTTGCTCTCCCAAGCACAGGTGGGAAGGACTGGGCTCCCATCCATGTCCAGACTGGCTGGGACAGCAAATACTCCTGGTTTTCTAATGTTTAGGAACACCTGAAAGAGACAATTGGTGTCTTTTCACTGCTCAGGTCAGTTATAGGAAGAAGAAAAATATTCAAAGCATGTGACAGATAAAAATAAAGGAATATAGAGCAAGGAAGACCTTGGGATGTAAAGGCTGCAGTATAAAATCTCGTGCCCAGATAGAAATCTCACCTCTTCCCTGCTGTTTTCTCTAACTTCTCAGGATCATCTTCTCTATTCTCTTTTCCAGAGCACGCTCTGGATTCTCCTGATGCCTGGTGCTGAATTTGAGAAGCCAGCCTTGCTACAGAGCAGCAGAAATGCTGCAGGATACTGAGCCACACACCCTAATTTAGGGACAGGCAAGGAGAAGGATCCACAGGCCAAGTGAGACAGAATTAGGCAGGAAAACCACGGCAGATTTGCCAGGCTCAGGGCCTCAACTCTGACACACAAATGAGAGCTCTCCACGCTCAGAAATGGGGCCCTTTGCCCAAAGCCCAGAGAGAAGAAGGAAGGAGAGAGATTTTAGCCCTGGCAGCAGAATATCTGCAGTTTGTCTGTCATTGTGATGACATCTGCTGGGTGACACCTTCCTGCTCCCGAGCGTGGAGTTACTGACACCCCCCAGACAGAGCAGCTCCTCCCTGGTGTCCTCAGGGAAGAGAAACACAGATTTCCCACCTCTCTGAGCACCCCACTCTGTTTCAGTAAACAAAACTACAAAGGAAGTTCAGTTTCAAGCTCTGAGGCCTGTTTTTTAAATTATTTTAAAATCATAAATCAATTAACAATTCGTGCAGACACATAACCCAAAGCACACGCAACTGATGGTTAAACCACAAGTGACCAACTGATTTGTCCTCCCTAAAAACCACAATATTTCCAAACCAACGTTTCCACGTCCAAAATTCCTCACTAAAGGCATGAGAAGCACCTCAGGGACTTTTCCTTTCCAATGACCTTCTGCTCTTCCACCACGAGGACACGAACACAAAGCAAACCCCAAAAGGCTGAGTGCATTTATTCCCAAACTGGAATATTCTGCCAAACCAAGCCATGACCTCACTTCACCCCTTTCCTCCCACTTCTCCATGGGGCAGGGATGGCAATCCCAAAAAAGCACTGGTGGGATCCAAAGGAGAACACACAAGGCAGGAGAAGTTGGTGGCATCTTAAGGGAAAAAAACAGAGAAAAAAGAACCCAGGAGAGGGGAAAGGGAGGGTTCCAACTGGCAAAGAGGGATGCAGTGCTACAGAGACAAAAAGACCAGTTAAAAGCAGCAAAAAAAAAGAAGAAAACTGGTGATGCCCCGGGGATCTTTGAGGACCACGTGCTCTTTGAGGCAGGGATTATTTTTTGGGTTGGGTTTGCACAGTGCCTGGCACCCAGGGCTGCTGAGCTGGCACAGAGAACAACGTGGAGGGTGTTTGCTCCGGGCACGGTGGGGTTCATGTAAAATGGAAGTGGGGGAAAGTGAGCACAGGAAATTGTGAGGCTTTGTGGAGAGGCAGATTCCACTGATTCATTTCTAGAGGTGCTCTCAGAGGGGAAAGGAATGGAGGAATCAGAATGGTCCAAATGGCAGAAAAATCCTGCCTGGGAGGAGCTGGCAAAGAAGGGAAACTCTATCAAGGAGGTGCATTAGCAAATTTTTTAATGGAAATAACACTGCCAAGTAGGACTGACTGACTTCCTGGACTCTGTGGCTCATCCATATTTTCACACTGCTGCTTTTATCTGGCCAGAATGTCTCTGCTAACTACAAAACGGGTTTGGTTTGTTTTGTTTACAAAGGAAAATAACGGGGTGGGGTGGGGAAAACCACAAAAAATGCAGCCAGTGCTTACTCTCCGGATGTACTGTCTCTCATGCTGAAAATATATGGAGGAAAAACAAGAGAACAGAAAGATAAGATAGAGAGGACATGAAAACACAAGAGACCCACAGAAGCAGAGCACAGCAATGCATCATGCAGCAGGGAATGGAACTCAGCAGCTACAGGCAGAAGCAGTAAGAGCCAAAGTCACCTCGAGTTTTGGCAGCAGGTCAGGCCAGGGCATCTGCTCACAGCCCTTATCTACCACTTCCCCACCAGTCTGGCCCACCTTGGTTTGTATTTCATTCTTAAAGC
Source organism: Platysteira castanea (assembly GCA_013397175.1). NCBI lineage: Eukaryota > Metazoa > Chordata > Aves > Passeriformes > Platysteira > Platysteira castanea. Next base: position 224,641 of record VYXC01010644.1, on the reverse strand, counting down.
CACTGCCTCCATCCCTCTCTGCCTCTGAGATCTCGTCCTGCCTGTGCTGCACCCGGAGCTGCTCACACCCAGCAGGTCCCCAGTTCTGCCTCTCGCCTCTGTCCAACCTGCCCACGCTGTTTCAGCCACAATCACACACTCTGCTGGCCCCACTCTGCTGGCTGAGGGCTGCAGGAGGGCAGGAATTGTGGCAGGAATTGTGCCTGGCCACGGGATGGCTGCTGCATTTGCCTATGGCTACTCCAGAGCCTCGAGGGTGGGGGCCCGACCGTGCAGAAGTGACACCGACTTTGTGCCCCGAGCAGGGCCACTGGTGCTGGCAGAAGGAAAAGAACACCGAGGCAGAAGCAAAGGGTGGTTGGTGCTTCTATGGGGTCAGGAGAAAATCATTCCTCTCCCGCCCCTGCACCACCCTGAGAGGTGCAAAGGGTTTGCAGGGTGGCAGCTCTGTTTGTCACCACGTGCCACCACACCACGGCCCCCGTGCTGAGAAACCAGAGGTGCAGGATGTGGGGAGCACCACGAGAGTGACCAAAAGGACAAAGCTTCTGCTCTCTCTGTCTCTGGCATCCCTCTCCTCGGGATGCCAGCCCTCCTTTGCCAGTGCTGAGCCATTTCCACCTCCTCCCTGTGGAAATGGTCAGAGTGCCCCAGTGCCACTGCAAAGCCCCTTGGCACCTTCCCCCCGCCCAGCCCACAGCACCCGGGGACAAGAGAAAAGGGGGTACTTACATTATACCAACTCTGGCTTTTCTGTAAGGACAAAATAAAAGAGAAGCATTAGTTAGCACAGAGATCTTAGGATCACGAAGAAAGAGGGACAGAGAAAGCAGCTCCCATCTGGTTTGTATCATTAGCGAAGTGAAAAGTGGGATTAAACAGAAGATTTCAATGGATTTCACAGTGTGGTCTAACACAGTTATCCCCAGTTCCAGCAGCAAGGGACAAATCCAGCAGCAGGAGTCTGGACTAGGAGGCAGCTCAGGCCAAGGTGTGCATGTCCCCATGCACACACACAGACATGCTGTCATCGTGTCTGCAGACCAGCGGTGCCAGCCAGCAACAGAGGAGCTCATCACCATCATCATCATCATCACATCATCACTGCCAGCTGTGTTTTTTGGGGCTTCATTCCTCCACTGGCCGGGTGGGAAAACTCGCATTGCCTCGAGCAGCCCTGGAAGCACTGCTGAGGGCAGGGACACAGCTTTGCTCACAAAAGGCAAATGTTCCAGGAGTATTTTGAATTTTAGAAGGGACACACACACACACAGAGCCACGAAAAGTGCTGTAGAAAATCGCTAGAAAAGCTAAGCAAGGAAAAAAAAGGCTGGGATTTTAATTTATTTTTTCAGCATTTCAGTGCACAGTGTTTTGCATCATCTGCACATGTGATTTTTTTTTTTTTTTCGTCCTTATCATGGCATTTCAGATGGTTTGAGAGGACAGGCCACATGTCACATTGGAGCACACAAAGAGCTGGCTCAGCTTGGAAAGTCACGCTTGGCAATTTTCAGCTGGAGGTGAGACTGATCTGCACAGGGAGAGGAAGAAATGAGCTTCCCACTCCCACTCCAGCCAGGCTGGCTTTCCAACGGCAGCACACTGGGCAGAGCTGGCAGGATACGCAGGAATCCCCCTTTTTTGGGGGGATTTACCTCAGGGCAGCAAAGCCTGAGGGCACTGCAGCCCTTCCCACCGAGGGTGGGCAGCTCCCGCCGTGCTCTCCCAGCCACTTCCACACTACATTTGTGGGAGCTGAGGATAACACACAAGGACAGAGGCAATAATTCCCTGCCTTTCCTCCTCTGAAGCCATCTTGCTTCTGACCTTGGAGAATCTTCCAGGCTTTGCACCCAGTTTGGGAGAGGAAGGGGAACATCCTGTGCCCTGCCACAGGGGAGTTTCACACACAAACTGCCTGCCCACCGAGGGCACGCAGGGTGCTGTGCCACAGGAAAGGAGGAGAAGTGCTGATGAGATCAGATGGGACCAGAGATTTCTGTGCAGACACAGGGGCTGCTCTGTTCCCTGCCCTGGATCTCCCTGCTCTCAGTTCCCCCTGTGCCACCGCAGCCACGGAACCCCACTGGCACCTGGATCCCACATTTCTGCAGGATCCATTGCAGAGCTCCCCGTTTTTCTGGGCTGGTCTCTAATGAAAAGCCCCACAGGAACACAGTATACAGGCTAAAGGACAAGAATTTGACACTGAAAAGAAGAACACCCCTTTTTCCCCAAATCCTGGGGAAAGGAGATGAGATGAGCTGAGGGACTGCACACTGAGCATGGCTCATCAGCCCAGCAGAGGAATTTCCTCTTACTTCCCACTCTTTTCCATACTTGGCCATACCCTCCATTCATAAAGGCTCGGGTTGAAGTCATCCCTCCCTGCAAGTAGGACGTGGAAAAAAAGCCTTATGCAACCCAGTCTACACTAAAAAAAGAACCAGGGTAATTAATCCAAACCGTGCACACAGCACCTTGTCCTCAGGAGCACAGGGCCCGGGATGGAGTGATTTTCCTGCAGATTTGTTTTGCCATCTGTCTGCCTTAATGAGCAAAAGGCGTAACTCAGAAATTCCTGGGGAAAAAAACCTCATAATCAAACTATAATTGGCACACACACAACAGAGGCACTGTGGCTTCTAAATCGGGGTGCCCATGCTGTGGTGTCAGCACAGCCCAACAGGATTTCACTCCCCTCTGCTGCATTCATTGCAGGAACTATTTTTTTTCCCCTCCTCACATCTGAATTTCCCTGAATCAAGGGTCCTCTATAAAGAAGCTCTGAAGGTTCTTCTTTAAGTTCTTCCACACAAAAAAGTTATACTGACATCCATAATTATACTGGCATCTGTAATTTTACCAACATCCTTAATTATACCAACATTCCATCCTCAGCTTTTCCCTCCATCAAGTTCAACAGACTTGTCCAAAATCCAAAGAACCTCAGCCCTTAAATCTCTCTTCTATTTTATCTTTTTTTTAACTCACTGAGAGTCAGAACATAGGGAGATGCAAACTGTGAAAATCAAGAGACAGTAAAATGGAGACGGGGGGAAAAACGAAAGAAAAAGGAAAAACATATTCTTACTTTGAGCAGGTTAAGTCTGTCATACTGGAAAAAGAAACCATAAGCATTAGAACTGAAAAGAGAAAATAAATCAGTGACAGAAGGAAGGGGTTGCACACAGACAGGGAGAAGATGGGACTGGTTTGCAGAGAGGATGCTACAGGAGCACAGAGCAGAGCTCGTGGTTACGAGGGGCCGTAACCAGCAAGAACTTTGGGGGAATGTGAAAAATGGTGTATTTTCTCTAAGCCTTGAACTGCTGCCTCTAAATATTCATGATTTAGTGCCCTCCCATCTGGCGCACTGCTAGGGGAGGTGACAGCTCTGCAGTGCACACGGGTCACACAGAAAACTTCACCCTGCCAACTCCACCCAGGAGCTTCTGCCTCTCAGCATCACAACTCACTCCTTGCTGCTCCCAGGGGAACAGGAGCCTTTTGCCAAGTGAGTAACATGCCACAGAGCTCTGGGAGTATCCCCAAATCCCTCTTACACCTGGGGAAGCAGAGGCACAGAACCAGGCTGAGGGCAGAGCTCCGAACAGGTCCCAGAGCCCTCTCTCCTGATCTGTGCCCTCTCTCCTTTGATCTGTCCAAAAGCTGCCCACCCACCTCCTAAATGGCCACTGCTCAAGGGAATGGATGGAATTTATTCCCCAAACCCTCACCCCAGCCCAAAATGATCAAATTTCATTCCCTACTACCTAAAGGGGGTCTGTCCCACCCAGTGGGAGGGGTGAATGAGAAGACACAGCCAAACCCTTCTCATCGTGGCACGCTGGAAGGACAAGGTGCAACAGTCATAAGCTGCAGTAAGGGAAATTCTACGTGGAGGGGAGGAAAAAGCCTGTTCACAAGAGTGGTTAAGCACTGGAGCAGGGGCCTGGCAAGGCTGTGGGATCTCCAGCCTTGGAAGGCTGCAAAATGTGGCTGGACAAGGCTTTAGGCCAAGCTGATTTAACCCTGCTCTGAGCAGGGGCTCGGGTGAGAGACCTCCCAAGATCCCTCCCAACCAAAACTGTTCTACAACCCCCAGGGCCAGCACCAAAATTCATGTTTTCCCCCTAATTTAATATTAATCCTCAGCATTCACCGTTAGCTACAGGCATTGGGAAGAATCTGAAGAAAATCCCTTTTATCCTTGGGCAAGAGCAAAATAGTTACAAAATACGTATTTCATCATTGGCTACTAGCAAAAAGATGGGTTTTCCCTGAGTTTGGAAAGCAGCAAAAGCCTAAGGCTGGCTCAGCCCTTGGTCCGTGGCGCAGTGGTGGGGTCAGGGTGGCAAAGCAAGCCCCGGGAAAGATCCCCTCGGGATGCAATTCCAGTGCTTAAAAGCTCCCGGCGAGGAATTCCAGTGCTTAAAAGCTCCCGGTGAGGAATTCCAGTGCTTAAAGACTCCCGGTGAGGAATTCCAGTGCTTAAAGACGTCTGGTGAGGAATTCCAGTGCTTAAAGACTCCCGGTGAGGAATTCCAGTGCTTAAGGACTCCCGGTGAGGAACTCCAGTGCTTAAGGACTCCCGGTGAAGCGCTCCCTCTGACGGCAGCGCCGCGGCACCACAGAACACGACAGACAGGAGAGGGCAGGGGACTCGAGCAGATCCACCAGCAATTGTGCCAACACAGCAGCAAACTCATGGGCTCAAGCTGTTCCACCCCACTAGCCAGACAGGCTGGGAAATCAAACCCTTCTTCCTGCAGGAGATGGGTGGGGAGAGGAGAAGAGGCTGAGAAAGGAGAGTTTAACATCTTTGCCCTCGAGTTCTTCGTTCCTAACCCTTCCCTGTAGGAGCAGACAGCAGAATCGTCTGCGTGGGGAGAAGCAGAGTGTTTAATGCCTGGAATTCTTTGTTTGTGCCAGAGGAAGCAGCTTGAGGAGCACAGAGCAGAGCTGCAGGCTGCGAGCTCGGTGAGCCTGGTGGGTCCAACCCGGAATGCTCTCTGTGAGTGTGAGAGCAGGGCAGGAGGCTCTGACAGGCTGCTGGGGGATGCCCTTCCCTCTGAGCTCATCTGGGCTCCACTGCCCCCCTGTTTCTCCAGCTGCCTCGCAGAGGTTGGGTTTTTGTCTCTCAGGGAAGCAGGGGCTGGCTGCAGGCACCTCACAGCCCCTCTGCACACACGTTTTGCACTGACACCACTCTGCTCCAGGCTGCTTCCCACCAATCCCTCTCCTAAATCCCTCTGCACCTCCAGCCTGGCCTGGCCCACAGCCCTCTACTCACCAGCAATCCTGTCAGGCCTCTCTGCCACTCCAGACCTTCCAGAGCACTTCTTTCACACCTCACCTGAGACCTGAGTCCCACAGTGCTCCTCTGCAGTTATCCCAGCTACAGATACCAAGCACAAGACAATCTGTCTAAAAGAAAGACATAAAGAAGCTTCCAGCAGACACCAGCAAATCATGCAAGGTCAGGCTGGTCACAAGGACCACGACCAAGGGGAGGCAGTGAGCCAGCACTGCTCTCTGAGAACTTGCCTAGAAGGAAACCTAAGGCATCCACTGGGGAAAGGCCAAGACAAGGATTTTGTGGATTTCCGTGAAGCCATCCAAGCCATTCTGCTTTCATAAAGTGGAACTTTCTCCAACAACATCCCACCTGCGTTTCTGATTTTTCCGCTCTTCTGGGGGTAGCACAGAGGTGTGAGATCAAATCCCAAACGATCTTAGCTCCAATTCAAGCACCCACAGAGGGATCTTCCACTTATCACCTCTCAGAGCGAGCCCATGAATTCTCACAATTCATTTGGGACAGGTCTGTTCTACCACGTTCAAGCTGGGTTCATTCGAAATCACTGATCTTTAATATTTACATCACACAGGAGAGAGTGCAAGGGCAGTAAGCTGAGATCACTGGCCACAAAAATGCTATTCACCATGAAAAGCAGGGAAGAAGTCACGGAGAACAACTCTTGTTCCTGAAATCATGGAGGAAGAACAGAGGAAAGAGCAGGGATCGTGGCTCTGTTCAACTCCAGAGGATTTCTCCCTGGCAAAGACAGCAGCTCACTTCGAGGGAGAGGGGAAAGCAGAACTTAAAGGCTAAAATGATTTGGAAGCAGCTGAAGGAGTGTGATGAGCAGGCCAGTTCTCACTCCGTGTGAGCAAATATTAGCGGGATCCCAGTGATGTCAGTGAAACCAGCTTCCAGCTACAGGCACGGGGCTGAGCTCTTGCTGACATTCTCGCAGCCACAGCAGGAGAATGCCTGACTGGGGGCAGCACTCAGCACCACGGGGAGGGTTCCTGAGTGGTGAGACAGCTCTACAGTGGGGGACAGGAGAGAAAAAAGAAGGCTTACTTTGGAGAGGCGCTTGTGTGACTTAATCGGAGAGAAAGCATGCAGGAATGAAAAGAGAGAAATTAGGGAAAGAAGAAAAGTTACCTCGCAGATCAAGAGAAGGAAACCCCACGCGCCCAGCAGAGAGCATTGTACCCCCCCTTGCTCGTGGAAGCACCAGGAATTAAAGTTAAGCTGTAGTAGTCACCGTGTTGGTAAAAATCTCACTCCTGTGACCTTAATTCACAGCATTTTGAGGGCCAGCTCCTCTCTAATTCCCCCTGTCCAAGGAGCCCATTTCCCTGTCAGCATCCCCAGCGTGGCTACGAGCACAGCATGCCCTGCCTCCTGCCTGCCTCCCATCCCACTGGGAGCTTCCTTTTGGGAACACAGTGCTGGCAACCCCGTCCTGAGCGTGTCACCCAGCTCTGGACGGGGTTTGTAGGTCACTGTGTGCACAGGAAGCCAGGCTGCCCTCAAGGGCAACCTCCGAACGCCAATGATTCAGCTTGAAAAACCCTTTTCCCCTCTCTTTGGAACTCACAGACTGCCCCCGTGGTGGTGAGAGATCAGAATGTGGGCCACTGAGTCCCGTTCCCTCTGCTGAGTGGCCACAAAGGGAGGGGATGAAGACTCCTTGTGTGTGACAAAGGCCAGCAATGAATCAGGCAAAGATCTAACAATCCATGTCATACAAACCCTCAGAGTTATGCCTGGGAAATCACTCAGGCTGAAACATCTCACTTCAGAAATCCGGGCAAACACAAGTGCTCCTGGCAGCTGATTCACAGCACAACTCTGGTGTACCAGGGTTACAGGCAAAGGTTTGTTTGGTACCCCAGGCTCCTGTGCGTGTCTTACCAGGTCCCACTAGAGCCAAACCTGAAACCCTCCTCCCCTGCACAGCAAAGACAAGGCTGTTTCCAGTATGGTCCAAAGACACGAAATCTTCCTGGGGAAGGTGTCAGCTACCCCGGGCAAGCCAGTGGTGACACTGCAGCCATGGAAGGAATGGGCAGAGGGCTGGAAAGCTGATTCTGCACAGCCTGAACCTCATCTCAGAGGGCTTGGGCAGGACTGGGGAAATGCACAGGCCCTTCACAGGGGAGATGCTATTTGTTCCATGCCCCTGCATGATCTAGGTGATAAAAACTAACTCCAACAGCTGATTTTCAAGTCTCTCAAAACCACGGAGCCTCCCAAGGAGCAGGACCTCAACTACAGAGTTGTAATCAATGAGTTGACTCAGAGCTGTGCTGGGCAAAGGACTCCGAGTTAGGAGAACCTTCAGAAATATGATGGGGGAAGAGGGAGGGAAGTCAGACAGAGAAACAAAAGGCAGAGGACAAAGCCCAGCACCGGGGACACCGTGCCCAGAGCCCTCTGCTCGCTGCTCACCTTGGAGTTCTTGGCCCCGCTGCGGCCGGACTGGGAGGAGCAGCTCCGCTGGACGCCCTGCTCCGGCGTGGACGGGGATTTGTCCGAGGAGTGGTCGGAGCCCTTCTCCACCATGGCGTCCCCCGGGGCGTCCTGCGGCGTGGGCGAGCGGGAGCGTTTGCGCAGGATCGGGGAGCAGGCGGGCGTGCTGCGGTTGGAGTTACTGGCAGTACTGCGGGGGGACAGGGAAGGGCACAGGAGAGCAGGGTTAGCCATCGCCAGACCCGGAGCAGCTGCACCCCAAGGTGTCCCCGCGGTGTGGCTTCCTGAGCAAACACAGCCCGAGCCCCCCCGTGAGCTCAGGCAGCTCTCATTCAGCAGGAACTGCTGGCAGTGCCTCTCTCCGCCCACCCTGCAACCCCTCAGACCACAGAGCAAAACCCACAAGAATAAACTCGTTGACTCCTGTGGGCTCCTGGAGTTTCAAATGATGATCTGAGCTTGGGAAAAAACAACGTGAGCTCGAGGAGGAGGGAGGTGGCAGCGAGTTCTCCGTGCAGCCTCCCTCTGCCCCTCCTTCATTAGTGCAGCTATTCTCAACAGGATGCATGAAAATGGGGTCACACCTTGCAGAAAACACCCCATCAAAGAGCATCAGAAACGCTGCAGCTCCGGGAGGGGAGTCATGATGACATTCACTGCAGCATTTCCTGTACAGAACCATCCTTTCCCACACCAGCTAGAGCTGGGTGTGAAAATGGTTTGCTATGATCTAAAAGCCTTTGTGATTAAAAAAAATAAATAAATAAAATTAAGTTCCTCTTTCACAACGGGAAAAGCAAGGCCTTTCAGAGTGTTACAGAAATTAGGAGGGGAATGGAACTTCTCATCCTCTTTCCTCAGCAAACACCCCAGCACCTAGACCTGCAAGCCAGTAATGTCTGTATGAATACAGCACAGGAAAACTCAGATTTCCTCACTGCTCCTTCTCTTTTGATGCCTCTCCTTCCTGACAGACTCTTCAAAATACCACATGCTACACCCATTTTCCCTCCGTCACTCATTTCCTTCAGGAGTCAAATCTATTTCTGAGCAGCCCAGACATCCTCGAGGCTTCTCCAGCTGGCCCTGCTCAAGTCAGCAGGTTACAGAGGAGCCTGGGCTGATCCAAGGATTGGACCTGTGCTACCTTCTTCAGGACCCTGTTATGGCCTGAGCAACTCCAAACAGGCTGCATCTGACAGCAGAGGCAACAGGAAAAGGATGGAGGAATTACAACTGCAAGGGACAGAATTAAAGAAGTTGGTACATTCAGGCTCTTAAGGGCTATAATTTAAGCCAAATTACATCCAGCAATCACAATGACACACAGCAAGGTACTCCAAATGGATCATTTCCTCCCTGAAAATCTAGAAGAGTCGAACACATGCCCGAGGTTTCATTTATTCCCAGATAAAAATCATTTCCATCCCTTCTTACCTCTGAAGACACCAAAACCATTTTACAAGCATTAGTTAGATGTGAGCGGACAATTTAACCCACTCCTCCTGCAGCTACCAGGTTTGGGTTGGTTTGGTTTTGGAAGAACTGGTCTCGTAAATTATCCTTTATTTGCTCACCGCTTGTGCCAACGCACAAGTGATGAAACTTTCCCTGAACAGCCACAGCCAAGCTGCTTATGCAAACGGGGCCAGAATCAGATTTCCTAGGAGCTGGCAGCGGGCAGGAAGGGCAGCACGGAGCTTCACAGGGGCCCCTGAGAAGATGCAGTCACCAATGTAAATATTGGTGTGCCAATATATATATTGCACACCAATGTAAAGCGTGCAAGTTCATACAGACAATGAACAGGCTTGGGAAAATGGGTTTGCAAAATGTTCTGCAGGCAGGAAGCTGGATTAAACTCTGCTCTGTTACCTATTTCTACCCAATAGGGTGAGAAATACAGAACAATAAAACCTGCTCAAATATCACCTAAACCCCAAGGCAGCTCCAGGGCAAAGACAGGCAGAGCAATCCCCCCCATGGCTGGGGGTTCTTCACAAGAGCAATGGCACATCCCCCAGGTGCCACCTTGTCCCAGCATCTCATCCTGTGCCCTCCCTTTCCCTGGACTAGGCACAGGAATACTGAATGCTAAACCAGTGCAGCAATAACTGTGGCAATACTCAAGGTTTAATCCCTCCAAATAACAACTGAAGCAGAAGATAAATCAAAAAGTGATCTGGACCATTCTCCCAGCAGCACTGCCTGCAGCAGTTTAGGTATATCATAAAGCAAAACTATCAGGGATTTCTTAGAGTACTGAAATGTTAAAAAGCATCAGGTTCCTTCACAGACTTTCAGCTGATCCAGTTAAAATGAGTATTTCACCTTGGCTGTGCTCCCACTAAACTCAGTGTTCAGCAGCCCAGCCGAGCTGTATTAGTGACCCCAACTTCACCAGCAGTGCTCCCAGAGATGGAAATGGCTCTGAACTGCCATTTTTACAGACTGTAGAAAATGCAGAGTTCCAGTTAAAACCTCTGAATTCCGAGGCTGTGCAGGCCCTGCCTGCCCCCAGCCTGCTCGAGGCAACACAAGCTGGTTTATGAGAGAGTTCCCCAAAAACACACGGCAAGAACTCGAAGCCATTGTCCCTGCAGCTCATCTCTGGGCTAAACCTGTTGGAACAGACGGACTAACGTTTCCTCTACAGCTCTACAAAACCCGAGTTTACCACGCACAACCTCAGTCTCATTTTCGGTTCGTGCGAGCTCACAGTTTCACCCTGAGCTGGAGCAGCTCTGTACAGACCAAGGCAAACCCAGCCCAGGCTCTGTTTGCTTCCAGTTTGCAGCTGGGAGATTTTGCTGCTGCTCAGTCAAAGCGCAGAACGAGCAGCTCAAAACCAGGGTAGAGCTGCATCACGTGCAGGTGAAACCCGGGATGAAAAATGCTTCAAAGTTTGGTGCTCTTTGAGTCTTTTCATGGTCTCACAAAGCTCCTCAAGGTGGGTTTTTCAGCCGCAGCCCAGCAACCCCCAGCGCTGCAGCTGCACAGGAGCAGCACCAGCACTGACTTGCTTAGAGCTGGCAATTTTATGCTTGCCCAGGCTCAGCTCACGCTGCCATAGCCACAGTTTTTGGTGCCAGCTCTTCCAAGCACAACCTCAGGCAGAGTCTGTCTTCTAAGCTCATTTTTTAGTTTAAAAAACTAAACCCTAATAATGGTGTTGGGTGTGTGCGGATTCTCACCTTGCAGTGATAAGGGGGAAACAACATCCAAGGCTCCTTCTCTGGCTCTCCCTGAAGTCAGTGGCACGAAAATCAAACCCAGCAGGGCTGAATCCCCCTCCTACTCTCTGATGACTGGGAAAAGCGGAATTTTTCTCACATGAAGGACTCCACAGACAGAGAAAATGAAGAGTCTGTTAACACAGCTCTGTGACAGAGAGGACGGGCACAGCAAGCACAGGGCTGCCCCTGCCCCGAGCCCCTCAAAACTCTCCCTGCTCCCTCATTCCCTGGAGTTTGAATCCAGCCCAAGGCACAGCCATGACGAACGCTTTCTGCAGTTGCCATGGCGACCAAGGCCTGCAATTGAACCAGGAATCAGCGCCTGAAATGCCAAAACGGCTTGACCCACTTTGAAAAAAAATAATTGTAATAAATAATGCTTTAGAGACCTAATTGCCCAGAGCGCATTCAGGGCCTCACATCCCCCTGCAGAGTGGCCTTCAGTAGATGAGACAGATTAAGTGAGGGACAGAACACAAACAAGCCCACCTAAGCAGCAGCCCCTTGCTCCGAGGTGAAAACCCTGCACGGAGCGTTTGAGAGCACAGAAGGCTGAGTTTGTCTCCTTGGTTTACGTCCTTGCTGTCCCTAAAGGAAAAACCTCGCCCTATGGTTGGAAAAATACCATCAGCAAGCGTGGTGTGCATGGGAAGGGGCCAAACCCTGCTCAGACGTGGAGGAAAAGCATCAATATCTGCAGTGTGGTAAAGAATTAGTAACCTGACAGTGTCTTGAAGCTGGAGAGGGTCTCTTTATCAGGAATTGTAGTGATAGGACGAGGAGTAATGGATTCCAGCTGAAAGAGGGCAAATTTAGGTTGGGTATATGGAAGAAATTGCTCCCTGTGAGGGTGGGGAGGCCCTGGCACAGGGTGCCCAGAGGAGCTGTGGCTGCCCCTGGATCCCTGGAAGTGTCCAAGGATGGGGCCTGGAGCAACCTGGGACAGTGGAAGGTGTCCCTGCCCATGGGACAAATGATGTTTAAGGGCCTTTCCAACCCAAACCACTCTGGGATTCTACGAGCTTTCCTTCAGCTGGTGGAAAAGAACCTTTGGCAATACACGGACAAGCCCCTGGTCACACCCTGCCCTGGGACACAAGGCAAGACACAGAAAGGCCAAATTTCCTCCTCCAACAGGGTATTTCCTGTAAAGATCTGCACCAGCTGATGGACAGAACTTCTCCAAGCAGTCACTTTTGGGAAAGGGATTCCGTAAGTTAAGCCTGGTGTTCCTAAAGCTGTACAGGAGCTCTTTACAACAAGAAACCTGACTGCTGCAGTCTGCTCAATGAATTCTGCACCAATGACACCCAAACAGTCCTGAGGTGACACGAAAGTCTGTCCATCCCACCAGACCTGAAATCCCCACCCTGCTGCCAGTGCAGCACAGACACCCCGGGATTTGGACAGGCACCCTGCAGCAGCTCTTCCCCAAACCACAGGTGCTCCCAGAGCCAGCAGCCACCTCCAGAAGGGCACTGTCACAGCACCTGTGACACAGATTAACCCAGCAAACCCCTCTGGGTCTGCCACTTGCAGGAATCACTGTTGGGAAGAGGAGCAGAGGATGTGCAGCACGGGCAGCTCAGCTGAATGAGCAGCAGCCCCAGGTGCTGCCCACCTTCGGCGTGCCCACCACCAGCTTCTCGGGGCAGAAAAACACCAGGGACACCACTCCCTGCTTTTCTCAGCCCCTCAGACTTCCCCAAGGAAGTTCTGATCTGGAAAACTTAAAGACCTCCAAGTCTCCCTCGGTTCTCAGAAGAATTTGCTCTCCAAGAGCCATCCTGCAATTACTCACATCTCCCTGCAGCACCGACCTGAGAACGAGCTCTTCCAGGCCCAAACTTCGGGTTTGTTCTGCAGTTTGAGCTTATTTCTGGAAGTGCTGAGCAGTATGTCCCCAAACCAGCAGAGATGCACATATTGAGGCACATACTTAACTCTCTCTGTCTGAAATCCATGGGCTGTGCAAAGCCAAGCCTGTGCCTACACTTTCCTAGACAAGGAGATGCTCGAGCACAACACAGAACTGTGCTGATAGTCTGGAAAAGAGCAGGAAGGTCAAGAAGGCACCTCAGGCCTGGCTGTAGCTCTAAAAAGAGTTAATTCTCCTCAGAAACAGCTATTAGAGGGGTTAATTAGACGCCTACAAAGATACTTTTCTGCCATACAGTCTGACATCAGTGGAAAAAGAGGAGATTCAGAAGCTCATTATGCAGTCTCCCAAACAGCAAGCAGATGGTAACAACTTCTGATCACCAACCTACACTCCCTTCAAATTGATAGTCCAAGAATGAAAACCTCCATAGATCCTGGAGCAATTCCCTGGGCCCGCCGTTGCTCTACAAGCAATAACAAAATGTTATATTTCTATTACATCTCCCAGCAAGAGAGACAAAAGAGAAAGCAATAAGTCAAAAAAGCAATGACATCTGCAGGGCTGTGCAGAAACCAAGGAGTGTTTCATGACAAGTGCTTTGAAAAGAACCATAAAAATAGTCTGCCTTCTGCATGTTTTTTAGCAGAAAAGTCCAGCCTTGTTTAAGATTTACTCAGTCTATTTTGACGTTTTGCAGAATGCTGTCCTCCCGTGACATCCAATCACATGTTTACATATTCATGAAATAAAATTAATGCAATTATTATGCCTGAGAGGATTAGCAAATCACTGCAAGCATTAGGAAGGAATTTGCCTTCTGCCCACAGGCAGCAGTGCGAGGTTGGGCAGATGCATTATTAACCATGTCATTGTCCCTGTGGGTCACCCGATCCCGGTTACCACTGGAGACAGACCCATGGACCAACGGCCTCATCTCTCACAGAAACTCCCCCTGGGCTGGCTTCGAAGCAACCTCTCCCTTCCTGCTTGGAGTGACTGCAAAAACCCCCAGAAAAAGTTGGAAAATATTTCTGAAATACAAGGCAGATCTTAATAATTAAGTCCAATAATGCACCAGCCACGACTTGGAAAGGATCATTAATGTGCAGAGAACCAGCACGGGTTATAAATCACACCCTAAACCCCTCCATCAGCCACGAATTATTATCCATCCATTTGCTCCAAAGGAAGGCAAGCCACATGAAACAAAGGATGATGGAAAATACAAAGAAATCTGGGAGGAAAGAAAGGGGAAATAGCACAAAGTAAGAATTTCACGTCCCTCTGAAGGTGACAGACACAGCCCCACCACAGTTACCTGCAGGTCACCCGCTCTCCAGCAGTACTGCCCAAGGAGGAACAGATCCAGGCTTTGTTCTCCTCCCCTCCCCACCAAAAAAGTCCCCAGCTCTTGTAATTAGCAGCAAGAACTGCAATATCTGATGCTTCCATCAACATCTCCAAGCCTGGAACCTGGGGCAGAACAGAGCTCACAAGTCTTGTTTAAAAAATAAACATATCAGCAACAGACACTGTTAAACCACCTTTGATGTGAGGAAAGTTTTGAAAACCTGATGGCTCAAAGGATAAAAATAAAAATTAAAATAAATCCGAGCCTGTTTATTTTAATCCTCATCGTTTCCAAGCTAACATCAGAATCTTTGGGTGGTTTGGGGACACAATGTTGCTGTCCTATGTGCTTTGTTTCAAGGGAGAGGGAGACAAAGCAATAGAGCTGGTGATGAACACCCTAGCCCATTTTTGGGTGGAGATGTAGGTGTGATACCGCTCCCAGGTTCCCTCCAGAAGAGCTCGGGCACTTTTCCCTGCTGCCCATCTCCTGCTGGAACTCCAGCAAGGCTTTCTGGCCTTTATCCCCGGCACACCCCGGCCCTGGGGCAGGGGTTTCACACACCCCAGAGCACAGCGTGCCTGAGGAGGGCTCCGAGCACACCTGGCAGCGCCGGCGCGGGGGCGGGCAGGGAGATCGAGCATCAGGAGCAGGAGACAAAGCTGGAGCTCTGCTGCTTCCCACTCACTCCCACAGCTCGGCAGCAGCAGCCGTCACAAGTTAAAGGAAGACGTTGTGATCTTCAAAGCTGGGATCAAAGCGGTTTCCTTTGTTCAGCCCTTGATGTTTCCTCCCTTTACCTTTCTGGAAATAACAACGCAACAATTTCACGCCCTTCAGGCTGATATCCTGCGTGCATCCCCGCTGCTTTGCTCCATCCCTGCAGCAGCACCGGCCAGCCCCAAGTTAAAAACAGAGAGGGTCAGACGCCCTCAGTGCAAGAGTCACAACCTGCCCTTTGTCCCGAGCACCTGGCTCAGCCTTGTCCCCCTCCCTGGACAAATCCTCCCTTGCTTCATCCAGCTGGCTGTCAGTGGCAAGAGCAGCTGGGGGCTTCTCCAAGAGAATGCTGGGGATTCCAAGCTGTGGCACTGCTGAAAAACACGTCCCTACGATTTGAGCTGAAGTTTCCATCCTACTGACTCAAAATCACAAGCTCCATCCGAAATCTCCCAGCTTCTCCTGCAGATGCATGTGATTTATCGAAGCAAGGGAACAGGAGTATATTCTCTTTCCTGAACCAGCATATTTCCATGATGCACAGCACAATGCCAGTCACCAGTAAGCTAAGAAAAAGCAATTTTTAGGGCATTCGGCAGATTCTCCCTGCCTGTGAACACACACAGTGCAACGAATCCTCACTTCCTACTGTTCTCCCCTGCCAAAAAATTAAAAAAAAAAAAAAAAAAATCCGAAGAAATTTTAAGAAGCTTTTTTAGATGAGAACACAATGAAATTATATTAAAAANCCCATTGTTTTGAACAATCGAAAAGGCTGTTTTAGCAATTTCGCCCTGCAGGAGAGGCAGGGCACGTGCGTGGAGGAGAACAAGGAGAGAAAAAAAAAGAAACAAAAAACACCGAAATAAAACAAGGGATCAGCCCGTGGAAAGGAAGGGAAGCGAAGCAT
>VYXC01010644.1:177118-207440 GCA_013397175.1 Platysteira castanea | reverse complement strand
TGGAGGAGCCGCGCCGAGCCCTGCCAGCGCCACGCGTGTGCCAGCAGCGGGGACAGCGGGACACTGACCTGGCAGCCATTCGGGAGCGCGGAGCGGCGCGGAGCAGCTAGGAATTCATCCGGGATCGCTCGGGCTCCATTCATTCACGCACCGCAGCGCGGCCAGCCGGGAGGGCACTCACCCACCTCCCGCACCATGGCACGGCCCTGCCCGCGGCTCTCAGCGGCGGCNTTTTTTTTTTGCCGTGCTTATCCATGTGTAAACAGGCCTGGGGTTTTTAAAGAAACATTATCAAGCAAAGTTTACAGCTCGCAGCAGCATTAGTACGTGGTGTTGCTTTTAGGGACACTGTATCCCTCCAAACCCTCTTGTGGACATTTTTGTTCCAGAGTAAGGAGAAGGATTTCAGTCCCTCTCAATACAACAAATAAGGGACAATAAGTCCCTCTCAGTACAATAAAAATTAGATAGGCTGGAGGATGATAAATAAGAGACCAAAACCATCACCCGGCTTGCACTTTTCCTTCCAGTCTATGAAATCAGGCCTTGTGTGTGCAAGGAAACGGTGTAGAACTGAACTGGAACTCTACTATCACCCCTGATGTGAGCACAAGTGTCCACGTGTGGAATTCCACTGAATTATTTGACTCAGGATGCCGTGAATGAGCCCCTCAGGGACACACTGCTCCTCACCAATAACAGAAGGAGCTGTTCCTTAAATGCTGTCAATACTTATGGCTCTGCCCTTTGCCTGCCTTTGTTGCATTTTACCCCTTCCATACCCAGGACTGAACATTTTCCCTTCTCTTCACAATCAGTCCCAGCTTTGAGTGCTAATTCCCAGAAGAGCATCTTCCCAAAAGGCTGATTATCCCTCATTTCGCCATCATCAAAATCAGTGGGAGCAGGAGGTGCTCCGGCAGGCTCAGGCCAGTGCAATTCCAAGGCTGCACAGGATTTTAAACTGAAAACACCACCACCATTCACACCTTTGTCTGGATACCACAACAGTACCACCACCTTCACATTACTCAGAGAGTACACCTAGGAGCACAAGAATTCACTGCTTATGTGCCACTGTTCCAATGAAATCATTGCATCCATCAGCCTGACCACAATTTTGTTGTTTCAAATGCTTCCAGAAGTTTGCCATCTGGAGAATTTATGAATTTATTTCAAGGAAATGACACGTAACAGGCAAATCTTCCCATTCCCAGTGCCCGGTGCAACAGAACCTCACATCCCCGAGTGGTGTGACTCCCACTGGAACACCACCTCTAGGATTGTATCCAGGTTCAATGAATGGAAAACTCAGGTAAGTTCAACCAGCTCTGAAGGCAGTGGCACTGAATCCTTTCAACACAGCCTGGAGGCCAAGGAGCGCCAAGATTTAAAAGCTCACCTGGAATCCAGGTTTGATCCCACTGGGTAACAGCTGAAAGTGCTCAAAGCTGAAGCTGGACGAATCCAGACCAGACAAGAGAAACCTATTTTGGGAGGCAAACAAAACTAACTACTGGAACTAACTCAAGGCTCAATTATCCATCTGTGGCAAACATTATTATGCAAGGGTTTGTGTTCTCCCAAACGCTGTTCTGTACCTCGAACCAGAATCAATTCAAGCCTCACACTTTGCATTCAACAGGACTTGGAATGAGATATCTGAATGGTCCCATTTTGTTTTACAGCCTGTGGATATTTCAGTGGTTTCTTCTCTTCCAGAGAGAAAGCGAGAGAATAGATAAAACCATAATTCTTAGCCTCTACAAATTCTGATATATTTAGTTGGAAAGACTGTTAAGGTTTGAACAAGATGCTATTTTTCAGCAGTCACAAGAGTTACACTGACCCAAATGCTGTGATAAATTCAATATAATGGCTGCTTCAGATCTGCAACACACAAAGGCTCAAAGCAGGTCATGGAGTGGCAGGATAGGCATGAGGTTAAGTCTAACCCACCCTTTGGACTGTCAGGAGAGAAGATGAATCAAACAAAGTCCTGCTTCCAAAAGCATTGTAAGAGCAGTAGTAAAAATGCAAGACTTACTTAGAGAAAAGCTTCTTAGGCTTATCTGGCATGGCATGCAAGGGGTAAAGTTACGGGAACTTGGAAAACCACACAGCACCTCAAATGCTTCACAAACTTCATCAGATCTGCAACATTTCACCCCAAACTCTTGGAAGGAGAGATAATTTTTGCATTTCTGCAGTGCCATCCCTGGCACTGTGAGGACAGCTTGTGTCACGGTGGTAGAAGTTAGATAATTCTGCACTGAGAGAGGATCTCGGGGGCCTTTAAGGAAACTCCTCTGGCCATAAAGCTGCAAGTTCCTGTCTTGTTCAAGAGCTGCACAAACGCATTTTGTGTCAGCTGGGTTCGCTTGCACGGGTCTGATGTTCAAGACTCAAGATATGGACTTTATTTCATGTGTGGAGGACAAAGTGAGGGTCTGCAAGCTGAGCGTGACATGGTCACACACCTCAGCCTGGACACCACAGCTCTACCAAGCCCTGCAGGAGGACCAGAGCCACACCTGGGGATCCCTTCCTGCAGGGATGCTCCAATTTTGGGCTCAGCTGTCAGGCTCTCCAGTGTCCTCGCAGGCAGCACCTTCCCCTTGCCCAAAGCCACCTCCCGTGCCTGCAGGGCTGTGCCGCTGCCCTGTAACACAAGCTCTGCCATGCATATTGCATCTCCCGGCCCCGAGAGAACGAGGCGCTGTCCGGGTAATTAAAGCCCGGGGCTGACGACAGATCCGTGGGGCGCAGAGCAGGGCCGGGATGCTGGGGCCTGGGATCAGCTCTCCAGCCAGCCAGGGCAATCCTACCCTCCCTGTAAGCCACACCGGCCACGCAGAACAAAAGGAAGCCTTGAAAAGTCTGTCTGCAAACTGTCAGGCAACAATGGGCACCTGGACTGGGAAACACGGAGGGTTTCTCATTCCCTCCCCGTAATTCTTTGTCTGCCTTTAATATGATCTGGTTTGAAAACTTAAAGCCATTGGGGCAGCTATTCCCCAACATCTCTGCTCGTCAGATGAGTTCAGGACAGAACTAGGGGGACACACTTTTATTGTATTTCCAGCCTTGTCTTTGAAAAAGACTCGTCAGAAATGTCAAGGAACTGTGTCCTGAGGGAAAACTCAGAGCTACAACCTCCAGATGTGCAAGCAGGATTAGCACCAGTGGGGAACTGGGTGGTAATTAGTATTTTGCACATGTTTAATATGGTTTTTGCTCATACCTTGTGCCTGTAGGTGCTTTTCTGCTATCCACCCTCTTTAGGAGTGAACGGATGGACTCCTGACTGCACAGCACGGGGCAGGGTGAGTTCTCTGACTGGGATATTGGTGCTGTTTGGTAACTCCTGCTCAGCCCACGGGTGCTACTCCTCAAACCCCACAGGGCTCCCACCCTGCTAAGCAACAAGAAGCACTCTCCCTTTTCCCTTGTGGAAAATGGGCTCCTAGGCAGGTACCAGCCCAAGCAAAACTCTTTTCTGGGCTGAGAATGGCATTTTCACAGAGTCCATGGATTCCTAGGGCAGTGGGGGCTGGAGGAGGCAGGGAATCATGTGCTCACAGGCATGGGGAGGAAGAGGGGGAGGAGGAGAACAAGGGGAGAGAGAACAAAGTGTCAACATCTTAACTGGGACACACAAAGAGCCAGTTCTTAGTAAGAACTTAATCCAGGATTAACAAGAGGTCAGCTACCTCTGCAAGGAGACTGCACTAAAAGCAGCTAATTAGCTCTCCTTAATTGCACCAAAGGAACCACGCAGAATTAAAGACATTCACCAGCAGCAGGTCCCACCTCACCCAGGACACACAGCCCTACCTGTTGTCCCCGGCACCACGCTCAGACAATCAGCACGTGGAGAGCCAGGGGCAGGAGAGGTGCAGGGATGGACAGGAGGGGAAAAGGCTATGGGGAGGTTCAGCATCAACAAGTGCTGGAGTGAGAGAGAGCTGCAGCCTCCACCAGCCAGCACAAGCGTTTGTAGCATGGCCAGAATCTGTCCAGACAGTTTCCTCATCAGCACTGCCATGAACTGCCCCAAATCCCTGAGGAAACCACAGCTCTCACTTTCCCAGTGATATCCAGGAGGATGTTCAATGCAGTTCTGGCCTTCCTTGAGTCAGTGTAATCTCTGAAAATGAGGAGGAAGAGTAGCACGAGGGGAACCAGTTTTGCCCTGTAGGTTGAGATCAACAGAATCCCATCCCAACACGGATAGGCACTGCAGGATAAATGTGAGGATAGATGGAGAGCACACAGCACCACGGACAGGTAACAGATCCCACCTGGAAGCTGCCAGTTTGGGATGATGCAGTGGGAACAGCTGGCTGAGCTGCCCACCCACAAACCCCCTGTCTGGAATTTCTAATCATGTATTACACAGATATCACACATCTGAAGTTCCCTGTCAGCCTCCCCTTGGTACTAAATCCATCTCTTTTTTCCTGTGGAGCCATTCCATGTTCTGTTCTCCTGCACTGGTGTGTATTTTACCCCAGAAGCCCTTGCTCTGCACTGACAGATAATGGATCCAGCAGCCAGTGCACTTGAAAATGAAGATTAACAGGCACATCAATAATGCCAACAGATGTCTCTGAGATGGAGCACTAATAAAAGGAGCTCCTGCGTTTATTTGGGTTATAGCACCGTGCTGAGGGCTGGGGAGATCAGGCAGAATCGGCCCTGAGAGCATCCCAGCAGGATCAGCCTCCAGTTTGAGGGAGGATGAAGGGAAAAAGCAAAACAGGTTGACCAGGGAAGGCTGCCCCACACAAAAAGAAAAATAACAGAAACAGGAGCTCACACTAATTACAGGTCCCTGTGAAATCATTACAGTAGTGCTTCCATTATTTACCCTTCTTTTCCTCCCTCAGGACAGAGTTAAATGTCACACCACTGTACTCCCAGTGACATTGCAGGGGGAGCCACCAGGGGACAAGCAGCACCAAAATTTCACCTCAAACCCAACACAGACAATGAGTTCTTGGGATGCCACCGGGAACAGGAGACAGCCACCCCCTCTCTGCTCCCAGCAGCTGAGCAGCAACCCTGGGTCGTGCTGCTCCTGGGCAGGCTCAGCACAAAGGGAGAGTTCCCTGACATCTGGTGAGAGCTTCAGCAGCTGCCACTGGGGAGAGCAGAGTGAGCATCAGCCGAGCTGTGCCAGGGCTGGGCTGCAGCGGCCTCCTGGGACAGACAGGCCCCACTCCACAGCCCACCACCCCTCTGCTCCCTGCTCCCTGCTGTGCTGAGCTGGAATAGCGCAGATCTCATTCATAAAGAGAAGGAGAAGTGTCCTCAAAGGGCCCAGGGTTCAGTCTCTTTCTCCAGCCCTGGCTGGTGCAGTGTGTGCTCCTGCACTGTGTTACTGATTTATGGCTATTCCAGCTTCTCCATTGCTCCCAGCTGTTCCAACCCGTTCATCCCACCCAAACCCAGCCTCCTGCAGCCTTCTCCAAAGCACTGCCCCAGCCTCTACCTTCACACTTGCCCTGTGCCACCTCTGATTTCCAATCTCAATCCAACTGGATTCATCCCCACTCACACTGACTTCCTCAACTTTGCTTGGCCCTTTCTTCCAGAATCCTGAAATCTGCTGGGCTCACCCCGAAACGCACCAAAACCACTACAGAGCTGCTCATTGCAGCCGCTGCTCCCATGAAGACACAACATTTCTCCACCTCAAGTCTTCCCCAGCTTCTCCCCGCACATCCCTTCCACCCCGGCTGAGATCCCCCCGTCCCAGCCCCGCACTGCCCCGGGGCATCCTTCCCGAGGAGCCGCCGGACCTCCCAGCTCACACACACACAAAGGAACCTGCGTGCCCAGGAAGGAGTCCCCCGCCTGCCTGGGAGGTGAAAAACGAGGAGCTGAACGATCCCATCGCCACCTGGTAGCACATTGCCCTTCCCGGGAGGCGGCTGCGGCTCTTCCCCGCTGCCCCGCGGGCTCCCCGCAGCCGGCGGCGACTCTGCCGGGGGGGACACCACGGAACCGCCCAGGAACCTCGCTGCTGCTGCTCCGAGGCATGTCACGGCCGCCAAAGGAGTTCACAGAAAGATTCCCCGCTCTGATAACGGCTTGGCATGGCTGGAACAAAGCCGCCTTTGCAAGGCGCTGCCCGGCTCTGGCATCCGAGCTGGCTGCTGCCCACTGGGGAGAGAAGCTCCCACTGTCGCTTTAAGGATATCCCACATCACCCGGTTAACCCTGGCTGCTCCTCGCTGCCGGCACCGAGGAGAAATCCCAGGATTTCTGCTCTTCTCCTGCTCTTACCCATCTGTTCTGCAACCCTGGTACGGCTTCTCTGAGCTGTGCACAGCCCTGGCATCCCGAGAGGAGTTTTATTAAATATTCTGAGCTGCTGCGCAGCCCTGGCATCCCAAGCAGAGCTTTATTAAATATCCCCGTCCTCCCCGCGGTGCAAACCACCAGGGAGCACTTCTGTGACGACAAAGGAGCAGCGCAGTCAGCCTGGACATAAACATCCCAATTACCTCGAAATTCCGCTTCCTCTCTCGCACAAAGCTCTGACTCCTCACCCCGAGGGGCTGCCCATCCTCCTAAACCTTACCAGACAACACAAACCATCGATTTCCCGGCTACAGCAGCAGGCAGCAGCAGGAGAAATATTTGCCTTCCACACTCGGGCATTTCCAAGTACAAGCTCTGGGAAAGGCCATCTCCTGCACGGAGCTTACACAGTGCAGAAGGTAACAACGTGACTCATCTTGCAAGTGTATATAAACACACTTAAAAAACCTGTCTGGGCTAAAATAAACAGAGGCTGTGCCTGATTCCCTTCTGGGAAAAGCAGGGATGGTGCCCCGCTGCTGTCCTCGGGTTTGTACCTACTCCAGGCAGGTGTAACAGGGGAAACAAAGCCAGGGCCAGCAATTCAAAGAATTTAGAAAGCAAGAAAGCAGCACAGATGGACAGGGGAAGAGCTCAGAGCAAATGAAAAATGTTCCTGCAACATGATACAGGAGCAGGGAGGACTGATGTGCCCCGGAGCTGATCAATCCCACCCCATGGAATGATGAAATATTTGCTCTGTATGATCAGTTAATCCCAACCAGGAACACGTTAGAAGGGTGGCAAACAACCAGAAAGATTTTCTTACAGAGCAGTGAGTTCAAAGGAAAGCAACAAAAACATCACGGCTCGTTTATGAAAACAAACTGGAAGGGCCAACAAAGTGGAGTGGTCAACAAATATTTGAAGAATGTAAATATTGAAGAGAAAGAGAAGCTGTATTAAAAAGTCTGGGTTTTTTTTTTTTTCTGAACGAGGAGCAGTGGGATTAAAAGAAGTTATGGGAAAGAAATGAGGCCGAGGTGAAATCCTCACAGCCAGGACCAGGAGAGAAGTGGAATAGACTCGTTCACTTGTCACGTTCACAAACAGCAATGGGAAACTGTTAATAAAGACAAAGCAGAACCACAGAACATCCCGAGCTGGAAGGGACCCACAAGGATTACTGAAGTCCAGCTCCTTGTACAGGACGCCCCACTGGCAGGAGCATGGATCAATACGTCAATATTGATCCATGAAAAATATCACATTTTTTTCAGTCTCTAGTTCTGCTTCCCACAATTCTCATTTGTTTAAAGGCCAGTTTGCAGCCGTGCAGGACTCTGGAGGTTTGCAGTGATTGCTGTTACAGCTGTCTGAGTGGTGCAGCTCAAGGGGTTGTTCTGACTTGCTGCATTCTTGTCCCCAAAACTTCCAAGACACTCACAGACACCCACGTGATTTTGAGTTCCATGTGGAGAATCTTGCAAAGTGACATCCAAATCATCCTGAGTTCTTAATCTGGGCTGTGATCCTTGAAAGAACAGATGTCCTCAAGATAATTATGGCATCTCCAAGTACGAGCAAGGCACAGGTTGTTTTGGGACAATTATAAAGATTCAGTTTGTGGCTTTGGGCAAGTCCCCTGTGAGAAGTGCAGGGGGTAGGGATGGATGTTTACATTTCTCATCCTGGCTTTTACTTCAGCAGAGTTTGCTCCTCTTAGAGAATTGTTTAAACTATAACAATTTTTTTTGCTCTCCTAAGCCAGGCTTCCAGTAGGGAATTAACACACAGCTATGAATAAACATATTAAAAGGGAAAACACCTTTAATCTCCATGTGCCTCATCTGCAAACCAAGGCTAATTCCACTTCCTTTCTTATACCCTTTGTCCATCCTGACTATTTTGGATGGAATCTCTTCCTCCACACTGGAGGTGGGACATGAAAATCCCAGCACGGCAAATCTCTGTTTTCAAGAGCCTCTTTCACTGTAAAACAACACAATTTTAGAAACAGCTCTATTTCCCAGATCAGCTGTGCTATCAGCTGCCTTTAAAACAGAAAAGGATCCATGGGGCACTTACTCTTCCTGCTGGAAAAACAATACAGCAGGTATTTGAAGCACTGATGTGGCTCTGGTGCCCTGGAGCAGCCACCGAATATTGCTCAGGCTCTCTAAGCTCTGGCCTCCAGACACATCCTTCTTCCACGGCCTGCAGCTAAGCACGGGTCTGCCTCCCAAACCTCATTCCCAAAATGTGCAGCAGGTTGAGGGGCAGCTTTTTCCTCTGAGAAAGCCAAATTCCAGCTCTGAGGGCTGCACAGCCACAAGCCAATCTCGCCACCAGCCACGGGCACCTCTGCCACATCTCCAGAGCTGCTTTATTCCTGGTGCTGTGGGGTCAGAAATACCCCAAAATTACAGCTCTCCCTCGCTGGCAGCTCTCTAAAAACCCCTCTGTCTGCAGTGCAGACCTTGTAATTGGAGTGTCCTCACGGCACCAGGGCTGAGCCCTCCAAAACGATTCCTGCCATCCTCAGGCCTGGCCACCTCCTTCTCCTGTCATTTACACACAGCCTGGTCTGCTCAGTATTTCATTAAGGGAATGGCTCTAATTAGAGGGAGCTGTTCTTGCACTGAAGATAAACAAGTCGTGTGTTCCCCCTCCAGGTGATTTGTTCTAATTTTATGTGCATATCTGGGCATTTCTTCTGTTACCAGATCTTTGCTGCTCCTCAAAATACTCTTCGAAATACACCTCCTTTTCCCCCAAAGTCTCTTTCATTCCACTCATTTTCCTCTCCATTTTTCTCCTTCCAGTTCCAAGGCCTGAAGTTAGCTGTGGTCCAAACCACATTCTTCCAAACCTGGTATTCCAAGTGGTTTGAAAATTATTCAAAATATATACCTCCAAATATGTGTATCTCCCCCCAAAAAATCCACTAATTCCTCCTTCTCTGCTCCTCTGCCACATGCACGGAGTGGCTGTGACATTGTCAAAGGAGAGTGGCAGCCTTTTGCATCTTTTTTTAGTTGGAAAAAAAGCAGAGCCTCTGCCCCCAGGTCACTTGGCTGTGACCACAGAGAGCATTCTGTCCTGGAAAAATGGTTCCAGGGGAATAAACCACTGGAAAATGTAAAATATAATCAACAGCACAGGCCTAAATCTGGCCCAAAGGAAAGCTAAAGGAAAGGAGAAGCTCAGAGAACATTCCGGCATCTTGTATTCAGCACGTGGCTCTGCAAGGACACCCAGAAGGAAAATGAATTCTGTGCAGCATTTTGGTTTTGGTGTCTCCATTTCCCAAGCTTGCACATTCTATCCTTGGATATATTATTGCTGCCACATTGCAACTTAGATAATTTACTTCAACCAGGCTCAAAAGCCTGACGTTAGTAGCTACCAGTCATAATAAGCATCAATTAAAATAATAATGGTGTTGAGATGCACCTTCTAACCAGGCCTGAACTCAGAGACATTCAGGGGAGGGCTCCAGCAAAAACACAGCAGCTGCTCAGCAACCAGAGGGGTACCAAGAACTGGTTTGGAATAGAGAGGAATCTGGAATTTCAGCCGGAAAAAGCAGCAGAGGCCTTGACCAGGACACAGGGATTCTGTCAGGAAGCCCCACAAGGGTTTTGATGGCAACGTTTGCCTCTTCCAGGCCTTGTCCCTGCCCACTCGCTGAGCAGAACTCCAGCAGAAATTCAGCGATGTGAGCGCTTCGCTGCGGTCCAACCCAGCCATCAACACACCCGGGGTCAATCAGACACCTCAACACGTGGGACGCTGTCCAACGCCTCCTTCCAGCACTTGTCCCGTGAAAACCTCTGCTCCAGGCAGCGGGAGGAGGAAGGGGAGACTGGTTTGCCTCATTGTGCAGGCAGGGAAAGCAGAGGTGACACCAGGATACGAGGGGTCAGTGACAGGTCCAGGCACAAACAGGGCCTCTCGTGACCCCCAGCTCCCTCAGCCAGCGCCTTCCTTCCCTTTGGAAGCAATCAAACAGCACCCAGCAGCCTCAGCTCCACGTTTTATCTCTTCTTGACTGAATTTTCCCCCTTTCCAGGGTTTTTAGCGAGGAGGAGAATCTCTGGAGGAGCCTCACTGCTGCCTCATTCGCCTCAACTCAAGGCCCTGAGCGAGCAAAGGCTGCAGAATTCCAAAGCAATTCCAAGCAGTTTGCCCTTCATTTGACATTTATGAGGGCTGGAGACAGACAGTGAGGTGATCTTGCCATCTGATAAGAGGGAAAGGCAATTTCCCAGCAAAACAAATGATTAGGATTCAATTAGCCAAAATAATCTGCAGCCCAAGGAGAGATCTGGGGGAGAGATTCTGGGTGCTGGCAGAGAACTCTGCAAAGTGCAGCATCTTCATGGCCTAAGTGAAAGAACTCCCCTGTCTGGCTGTCCTCAGAGAGGTTTCAACGTGCACATATATATTAGAGAATAAAATTACAGATGTTTATCCAAATTTAAATCAAGCATTGATGCCAAGAGACAACCACATAAGAAACAAAATCATTACAGGGATGCTTTCGCCAGTCCGTTATCACAGAGAGCTACAGCAAACCCAGTCTCAGACCAAGGCCTTCAAAATGCCTGGGTTTTATTTCAAATGGTCTCTTTCCACTGTAATTTCATACTTTTACTAAAATAAAAGTCGTCCTTCACACCCTGTTGCCACTGCAGGTATTAATCCAGCCTGGCACTGTGCAGCCCAGGACAAAAACTGGTGCTGGGCTGATCCTGGTTCTATTTCTGGCTCTCCCAGTGCCCACGAGTGCAGCCAGGCCAAGGGAATTGCATGCAAGGCTCTTCCTTGGCTCGAGTGCACTCGGATTAGGCTCCTCACGGCTTCCTAGGCCTTCCCACTATGGAAAAGACCAGAAAAAATACCACAAAGGGCAGATAAATTAGCACAAATCCTGCTAATAACCCCTTAGTACCTGCGTGCCACAGAACCAAATACTCAATAAACCTGCCAACGCTGCTCCAAGTCGTTCTTCCTGTCACCTGGCACAGCATCTCCTTGCTGAAAAAGGGTAAGAACTGTACTTTCTGGACAGCCAAAATGTTCAGGATGTATGGCCAGTTCAGAATGTTCTGGATGCAGGGGAAGACGAGTGACCTGCTAATGAGGTTTGCTCTTCCAACCGCAGCGCCAGCAAACGGGAATACTCTGACTCCACAGATCCATTTGCAGAATTCATAAGGAGCCGAGGCCTTTCCCAAACACCAGAGCCATATTTATATGGATGTGGGTCATCTCTGGTGGTTTTTAGCCGAGGATTATCAGCACCTATTTCCTCGCCCTGAATAAAAGGCACAAAGGAAGATGTAGACGCAGAAGAATCAATGAAGACAGGAAAGACTGAAAATGCAACATTTGAACCTGTAATGTGAAGGTCGAACAGCACAATGGGCACAGCAGCACAATTATGTAACTTTAACAGAACTGTTTTCCTAAGCTCCTCCAAAAAATTGAGGAAGAATTGATTTGGAAATCCAATTTCATTTGGGATCATTCGCAGGGCCCCAGAACGAAGTTCACTGTCGCTGCACGCAGCTGTTCTTTAAGTCTCCACAGCTTCAATACCAAATTGGAAGTGATTTAAGCAGCTTCCTCATTTCCCTGGGTAATCAGGGAGGCACGAATCCCGAACACCCACGTTTGTCACCTCTGTGTGTCACAGCGAGGACTCGACGTCTGGGAGTGAGGACAGAACCACCCCTCCTGTCCCTGCCTCGCCAGCCTGTTATGGCACATCTCACAGGAGTGGCAAGAGCTGGGTAGGATGAGTGTGACAGCTCGGGAACCCCTCCCTCCCCTCTTCCACACCCTGAGGCATCGATTCCAGAGCCAGGGGAAGGGCAGGGGTCGTCAGCCTGGTCGAGGTCCAAGGAGCCCCTGCAGCCTCAGCCTCCAGAGCGCAGAACTGGAACTGCCTGAAGTCAATCTGCGCTGCTCCCTGACATCAAACAACTTCTAATTTTAGCTCTGCTGTTCTGTAACCCTACCTAGTTCCCATCCCACCCCCACAACTACATAATAGATCCTTCCCTCAGATAAGTAGGGTGTTGGAACATTGAGAGGTTGTTTTTTTTTTTTTCTCACCCACAGGCACAAGCAGAAAAATGAATTACAGGTTTATTTTTAGTGGAGCCTTTGGCCCTTCTTTCCTCTGTAGGTTCCAGATCGCAGGTTCTGCAGCTCAGAACTATTCCAACCAACACAGCAGCAGAAGCAATGCAGAGGGAACCACGAAGGAAGAAAAATCAGATGAGCAGGGATTTATTCAGTATCCCATTTATGGGACATCCAGTTCAGCTACCAGCTTGTTTTTGTCCCTGCAATGCTCTTCTGGCATCAGATTCTCATTTTTCATCAAAGATCTGAATTAGTTTCCATCTCTGCTGGATCATGAACTCCCCAAAACTCCTAAGAAGGAAGAGCAGGGCAAGCAGCACAGCCCGAGATGGAAGGGGAGGGAAAGCCTGCTGTGGTTTTTGGCTTTCTGAGATTCAAAGCTGGAGGCCTGGCTGATCACAGCCCCTGAGGAGCTATGAGATAACACTGATGTCAGCCTGGAGGCAAAAGCTCTCTCTCACAATACCAGGTCCCAACACAAAGATGGCAACAGCATTAAACCATTACCCTGCGCCACAAAAACAACGGATTAAACCACGGCACCAGACCCTGATGAGACAAATCGCTGTTGTCATCGGTCCCAACAGCATCCTCGGGGGCTGCAGCATCATTGCTGCCACCAGGACGCTGTGCTGGAGCAGCGTGCCGTGCAGCAGGTCCTTGCATCACGCCACTGTCACCTCTGATGTCACCCAGCCACCCCGGTGCCCCCGGGCCGCGCTGCAGAGCCACGACGGGAGCTGCGACCAGATGGGCATGAGATCATTTTGGGCAGGCTGAGACGGCGTGCTGCAAGAAATGCAGGGCATGGTGTGGGAGAAGCACGCTGGCCTGTGCCAGGCAGGCCCAGAGGTGGCCAGGGGGTCCCTGGTGACACACACGGTGGGAGCTGGTGGGGTCTGACAGCACGGGATGGACGTGGGGCCCGAAAACAGGGACAAGCGGGTCCTGTTCCTGAGGGTCGGAGCAGGCTGCTCCTGCTGACAGCTTTCTGTCCCTCCCTGGTACCGACAGCAGTCATGTGTCTCTCTGAGCAGGGCTCCGGGAGGAAATCTGGGTTAACCCCAGCAGTGCCACCCAGAGCGGGAATCGCCGCTCCTGCACCAAGGACCGAAGGTTTTGTTTGCATCCCGTGCACTGGAGGTTTTTTCTTTAGACAAACGCTAACCCTATAAACCCATTTCACAGCAAGGCTGTCCAGCCCACATTCAATACCCCAAGCAAGTTCAGAGAACTCTGCATTCATTCTGTCCTTAAATCTGTGCTCCTCCAAGCAACCCAGCAGGGACAAACACACATTATTTGGGCAAAGCAGGACCTGAAATAACATCCCTAACTCACCCTCCTGTGCCTGGATATTGCAGCACAACCAAATAAACAAAACTGCCTGCAAATATCCTAGGGGGGAACAGAGTGACAGCTGCAGAGATCCAAAATGCCGTATAATTAAATAAGGGAAGCAATCAGAATATTTGATTTTGGGACTGGGAGGAAGGGGGATGCTGAAGAGGAAGGGCTTGGGCAGCACTTTCCAAATATCTCCAGGAGAGCCAGGGGAACTGATCAGGACCTCTACGGCATCCCAGCAGAACAGAGGGGCCCAGGACTGCCCAGAGCCCCCGGGGCCCTGCCTGGAGCCCGAGGAACGCAGAGGGAAGAGCGTCACCTACTGAAGCCCGGCCAGCACTTCCTCCAGCACTGTAATCTTCTTACGTCCCCACGAATCCTCCGGCAGCCTCCCCGCTTAGCTCCCGGCCTGACAAAACCACCAGGATGCTCCAGCGTGAGCTGTCAGAAATGCTGCGACGAACTGGGGCCGTGAGAAGTCCCCGGTTCCAGGAGGAACAGATCTCCCGTGCTGGGCGGGGGGGAGGCAGGGCCAGGGATGCAGGGCCAGGGATGCAGCGGGGCCGTGTCACTGCAGATCCGCTCCATCCCGGCCTCCCAGCACACGCTCTGCTCCCCGGGTAGGACGCTGGGCTATTATGCAACTCCTCAGCCCAACTGCACAGCACAGAAGGCAGCAGAGCGCTGCAAGAGAGGGGCTTNTTTTTTCATTTAAAAAAAAAAAAAAAAAGAAAACAATCATGTAATATTTTCAAATGCTAATATCCATATCATCCGTACAGTCTGTGTGGGACACAGCCATGTACACACAGGGAAAATTCAAAGGCTCTCCGTGTAATTAAATAAAAGACAGAATTAGAGAAATTAGGAAAAGAGATGACCTATTGAGTCATGCCTGGCTCGGGGCTGTCCCCTGGGGCCCAGTACAAGACGCTTCCTAGTGCTATACTGTAGTGCTTTTATTTTTCACACAGAAAAAAAAAATAAAATTAAAATAGCAACAGTAAGTAAAATAACAAATGCAAAATAACTTCGCTGTTTTCTCACACTTTACAGGCGAGGATCTCAAAGCACCACATTCATCCTGATGCAAACCAGCGCACTTGAGAGGGAGGCTGTTATTTCTATGATTACTTCCTTTTTCATTCCAGGAAAAAAAGGATTAAGGAAAAGAAACAGGTTTTCCCATTGCTCTTGTCATCCACTTCAACCCAAATTACGAAGTCACATTCCACTGTTAACTGTGGAACTGTTCCCATCTGATAAAGTTCTGCCTAAATCAATTTCATCATCATAATTCAAGGACTATTTATTCCAACTAAGTGGTTTTGACCTATTGGAAATTTAAAATAGTTTTGCTATACTCAGGATTCTATGTAAGCTTTCAGTGATCAAGTTTATATTATATTTTATATATAGATATATAATTGTATCCCCTATTACATATATATTTACCTACCCCTGTAAAACACAAACTTGACCAACAAAATATCTACGTGCGAACATTTTAGACACACACACACAGAGCTTTGTTAATTGCCTTTCACCCACACAATGTTTTCTTTCACTGCCCACTTAGCCAAACCTGGCGAGTTCTCCCCCAAAACACCCAGGAACCATGAAAGAATTAACGAGCACTCGGGTACCTTGCTGGCAGCTCTCGGTTCCCTCGAATATGTTCTTACAGCACCACGCCAGTGAGGTGCATCCCCAAAAGCCGCTATTTAAAGGACAAGCCGAGCAGGAGCCATTCCACGCACGCAGCATCCAAAACACTTCTTCCCCCCCACCATCCTCCTTCGGCAAAAACTGCCCGTGCTTATTTTCCTGTGCGATCAAACAGCCCCGGAGCCCAGGTGATGCGGTTCCTGCACAGCCTGGCAGCGCAGCAGGGCAGGGAGATGCAGCCGGAGCCCAGGCAGGCTCAGGGCATCACCGCGCTGATGCGGAGATGCCCGGACAGCAGCGGCCCAGCGCCGCATCCATCGCCGGAGCCTCTGCCGGTGCCTCCCTCGCAGCCGCATCCCGCACCCAGGTCCCCCCGGCGATGCCGCAGCGGCAGCGCCGGCAACTTGGCGGAGCGCATCCCTTCTCCCGATCTCGGGGAGGGGGCCACGGCATCCCCCCCNCGCCGAGTGCCCGCAGCCCCTCCCGGCCCGCGGCGCGGTGGGCACGGACGGCCGGGGGCAGCTCGTCCCAGCCCCCGTGCCGTGGGCAGGGACGGCTCCTGCCCGGACCGTTTTGTCCTAGCTTGGACAATTCCGCAAGTTCTCTGTTCCGGTGCCTCGCCCCCGTCGCAGTGAGGAATATTTCCTATTGTCTAATCTAACCCTACTCGCTGTCAGTGTGAGGCCATCCCTCCTCGCCCCGTCACTCCGTGCTCTTGTAAAAGCCCCTCTCCATCTCCCTTGCAGACTGCCCTCAGCCCTCATACTTCCCCACTTGTGAAATCAATTTCTGGGGCCAGCAAGAACAAACTGGAGTTTTGAAGGCCCCTCGCACACTTGGGTTGTGCTCCCTTGGCCTTTTTCTGCAGCAAGAGGTCTGCCTGCTTGTGTCTTCAAGCACAGGGTCCTCCCCATGTCCGGGGAGCTGGAGGAAGAGGCAGAGCGAGCCCCGGTCCTCTCCTCCCTCCCCCAGTGCTGCGATATTTGGTAGTTGATGCTTGTGGGGGGATTTGCCAAGCCACCACTCCAATTCCCTGACTACCCCACAGCAGGGATGAGCTGATTGTCCAGGCCAGAAAAGAGAACTCCATCCCTGGTGGTGCTCTGGAAGCTGGGACACGTAACCTGAACTTCCCCTCCTTCAGTTTGTACCCATTTCTCCTTGTCCTGTCACCACAGCTCCTGACAAAGATCCCCTCTGCAGTTTCCTGAAGGGAAGAGAGGCAGCCCCTCCAGACTCACCTGAGGGCTGTGAAAACTCATGGAAAACTGAATTTCCTAATGGAAAACTAAATTTCCTAATGGAAAACTGAATTTCCTAATGGAAAACCGAAACCAAGCCCCTGCTCTGGAGCTGAGGGAGGGGGATCTTATCTCGTGCCACCCCCAGCAGCTCTGGCACTCGGGGAACAAGGGAGTCGTTGTTGCACCATCTCTTATCAGAGCAGGACCAGAGCTCTGCCCCCCACAGCAGCACCAGAGAGCCCCGGCATCCCACACCCACAGGGCAAGGCCTGGCCTGAAGGGAAAAGTGCCAATTATTGCATTTCCACCCCCACTTCCTGCAATACACGGTGCTTTTCCTGGGAATTCTTCTATTCATCTCACAGGAGCCAAGCACAGCCCTGCTGCTCCTGCACACAGGTTGGTAGGGAATGGGGTAGTGTATTTCAAATAAGTTATAATTTAATTATTTCTTCACGAAGTACTTCCAAAAGTGAAGCCTGGGCCTGTCCAGGGATGGACATCCACACTCTGACCCCGTACAGAGAGCTCTGAAGGGGTTTGGTTTGGAATAGGAACAGTCTGGATTATAAATCCTGCAGGGATTCATCAGTTTTAGGGGTGGTAGAGGAAAGAGAGCAGGCAGCTGTGTGTAAATAAAGATCTACTCTCTTGAAGAGCTTTTAATGGTATTTTGTCATCTTTTTGCACTCACGCCCCCTCCCCTGTGGCTGCAGATAATTATGAGTGGACTGACACAAAAACCTTGCCCTGTAAAATGCCCACCTTCGTTCTGCTCCCTGCTCAGGGGACAGGGGGTGCTTGGGGCAGTTCCACAGCTCTGTCCTGGTTTGCAAAGCTTTCAGTGACATTTGTCCGAGGAAATATTGGGATTCTGATCCCCACATCCCCTTCGGAAAGTAACAAGTGTGGGTCTCTGCTTTTCCTCCTGTGCCTAATAACAACAAAGACCTTTTTTTCTGATTCTCCCAAACCCTGAAGAGAGGAACAGCAGCAAAGTTCCAGTTCTGAGTTCAGCAGAAAGTCACTTTTGGAGAGCTTGGATCAATTTAAAAAGGATCTTGGGCTGAAGTTGGAGGAACTGGGGAAGTACCACTGAAATGAGGAGTTCTGCAGGAAAGCCCCAGGGCAGGTGGGGAGATCCCAAACCCCTGCTTTGGGAATTTTCTCCCAGAACTTTGAAATGCATTTTTTTGTTTATTTCTAGACAAAAAGCAGTAATTTAACCATAAAGTTGGGCACAGGCCTTTCCCCACAACAAACAGCATGGAAAAACCACCTTCAAATCTCACCCCATGCAATAACCCAGACTCAGCCCTTCTTAGGTCCAACCTACACCAGCTTGGGCCAGGCTTTGGGCCGGGCTTTGGGCCGGGCTTTTCTCCACGAGAAGCTTTGCAACTGTGGCCTGCAGGTTGTCAAGGAGGGAGGCAAATCACAAATGCTGTAAAATGGGTCAGGAGACCTGCAAGCTCGGCAAATCTAGGACAGACTAATGCTGCAGAGTCACATGTTGGGAAATCAAAGCTCAGGCAAGAAAGGTATTAAGAGATAAGCAGTCATGCACTTTTTCTTTTTTTTTTTTATCCAAATAACGTGACAGGGTTGGGGAAATCATCAAAGGAAGGAGATCGCTGGGAAGGTGTTTGTTTAAACATCTGGCTGGCCACCTCTGGAACGTGCTGCCCCAAATCCTCCCAGCAGCAGCCTTGGAGGGGCTGTGGGTCACCCCACACAGGCATTCCCAACCCCAATCCCATGTCCTGGCTGATCCAGCTGTGCCAGCTGCATGGACAAGCCCTTCCCTTTCCCCCTCATCCTCTGCACCTAACTATTCCAGTGGGGAAAAGGGGAAAAAAAAGATATTAAAATTTAATTAAGGCAACCCAAAAGCAGGGATGGGCTATGCAGAGCCACCTCCTCAGTGCTAAGAATACCTATCAGTCACATGCGAGTTGAATTCCCGATTAATTATCTACCTACTCCCTCCCACAAAAGGGGAAAATGGAAAAAAACCAGTCAGAGCTGTGGCTGGAGGGGTCCAAACCCATTTCTGGCCTCTGTTTTGGAGAGGGAAGCCCTGTAAACCCCTGGCTTCTCACTGCTCTGTGGAGCTGCAGGTTGTAATTCAGAAAATGGTTGTAAAAAGCATCATTGAGATGCTGTTTTGTGGCAAATATCTTTGATGATCATGCTTTGCATTCAAAAGAGCTTTCCCAAGCCATTGGTATTTTGGTAAAAATTCTTTTTTCCATGTGAATAATTAAAAATAGTCATAAAAGGGTAAACACTGGGTTCCCTTAGAGTTTGTTTTGATGTTTTGTGAAAATAAACATCAGTTGAACAGCAGCTCTGAAAGATGTGCAGGTGCCCTCACAGAGCCATAAATACACATTTTCACCAGCAGCCACTCTTCATACAGGATGTTAGACCAGAGGTTCATTTTCCCCTCTAGCCATAAAGGCTGTAAATCCAATGATTTTATTGGAATACCAGTTGGGTTGTTTGGGGAAGGGAAGCTCATTTTTTAATGAGCTGCATAACTTACTAAGCACAAACAATAAATAATAATAAGACAAGTTCATGTGGTTGTATTGTCCTGCCTCATCCCTGTCCTTTCTCCCAGGAAAAAATTCTCATAAACTTCAAAAAGAATTAAGATAATTTGGATCCTGGCCTAGTGCCAGTGACATTTTGAGTATTCCTGGTCCAGATCAAGAATTCCATTAATAAAACCTCCCTTGGGGCTCCTGGTTGCTTCCACCACCAGTCAGGAGGAGGAAGTCAAGCAGCAGCACACACACAAACACTAAAAACAGCAACAAAGCAAAAACCAGGCAGAACTTTCTCAAAGTGAAGAAAAACTTGGAGATCAGGAGCAGCAGAAAAAGAAGAAAAAAAGGAGGAGGTTGGAAAAAAAGACCGGATGTTTTCCTGACCTGAGAGCACAAACTGTCAAGGCCTCATGAATTTTAAGTTAGGTCTGGAATACACAAAAACTGAGCTTGGTTTTTTTTTCCTGACCCCCTACTTGAATGAAAGAAGTACTGGATGGTGCTGTCCAGATAAAACAGGGCTTTCCATGGCCTCTGCAGAGGCAGGAACATCTGTGCAAAGGGACAGGAATTAGGGCTGGGTGCTGGAATAAAAAAGGCAATTTTGGCACAGGATTTTGCCACCGCCCCAGTCAGGGCCTGGGGGGAAGCTGGAAGCACAGGGGCAATCACAGAAAGTAAAAGTGGTGCAATAATGGTTAATATTTAGCACTATTTTATTCACACACAGCTGTGCTGTCCTTTTCCCCTCGCAGACACTTCTCCAAGCAATCCTGGCCCAACACTTCCTGCTACGAGCCAAGGGAATCATCTCCAAAAATCTCTGTGGTGCTGTAAAAAGGCACCTTGGCTGCCTTCACTCATCACCCCCTTACAGCTCAGGAGAGGAACACATTTCCCTCAAGATGGAACGAGTAAATCAGCTTAAATACCTCCCACAACACGCTAAAATTTGCAGGATTTCCATGTGTGTGTGCAGGGCAGAGCAGCAGAACCTTGCAGTGCTCACTGATTTCATCCTCCTCATCTCAGCTGGGAAGTGACCCTGCCTTCCCAAGAAGCTCCACGCTGACCTGATTTCCCCCCTTCTCCAAGAGTTTAATTGCTTCTCCCCAGCACTCAGCAAGGAGCAGGGATGGGACAATCCAGGGCTGTCACTTCTAGCAGGCCAAGCCCAGCTGGAGGTGACAGCGCCCCGTGTCACCGTCCCCAAGCGTGATGCCCCAGAGCAGGGCTCCAAGGCCACCACCAGTGCTGAAAAGCCCCAGGATGACGATGAACGATGGATTAAAACTGCACTTCAGCTTTATTTCTTTTTAATGAGCTCTGGACGGGGCGGTTCTCTGGCAGGGCAGGAGATGCCAGCTCTAGAGACAGCCTGGAAGTGCCTCAGCAGGAGGGGAAGCAGCAGAGTGGCACAGTGGAGAGCAGCCCTGACACCCCAGCCCACGGCCACCTCTGGAGCACTCCAGCATGAGAAAACAAATCTCTGAAACCTCCCCAGAAGTTCCTCCAGACTGACCCCAGCAGAAGTGAAGCAAAGTGAACAGCATCCCTGCAATGCTGCAAACTCGTAACGGGAGTTACTGGCTCAAAGTCAGCAAAGGAAACAGAACTTTGGGGTTTTAAATAAAGAATTGGGGACTAAACATCAGCACTCGCCAAGGTTAAATCCAAATAAACCTGTGCACATTCCAGGAATATCCACATAACTAATTCCCAAGTTGTATCTGTCTCAGAAGGTTCAAACTTGACTCAGCTTTCCATTTCTCCACAAAGATAATTAGATTTTTTTTCAGTACATTCACGCTAAGACGGTGCTTTAACACTGTAGGTCACGTTTCCCTTTAATTAAAACCAAGAAACTGCAAAAAACAGGTACAGAGAAAAACAACTTTCAAGTGACTCTGATGTTTCTGTCATGGAAAACGTCTGTTTTTCAACCCAGAAAAGACTGAGTTCCCCAAAATGCCACCACAGCTCCAACTGAAATGCCACAGACCCATCAGCATCCTCAGTGGGATTTTAATTTTTCAAGCCCTACAGCTTGAAGTGGGTTTGCAGCAGTTGAGGATTCAGCAAACGTAATAACGAGGGTGAGTTCACCTTTATAAAGCAACATTTATCCAGAAGCACATCATACAATTTATTGATGAACACTTAAAAACTCAAAACCTGCATCAACGAGCAACCCAGTCCCAGGGCAAAACCTTCCCCAGCATCATCCCGGCCTCTGGGAAGGGGAATTGAACTGGCTGGGGTGTTACAGCTGGAATAAATGGGACAGGGACAACTCAGCTTGGATTGCAGCTGAGCCATGAGCCCTTCAGTCTGTGAACAGCTCCACTGGGGGTTTAACCAGGGAATTCCACGCCCAGGAAGGAGGTTCTCCCTGGAATACAGCAGGCCACGATGCCATGCTTGAGGATTCAGACAGAGCAGCCTCAAAATCAGGGAATTATAACTATTAATGCCCTTCCCCACTCTTTGCAAGGCACAGCTCTCTCCAACCATGCTGAACTTCATCACTCGGTGAGATAAAAGCCCCAGACAGATTTTGCAGACACATCCCCTGCACTTTAACCCCACTCTGATCCCAAGGAGAGTCCCTTGGGTGGCCAGGAACACAAACCCCTGGCTCCCACGGCACCGTGCCATGATGTTCAGCCGCTCAGCGCCGACAGCCCGGAGCTCCCCAGGCCTCCCAGCCATTCCC
Source organism: Platysteira castanea (assembly GCA_013397175.1). Lineage (NCBI taxonomy): Eukaryota > Metazoa > Chordata > Aves > Passeriformes > Platysteira > Platysteira castanea. The sequence continues at coordinate 185,439 of VYXC01010644.1, read as the reverse complement.
ACCTCCCGAACCCATCTGGATCCGCCCAGCGCCACTCCCAGATTTCCAGGCTGCCAGCCCACAGGAAAGCAGAACCCACAGCCCGGTGAGAGCGAGCGGCACAGGCAACAGAGAAGCCTCACAGAAAAGGGCGGATGCATCCATAAGCTCGAATTACTTTCTCGCTTGACACTCCCCTGAGATCCTTTCCAAAAAAAAAAAAAAACAAACAAAACACAAAAACCAAAAAAAAAAAAAAAACCCACCAAAAACCGAGGCTGCCAGAAGGAATTTCTCCTCACACAACCGTCCCCGGGAGCGGAAAGCTGCCCCTAAAGCACCATCTAGTGTCACTCCCTCATTCGGCAGCCGAGCAGGCTCTGCCAGCATCCCTGTTCCCACCTCAGATGCCATGGAGGGACCACAAGGCCCCAGTTTCCCTCCCTCCAACCCTCGACCTCTGCCTGCAGCACCAACACTCCAGGATTTCCTCCAGCCTCACGACTGTGGCCACTCTGTAACATCCTCCCAGGGGTTAAAACCCATCCTCAGCCAGCACTGGCTCTCCCAGCAGCAGGGAGGGTGGGCAAGGGACAGTAAAAGGTCGAGAGACAGAGTAAGAAGGTGCCAAGCGAAACCACTTACGCACAGTGAGGCCGGCAGCATTTCCATCCTACCTTTGCTGTCGCCATATCAGACGTCTCCATGCTTTCTGCTTGGCCTAGCAGTGAACAAGAGCACGGGGGACAAGGGAGGGAGGGAGGGAGGGAGGGGAGAGAAAAGGAAAGTCAAAAGAGGATGAAGAACAACAGGCAAACAACTTGACAGGAGGATGAGAGCAATGAAAGTCGCTTAGGGGTTAGCCCCAAGCTCTCCCTTCTGCCCCCCAGAGAAGGGCAGGAAAAGCATCTCCAGCAGACAGCCCCGGGTTAGCGACTTGTCTGGAGTCTGGCACCAGACCTGGGCCGCTGCCGTGCCCCCAACTCCTCCCCCCTGCCACCACCCCAGGGTCCAGCAGGGTGCGGAGGGACAGAGAGGACCTTCCTCCTCCTCCTCCTTCTCCTCCTCCTCCTCCCAGCTTCCCCTCCAGGCTGAGCCCCTGCAGGGAGCCGGGAGCAGCCCAGCTGCCAGCGAGCTGCTCGCCCTCGCTGCGGGACGGGAGAGCGGCACCGGCCCCGCCGAGGGGGCACCTCGGGAGGCGGGAGGGGAGGAAGGAAGCGGGCGGGCTCTGGGCAGTGCACAGGTACAGGAGCAGAGCTCAGACACGAGGGGACCGCCGTGGGGAGGAAGGAGAGGAGTGAGGGGGGACAGGCAGGCGGGTGAAGCAGCGGCGGTGCGCAGCAGCCGTACCGGAGAGCGGGCACGGAGACGCTGGCACGGGGGGAGCCGGGCGGAGGCTCCTCGGCCGCATCCCCCTGAGCGCACTCACCTCGCAGAACACTCACAAACGATTGGGCCTGACCTAGTAACTCTTTGGTGCGCGCTCAGCTCGGGCTGGAGGCATCAAACCACCGGCTAAAGGTGAGCTCGGCGCCAGCATCCAGAGGCATCCGTAGCTGCGTGGCCCTGCCCGGATTGGCGGAGCACGGTGACTTCATGCCGCCCCATTCATCCCCCGGCTTCTCCCCGCCGGTCCTCCTGGCCTACTTTGCTCCAGTAAATCAGTCTGGAGCCTGCGAGCCAGCCCAGCCAGCCCAGGAACGCGGCTCGCAGCTCCCCAGAGCGCCCTGGCACCGGGCAGACGTGGGCAAAGCTGGCTGCGAGGGAGGCAGGGAAAACACTGCAGAGCTCAGTCAAATTAAGAGCCTCTGAGGGCGAGGAACATCACTGCCTGAAAGTGCTTATTCATCCCCCGGTGCTCAGGCGCGCAGCAGGAGCACGCAGAGACCGGCAAATGAATTTTAACGCACCGAAGGGCAGCTCAGCCTCTGCAAAACCGGAGCGCTGCTGCTCCGCTGGGCACAGGCGTCTGGCACTCTCCCCCCAGGGAGCAGACCCACGGCGGGTTGGTCTGTTTGATGTTTTACAGCCCTGCCATCAGCCTGTGCTGGATGGAAACGGAACAGATGTCACTGTGCTGCCGGAGTGAGGAGGGTCCAGCAGGCTGGGAGCAGGCAGCAATCAGCACCCACCCCACCGCCGGGCAGGGCCGTGGGCACAGAAAGTGCCTGGTTTGCCGTGTGTTTGTGCGGTGATGGGTTCCTGCATGCCAGCACAAACCAGAGCTGGCGCACTGCACCTCTGCACTCAGAATACACAAATCCTCTGCAAGAGACGAGGGTTAGGTGGGATACCGGGAAGGAATTCTCCCTGTGAGGGGGGGAGGCCCTGGCTGTGGCTGCCCCATCCCTGGCAGTGCCCAAGGCCAGGCTGGACGGGGTTTGGAGCAGCCTGGGATGGTGGAAGGTGTCCCTGCCCATGGCAGGGGTGGCACTGGATGGTTTTAAGGTCCCTTCCATCCCAAACCATTCCGTGATTCCATGAAATACAACCTCACAGAAACATAAAGCCCCTCTTCCGAACACTTATTTAACCTCCTAAGACACCCACTGTAGACACAAAGATCCACAAACAGCAATTCCACACACAGTGGACAATCTGCTCCCCAGTCCCTCTTTCATGAAGCCACTGATGTCCCTGACATTTCTACTTCTGTGATTTTCTCCAAGTTCACAGCAGTGTGGGAGGGGGAAAAAAACCCCACAACAGCTTCATGAAGGACTTCCAGCAAATCCTGAGCTAAAGAATCATAATTTTGCAACTCAGAGAAAGTTGAATTTCCACATTTCAGCCTCTCTACAGCACACGCTCTCTGTAGTTGCAGCAGCTCCTGAACTTAAAAGCAAACAGGAAACATCTCCCGAGGAAGTGCAGCGTTCGGAAGGGAACAGCCCACTGTGAAATGCCTGAGCTCTGGGTAGGAATTCGAGGCTCTATAAATAGCCACAGCCACGGTCCTGTTAGCCCGGGGTTCCAGCTCATAATTGCCTCCAAAAGGGTATCTTCAAAATTAGAAAACGTTGCTCTTTGTAAGCATTACCCGCCCCTACAAATAGTCACAACTCACAGCCAGCAGGGCATCCTCTGTGTGGCTTCACACTCCCCAGAGCAGCCTCACCTCTCCAAGACTCCCAGTGACTAAAAAATTCCCTTCAAGTGCCCACGCAGTGCAAACAAAGGGCTGCAGAGGCTCAGACAGATTAATTTGCCAGGAAAGGTGCATGACCTGCAGGCAGAGAATTCAGCGTGCTGAATTCACCTTCAGCCACACTGATTCTCCCATATGGTGAAAAAGGGAAAGGCTGCAGGAGTTAGGGAAGCAGCAAAAAAAAACCCCTCTGAGGGTCTGTGAAACGCATGCAAAACAAAACCTGTTAGCGACAGAACCAGTGGGAGGGGAAATTAGAAACAAATCAGGAAATGTTACAGGGAGAGAGAAAGAACTGCTACAGAGAACGTCAGGGTGTGAGGAGGAGAGAGTTTCACTGGTATGCACCTCGGTTACAGGTGTACAGATCCCCGGGAGAACGTGGCAGCTGGGTAAAGTCCTGAGTCCTTCCCGAAGCCAGCAGGGATCTGCAGCGTTACAGATGCCATCACAGCATCTGCCAGCCAGGGCACGGCTCCATTTCCCTGGGAAAAAAACCTCAGCAGGGACTCCCTCTGTGCTGCAGCAGCTGGGAAGTCACATGAGGTTTCATTTCCAGAAACAAAAATATGCATTTCTCTCTCTCTCTCTCTCTCTCTGGGCATGATGGGAGCTGTAGTCCCATGGCCAGAGCAGGGAGAGCCCGAGAGCCATTTCTGAGCTGTGCCCCCTGTCCTGAGCAGCAGCGTGGGGCTTGGGTGCTGGGAGGGAGAGGAAGGTGGAGCAGCAGCAGAGCACCTTCAGCTGCTTGGCATTAGAGAATGGAGAAAAACAGCCCTCCATCAAAAGGAGAAAAAGAATTCCCTAGAGGGACTTGGGAATAGGAAGAGTATTTGGATCAGGAGAATGAGGGGCAGCACCAGGAGGGCAGAGACACTGGGATGGTTCAGACTGTGACTACTGCTTTCTTGAGCAATATTATAGTAAAAAGTCCTGCTTTCACACAGTCTTCTGGCTCTTTCCCTCCCCTCATTGTCCTGCCTGTTTGAACTCGACCTTCCCTTTCTTTGCCCGAGGTGGTGCAATAACCTCTCCCAGCCCAGCAAAGGCTCAGTCCCTCTGAGAAGCTGGCTAACAGAGAACACTGTGACTCACGGCATGCTCAGAGAGAAATTTCCCATTTCATTTCTGGTGAATTCCAATGAAAGTCACTTCCTAATTTTTGCCGTCATTGCCAAGCACTTGCAGCCACTGTGGGAAGGCAGCAAGACGTCACTGCCTGGGGCAGAAATATTGTGGCCTGATCACTTCCTCATTTAGAGACAAGGAGACTCTGAAATATCTCACAGCCTGAAATAATTCCCATCACACCACAGCCCAGCACCTGAACAGGACAAGATTTCCACTCAGGATAATGCTGAACATGCAGACTGCCAAAATCAGAGTGCTCTTAAATGCCTTTAAACCTGTTGGAACTCAAGTCTTTCCAATCCATCACGATAAATCTTTATATGCAGTCCAACAGCCTGCAGTCCTTGGGCTGCCACTGCCTGAGGGATCATCCATGGAGACACTGGAGAAACCAAACCTGTTCCCATCTGGATCTGTGGGGTACCTCATGCAATATCCTATAGAAAAACAACCTCCAGTTTCAGATAAAGGGGTGAAGAACACACACTATGGGGTTTTCTTGCCTTCAAAAATAAAAACCACGCGAGGGATGACTGCAGAGGAGGAGAAAGATCCTGAACCCTTCATTTCTGAAACCTGAGACAGAAGAAAGCAGCTAAAACAGGGGCCCAAGAACACAACTTGAGGCATTTCAGATCAGCACTGAGAGCCTCCCTCAGCCCCTCTTGCACGTCCAGGGGCTCTCCCAGTGACAGTGGCATCAACCACAGGGCAGAACAGAGGCTGGCAGCAGGAATGCAGTGCAGAGGATGCCCCTTGCCCACAGTGTCACACCCCACAGCTCCCTCGGGGAACCCACAGTCACTCCTGGTTTCTCAGGGTGGCAGGTGCTGCACAAAGCCCGAGTTCATATAAAGAAGCCTAAGCCTGGAGCAAAGATCCTTTTCCAGAGTAAAGAAATGATGAAATCTCACAGTGCTGGAAGCTTTACCAGACCCATATCCCCCAAACAGGCCCCCATGCCCACGGCCTGGCACTGGAACAGCAGGAAGGGGCTCAGGAGAGGCAGCGCCCAGCAGCCAAAGGTGTGGGAGTGGGCACTCACAAGGGAAAGGAAAGCAGGCAGCAGAGAAAGCTTAAGGAAAAGGATTAGGATAAAGCTGGAGGAGAAGAGGGGAAAAAAAGGAGAGGGGCTCAAGGACAGAGCGTGGCTGGTGCCATCCCAGTGCCCGACCTTGCTACACACACGCCAGCACCTCACCACCAAAATGCACAAGGAATACTCCGCACAGGCCAGGGAGGGGCTGGATGGGGAGGGAAAGGAGAGGGGAGAGGAGAAGAAGAAAGGCAGAGGTCAGCAGCACTCACACGGTTACAGTCATCGGCAGGAAGGGGGGAGCCTGTCCCAGGCCAGCTCCCAGCAACCTGAGGGAGCGTCCCTGCAGCAGCAGGGGAGGAAACGCTGCTGGGCTCAAAGAGGATAAAATCCCAGCCGGGTTACACACGCACAGTGGGGCAGGGGGAAAAGCAGCACAGAGCCGTGACCTCGGAATCCAGCGTGGAAGGATGCAGTGCTGCCATGGAGGCAGCCCTGGGATGGCTTTTTGGGGCTGTGGTGGTCACTGCAGCCTGGCCCCAGAGGAAGCGGCAGTGACGAGGCTGATGAGAGGGCAGAGCTGTGCAGAGAGCTCCCCAGGGCTGGAGCTGCGCAGGAGGCACTGGGCTCTCCCGTCTGCTCTCAGATTTCTCCCATCACAGGCAATTCGATTTTAAAGGAGCAGCTGCCTTGAAGCCTCTGGCCAGATGCACTGCTGCTGTGGGGGAAGATGCAGAAAGCTGAGAGAAGTCATTGCCTATTGAAACAAAGAGAGTTGGAGGGTGATGATTACTGGAATGGAATTCCCAAGGCCAGAATTTACCAACCAGACTGTCTGCTACCACTATCACAGCTCTTCCCAGGTCTCCTGAAACAGGGGAGAAAAGGCCCAGTGCAAAGTGTGGATGTTCAGCTCAGAAGGAAGCCAGGGGATGCCTGGCAGAGGCAGAATCCACAAAAAGATGCTCCAAGCTCCTTCTGAATGGTTGGTACCTCCCCTTTCTGAGTGCTGGCTGTGAAGTGTGAAGATGCACTTATTCCCTGCTGTCCTGTTTTTTGCTACACCTTCTGTGGTAATATGGAGTCAGATAATTTTTCTCACGGAGTTTATGTAAATAATAGCTAATGTTTACTTAACTGTCCTCTTTTGCTTACATTTCTGTACCATGAGAGAATTCCTGATGAGCATCCTTTTTCTCCAGTGGGATTGAAGAGGAAGTGACATGTCCTCCAATCCCTTGTGGAATTGAGAAACCTATAAGTACGAGAAATGAAAATAAACTTTCTCCTTTTCCTCTTTCTGCTCAACCTAGCAAGAGTCTGTCTCCTTTCTTGTGTCCTATAGCGACATTTCCCGAGGTAACCATTGCAAATCTTTTCATATTCTGAAGGTTTACAGCACTGGGAGCCTGGAACAGGCCGTGGGGAAGCGCGTGTGTGCTGACTGCAAAGTCGGGAAAGAGCTGATTTGTTCCGGGGCTCACACTGACAGCAACCTCTACAACACAAGAGTAGGAGGATCCTTCACCAAACCAGTGCAAAATAATTCAAATTCCCGGTTCAGACCAGTGGAGTTTTTCTGTTCCTACAGAGAATTAAGAAGAAATGCCCTGCACTGAGCAGCTGCGTTTCAGAAACCGCTGATGGCTGTAACCAAAGGCCTCTGTGAGGACAGCAGCACAGGCATTCCAGCTGAAGGAAGCTATTCCCAGATCCCTTTCCACCACTCGCAACCTGCCAGAGTCCCAGGGGAAGCTGAGGCAGCACCAGCGTGGCTCAAGAGCAAATTCTCCTCCAGCTGATCAGGCAGAAGGATCAGCATCCTCCTGTGCCTTCAGCTTCCCTAAGCCAGGGCTGTGACCAGCAAAACTCCAGTTTACTGGAGCCCAGATTCCCCAAAAATTAAAGTGGGAGAACAAAAAAGGAGATGCTGTAAAGAATAACCCTTCTGTTTCTGCCCTCCAGCACGTGCCAGTCCTGCGTGCTGGTTTATTGGCTCCACAGCTGGGGCTGAGCTCACTTATCCCCGCACATTTTCCCCCCACCTGTGCATTTATCCTTCCTCTGCCCACTGCACACCGAACAAGTCACTGTAAATTCAGAGATTTTGCCCCATCTGACCCCCGAGATTAAGTGAAGCTTGAAATCTCTGAGATTTTATTAAAAACAGAGGCAGATCAAAGCTGTAGCAACCCAAGGGGCTCCGACCTTGAGGCCCCCTTCTCACCCCACTGCTGGGAGTTACAAACCCCTGTAAAAAGGGTGGGGAAAGGTGGCAATCACTCCTCACAGACACCACAAGCAGCAGCTCCATCTGCTAACTCAGCCCTTCAGCACAAGAAGAGGCACTCCACGGTCCAGCTGGGATGTCTGACACCATATTTTGGAGTTTTATTAAGTGGATCCACATTTCCACCTCCCAGGAAGTCTTCTGAAATGGGAAACTTCCCTTTTAAACTGGGTTTTGGCTGCAAACGTCACGAAGAAGCTAAGGGACATGTTCTATTACGTGCATTCTCACCTATTATTTGCCTTCTCTACTGGTTAGACCCACAGACCGAGTTCTGTGCACCTAAGACCACTTCTTACTCCCCCTTAAACAGCACACCAGGCCCCAGAACATCCCCCAGGAAATTCTACACACAAATAATATCAACAAAATACTTTTGTGACAACAGCAAGCCAGATTTGCATCGATTCACAAGGAAGAGAGGTCCGAGAAAAAGGGTTCCTGACGAGCTGCACCCCACCCCACCCCATCTGGCCTGAACACCAGCTGTGTTTCACTGCCCTGCACTCAGCAGTGTAAAGGACAATTTTGGCTTTCTTGGGCCAGTAATGTAATGTAAAGTTATTAAGTTGTTAAAAGCGTTTGAATGTACGGGAAGCGGGGCTGGGGTTTCTTATTTTCAGATAAGAAACAGCGGAGGCTTCCCAAGGCAACGCCCAGGACAATTAACCCACAATTGTGGGCCATCAAAAAGCTGGACAGGAGTAAATGACTTCTTCCAAGAACCAGGATCTGGG